>CM071932.1:15135808-15277809 GCA_016081115.2 Rehmannia glutinosa | reverse complement strand
ACATACAATATGAAGACAAAAAGGTACATAATCCACCTATATATATACATACATAAAATGTGGTTAGAGTTATTTGGTAGGATTGGTGGGAGGCAATTCAAAGCCAAATCACAAGTAAACATTAAAATCTGTTTACATAGGAGAAAAAAAGATGGGAAGATCTCCATGCTGTGATGACAGTGGTCTGAAGAAAGGTCCATGGACTCCTGAAGAAGATGACAAACTCATCAAATTTATTAACAAACATGGCCATGGTAGCTGGAGAGCCCTACCCAAACTGGCTGGTATTATACATTTTACACATGTTATATTTTTTTTATTTTTTTCATTAATTAGCATGAAATTTTCAAAATTTTATGATCAATAATGTTAAATAATTTTCGTTTTCGATTTTTTTTAAGGTTTGAATCGTTGTGGAAAGAGCTGCAGGCTGCGCTGGACAAACTATTTGCGACCCGATATTAAGAGAGAGGAAATTCACTCAAGAAGAGGAACAAACTATTCTCAATCTCCATGCTGTTCTCGGCAATAAGTACTAATTAATTTCTTCTCCTTACAATTGTTTTTTAGTTTTTATATATAAAATTATATTTTGCAAGAACTTTGACCATTTTTATATTTTGCAACATAAAATATTTATTTTTTCAATTAGCAATTAACCTAAACTTTGCGGTTTTTTCACTTTGCAACCTCCGTCAGTAGGAGTAGGAATTAATATTGTCGTCCGATCGATCGGAGGTTGCAAAAGTAAAACCGTCAAAGTTTAGGTTGTTAGTCGAAAAAAATAAATTGTATATATTGCAAAGTGTAAAAATAGCCAACAGTTTGCAAAAAAATATTCTCCCATTTTTTAAGTTAATTTTGTAAATTTCATGGCTTATTCTACAAGGAAAATTAATATTGAGAACAAGGGGTCACCCCTTTTACAAAGTCTCAAATACAATACATCCTTGTAAAATTAATCGTTACATTGTTTCCAATTTTATTTCAATCGACCATATTTCATGGCTAAAAAAATAACAATTAGATATGATTTTAAAATTTAGATATAAAATATTCACATTAATCACTTATAATTTTTTTTTAATTTGAAAAATGAAGGTGGTCTGCTATCGCAACTCACCTACCAGGGAGAACAGACAATGAGATAAAGAATTTCTGGAACACTCATTTGAAGAAAAAGCTAATCCAAATGGGATTCGACCCGATGACCCATCGTCCCCGAACCGACATATTATCCACACTGCCACATCTCATAGCTTTAGCTAATCTCATCCAAAATCCATCTTGGGAACAAGAAGCCATGCGTCTCCAAAACGAAGCCGTCCAAATGGCAAGCCTCAATCACTACTTGCAATACATGATTAATCTTCAGCCACAAGCCGCTTACCAAAAACGGCATCGTCGTAAACCCGACGAATATCAATCATAGTACTCTTCCGGACATGGCAGCCGATTTCAGTCTTGTGAGCCACCTTGAAACGCCGTCGCTAGCCACCAGTGTTCCATTTTCGCATTTGCCTGATTTACAAGCCCCATCGGGCGCCAATAATATTGAAACTTGTTTGAGCAAGGATAGTGGTGTGATTAATTCGTGGATGCCGGTGACGAAGAGTTCCATGAATATTACTAATACGGGGGATGCTTGTAGCTCATCCAGCTATGGAGGAGATCAAATGTGGTCTCAACTTTTGGATGATCCTCTTTTCAATGAGATTGCCTAGTGTTTCATTTCTGTGAATTTTTCATTTCTTTTTTCTGGCTTATTGGGTTTTTTTTTTTTTTTTTGAATAGGAAAAAAATTAACAAAATTATATAGTCATATATAATCTATTGGGAGTTTTCATCACGCTATACTTCTTTTTCTTATTACTTAATTATTTTGTCCAGGTTTGGTATCGATCTTTTGTTATGTACAGAGAAAGGGTATATATACACATACTGTTATTTATTGCATATTTTGTTGTATTAAAGTGTAATAGTTTTTGTCACATTTAACTTTGTAGATAAGATTTTCATCTTTTTCTTCATTTAAATTTACTTAATTAGGTCTCAAATTTTGGCCCTTTTTTTATTTTCTTGTCAAAGTACTTACTATTAATGATTGCTATGGATATTCATGATTTATTTATGAGTTGAATAAGTAATAATCATAAAAATAATATATGAGCTTATGAAGCCAAAGCACATGGAACAATTTTATGCATGGCGGTAAGGTTAATTTGAAATCGGGATTCTTGTTTGGGATGGTCTAGATACCATATGGAATGATCACATCATCTAAAGGTGAAGATGTTATATACAGAGGTGAACTATTTTAATATCCAATAATCACTTCAAAGCTTTTAGTTAAGGTAAACAATTTAATATTCAATTACTCTAACGCTCCATAATTACATAATTACATGTGTTGCGAAAAATAAGATCCAACCACAGAAAAAAATATTAAAACTACAATATTGCTGGCGATATTTTTAGTGATCAAGTTTTTGTTTTGGCAATATTTTTATAGTTCTTTCTTACTGGCATTTTATTATGTACTTGTATTTATGTTAATTCAAAAATATTATAAAAATTAACATTATTTTGAGGTAGAAGTACCTTTGATGGTAATTGTTGACCGAACGTTTAGACCTCCTGTAGCCAACCACTGCAAACTGTAACCAAATACGAATATATGGTTGATAATCATTGGTGATGATAGAAAAATTTGATTTAAATTTTGCTCCTATCAATTTTTTCACTCAGGGCTTGGAATCAGTTGACTGAAAGATTAATGTCAAAAATGTGACGCACGAAGGATTCTCAATGATAAGAGAGGGACCCAAGTAGTTAAGAAACACTAAGTTTAAGAATTCATATATGTCTTAATTTGTAGTTACAATGATAATGAAATTGATAGCTCATGGCAGCCATTTTCAAATCCCCACCCCTCGCCCCACTCCCTAAAAACAAATAATTAAATAAAAAAAGACCAAATGGGTTATTAACTTGGCAACACCTTATTTGTCTAATTTGATTCTGTAGGAAATTTTAGATTATATGTAGTCAATAAAGGGAAAATTGCAATATTAGTCTATAAGGGATACAATATTAGTTCTCTAACTTTTGAAGTTTTAGTCCTGTGACAATTTTATCCCTCAACAAAAAAAAGAACAATTTCAATCTTGTAATTTTTGGGATTTGATAATCTTAGTCTTATACTTTCACTACAAGAAAATTCTAGTTCGCTGACAGAATTTACTGGCAAAAAAATCTTTCACTAAAATCTTACAATTACCTACAAAATGCTTACAGAATACACAATATTGTTTTTTCCCCAAATTATACAGGCAAATCACCGACAATTTTTAACTTTACCAACAGAAATACTGTAGGTATTTACCAACAATTTTATATTTTGTTTGAAAATATTTACGTACAATGATTTTTACATAAAACAATTTCACATACAATATTTTATAGTTATCTTACATACCTACAGATTTTTGTGTAGGTAAACTGAATTTTTATTGTAGTGTTTTTAGTTGTGGTGTTTCCAGTTTAATTTATCAAAATAACCAAATTTGCCAAATTTGTACGTATTTTTGTACTTTCATAATTAGAAAACAATACATATGTAGTACTCGTATATCATATTTTGATCGGATTCATAATTCTAAAATTCTTCTTTCGTTAGATAATCTATAGTATAAATAATGAAAATTCAACTCATAAGTAAATAAAACATACCTGATATCATTTTTTTCTTGGATCTTTGTCAATAGCAACATTAAATCAAGCTCAAAAGAAAGTTTTGAGAAGTTAGTTTTAGTTAACATTCCGTTATTTAAGTTAGCTACCTAGCATTAAGTAATCTTCTTTTTACAAGCAATTATATATCCTCTATAGATACAAGTAGGTCGCAAATGAACCAAGCCGCTCGTGAGCTATTTGGGTCTCGGTTCGAAAAAAATATTCGTTCAAGATCGTTCGTCGGGCTTAACGAGCCAAACTCGAGCCTAAAATTCGAGCTCGAACTTTTAAACAAACCAAACTCGAGCTTATAGATAATCGATTCGAATGTTCGCGAACATGTTCCTTTACAAGCTCACGAGCCTATATTCGAACTCGGCTCGCAGACATGTTCATTTACGGCTCGCGAACTTGAACTCGAACTCGAACTCGATCTTTAACGAAGTTAAGATTGCTTTCACGAGCTCAAATTCGAGCATATAACGAGCCTTTTACGAGCCGAGCTCGAGCTAAGCTCGAGCTAAGCTCGTTAGAGCTTAATTAGGACTTTTGCGAACCGAGCTCGAGCTAAGCTCGTTAGAGCTTAATCGGGACTTTTGCGAACCGGCTCCGCTAAGCTCATTGAAGCTTAAACGAGCCTTTTACGAGCCAAACTCGAGCTAAGCTCGTTGAATATATTAAACGAGCTTTTTACGAGCCGAGCTCGAACTATTCGCGAACCTAATAATTTTCAAACGAGCCGAGCTCGAACTCAATTATGAAAGCTCAAATCGAACTCGAGCCGAACTCGAGCCGATCCAAAAACTAAACGAACCAAACTCGAGCCTATTCTTGTCGGCTCGGTTCGACTCATTGTAGCCCTAGATACAAGGCAATGTATGAAAAGCTTAATGCTAAAGTTTATTTTTTCATTATGTTCTCGATATTGCAATCACAACATTATATAGCAGTATCCTCAAACTATCTAAACCTATCAGATATGAATTTCAATTTCAAAAAATTCAGATAAAACAAGTTACAACAGATTGAGAAAAACTAGGAACAAATCATGTCGAGTTGTTGGGCGCAGATTGTAACTTATCAAGTTTAGTCATCTCCGACTTTGTAGTTGATTCTCGAGATTGAGGAAGATTCTCTAACAAGCCCCCAGACGGTGGCTCTCATTGGAGATACCGATCTTGGAAAGTAAGCAATGGAAGGTGATAGAGGTTAGAGGTTTTGTAAGTGCGTCGGCAAAAGTGATCTTTAGAGGAATGTGAGAGACAAGTAAATGATCCTTAAGCCACATCCTCACGAAAAAAGTGATAGTCGATTGAGATGTGCTTCATGCGAGAGTGGAATACCGGATTAATGAGATAGATATGTGGCACCAATGTTATCACAAAAAAATTGTGTGGAAGATGGATAAATGATATTAAGTTCGAGAATATTTTTAATCGAAGGAAAGACAAAATGCAAGTGCACAATATTAGAAGCTACGTCGAGGACCGAGCGATGGATTTTTTTCTTCGAACACCAAGAGATTGCATTGCCACCAAGATAAATGATGAATGCCAAAGTGGATGTACGATCATCACGATTACGCCAAATCGGCATCTGTAAAAGCAGTGAGACCGAGTTGTTGGCGTCGCTTAAGAAAAGAGTACATGGTGTATGGTATGCTTTAAGTAGCGGAGGAACCGTTTGGCGGTGACCAATGAGTTTGTTGGAGAGTGCATAAAGCTGCGCTAATTTGTTCCTTGCATATGATATGTCGGTCTAGTAAGAGATAAATATTGAAGAGCACCGATGACTGACAAAATAATGTAGCGTCCACTAGTGGTGAGCCATCATTAAGAATAAGGGGTTGAGTGGAGATAGGTGTGTGACACTCCTTGGCACCAATCATGCTTGTATGCGTTCGAGTAAATCACAAATATACTTATCTTTGAGTGAGGAGAAGACCGAACTTGTCGGAAGTACTTCAATGCCAAGAAAATAATGAAGATCGCCAAGATCTTTGTGAGAAACGAGTAGCAAGACTTGTAAAAATCCTGTAGAAATATTTTATCATTGCCAATGACAAGTAAATCATCAACATAAACCAGGAAGTATAATACAATATCATTCTGCGATGGATGAACAGAGACGCATCACTAAGTGACTTAACAAAACCATAGGATAAGAGAAATCCCTTAAGCTCATTATACCAGGCCTTGGGCTTGCTTTCACCGTAGATTGCCTTTCGTAATTTGCACACAAGGCCCGATTATTACGATTAATAAAACCTGGTGGTTGTTGCATATAAACTTTTTTGAAAAAGAGTACCATGGAGAAAAGCATTATTAACATCGAGTTGGCGGAGTGGCCAACCATGAGATAAAGCGATAGACAGAATTATGCGAATTGTTTTAGGTTTGACAACAGGGCTAAAAGTATCATGAAAATCAATGCCAGGGCGTTGTTGGAAGCCTTTGGCGACAAGACGAGCTTTATATTTAGATATTGAGCCATCGGGATTACGCTTTATGCGAAAGACCCATTTACACCCTACAACATTTTGAGAGGGAGTTGAAGGAACGAGTTCCCGGGTTAAGATTCGAAGAAGAGCATTTAGTTCACAGGACATTGCTTGCCTCCATTTGATTTCATTGCTTGGGAAACACATGTGGGTTCAATGGAAGTCGGCAAAGGATGCTTTGTGGATACATGAAGAATTTTTTTTTTTTGGGTTTGAAAATATTATTTTTGGAACGAGTTATCATTTTGTTAGTGGGTGGTGGCAAGTGTGGAGGAGAAGGACGAGGAGGCAAACTAGAGGACGGAGGAGGGCGGGAGAAGAAACAGGATGAGGCATGGAGATGGGGAGATGGTGGAGCGGAGAGGAGCTGGGGATTAATGCTTTGTAAAGGTGACGGATGGCTAAAAAGCTGCGAGAAGGAGATGGCACAAGCTCAATGAGGGGCTATTGAAGGTGCATTGAATCTGGCAGTACTATTTGGAGCAAAGTAGGAGTTGTAATAGTGGTCTTCACACCGGTGGGCATGTATGCGGGAAGGCGGTGTAGTCATCGAGGAAACCATGCGATTTTGAAAAATTAAGAGGAGTAATGAGAAAAAGTTTTGGAAAAAAGAAATTCGGTTTCGATGAACCGAACATGACGGAAAGTGTACAATTTATGTGTTGTAACGTCCAAACAAAGGTAGGCACTTTGATTTAGAGAGTAGCAAGGAAGACACAAGGAGTGGACTTTTGTTCTAGTTTATGAGAGTTGTATGGCTTTTAACCAAGGAAAACACAAACAACCAAAGACTTTTAATTTATTGTAATTGGATTTGTGGTCGAATAATTTTTCATAAGGAGAAAGAAATTTTAGAACAGGGGTTGGAAGTCGATTAATTAGATATGTAGCTGTTTGAAACGCATATGAACAATATTTGTGAGGGATATGGGCCTTGTGTAAGAGAGTTAACCTGGTATCAACAATATGCCTATGGCGCCTTTCAGCGGGTCCCATTATGTTGTGGTGTATGAGGTGGTGTTTTGAGATGTTGAATACTAAGATTGCGCAAGAAATCTTTTAAGGCAATATGCTCACCACCACCATCAGAGTAGATGGAGAGAATAGAGTGATTGAAAAAAAATTCAACGAGAGCGCGAAATTGGCAAAAAATAGTAAACACATCAAATTTTAGACGGAAGGGATAAAACCAAATGTATTTTGTGAAATGATCGACAAAGATGACATAATAGCGAAAACCATCAATTGATTGAATAGCCGTGGGTGCCCAAACATCAATAAAAATTAAATCAAGAGGTCCATTACTTTGCAACGAAGATTCACTAAATGAAAGTCATTGACTTTTATTACATAGACATGACTCACAATGAAAATTCATAGACAATGAAGACGAGACCCGACACTGAGAACAGAATTAATGAGAGATGAATGATTTTAGGTAATGGATGACCAAAACACCCATGCCAAGTCACGGGAGATGCAGTAGTGTGGACATCAGTAGAGAAAGCTTTGACAGATTTGTTCAGAGCAGCTGTTGTACATTGCCACTCATAGAGATCATGCCGATTCCTTCCGCGGAGTAGAGGAGTCCCTGTATGTAGATCCTTGACAACAAAATCATAAGGAAAAAAATTCAATAGAGGCCTTATTAGAATGGCAAAATTTGGAGACAGATATTAAATTTTGTTTAATAGAAGGAGAACATAAAACATTAGATAATTGAAATGATGGATATAGTGAGAGAGAACCAGTGTGTGTGATTGGCAAACTGGAGCCATCACCAATTTGAAGGTCATCTGGGCCTTCGCAAGGTTGATGATGAGACAAATTGGACATGTGCGTGGTGACATGATGAGATGCACCAGAATCGACTATCCATGGAGAAGAGAGTGAGGGTGATGTGGTGGTGATGTGGGCATAGGGGCGGTGTTGTTTAAGGTGTGGAAAAAGTTTGAAACATCTTTTGGCATCATGCCCAGGTCTGTCACAATATTGGCATGAGATGGAATTTGACTTTGAATGGTGTAGGCGATTGGGTTTTTATTTGTTTGGAAGGAACAATGGAGTAGGTAGTAAGCGGGCGCGAAGGATGGGGATGATGATTTGGAGTGAGAAGGCTGGTGGGAATTGTTTGGTGAAATAGACATGTAGGTGGGACGGGTTCAAGATTTTGTTTTTCTTGATAGAGGAGGAATGTCTCATGATCTAAAATTTTATCAAACAATTCTTCAAACGGAACCATGGAATCTCGAGTCCTTGCGGTGATAAGTTCTTGTAAGTAGGACCAAGACCACGTGTTGTATAAACAAGTAAGTCGGCATCATTTGGGAGGATCACCAAGTGCGATAAGTTCATCCGCAATTTGTTTGATAGAGACGAGGAAATCCGTGACTGAAAGAGAACCACGAGTAATAGTAGTAAGTTTGTCTTTGAGATGAATGATGTGTGTAGTGAGCGTTCCGCATAGAGACGATTAAGTCGAGTCCACGCTTCTTGACTGGTAGCAACAGAAGAAACAAGTGGAATAACAACCTCACTAAGAGAAGCAAAGATAGCATGAAAAATGAGTTGGTCTTGGCATCGCCAAGTAGAATAAGCTGGATTAGGCACAATCTGGTTGTTATTAGTCATTGTTGCAAGAGGACAGGGGTTTGTTCCGTCGAGATAACCATAAATAAAGCATTGAATTGAGCTTTCCACGAGAAGTAGTTGAGCGTGGTGAGTTTGAGAGGTAATTGAGCAACAACGTTAATAGTCATTAAATTTGGAGTAGGAGTTTGAAGGGATGATGAATCACTTGTAGAAGAATTGGAGGCCATTTGGAGAAACAAAATAATCAGGATCTTAACTTGTTGGAGAGAAAAGCTTTTATACCATGAAAAGCTTAATGCTAAAGTGTATTTTTTCATTATGTCCTCAGTATTGCAATTACAACATTATATAGCAGTATCCTCAAACTATCTAAACCTATCAGATATGAATTTGAATTTCAAAAAATACAGATAAAACTAGTCACAACAGATTGAGAAAAACTAGGAACAAATCACGTCGAGTTGTTGGCAGCGGCAGATTGTAACTTATCCAGTTTAGTCATCTCCGACTTTGTTGTTGATTATGAGATTGAGGAAGATTCTCTAACAATGTACACAAAATGATCAAATTTGCAATAATTTAAAACTTATAAGAATGTTCACTCTTTGGCTCTTTCTTTGAATTCAATCAATAGGGAAGATACCCACACATAAGCACATGGAATAGTCTCTTAGAATGCCTTGTAAGTAAGAATCGATTCTTTGAAAGGAGGACTTACGCTCGAGTACAAAACAAAAGGGCTCGTAGCAAGAACTAGAAATATACCCTCTTAGACTGCTATTCATGAATCCCAAATAAAATTGCACAAATCCAAATTTATGGGACCAAAATTACAAAAAGACAAAACACACACGTACGGGACTAAAATCACTTTTTCAAAAGCTACAAGACTAATATTGCAACAACCCTATAGATACATGACTAGTTTGCATTTCTCAATAGTTACAAAAGTAGAAGTTTTATGTATATTTATCATATTATTCTTCAAAACAAATAGTTGAGAATTCTTGGATCACATCATTACATCCAAGTGAAGTATTCATTAAATATAACTTTATTTGGTAGGCGATGACGCCTTTGAGCGAGTGGAAGAAATTAATCCACGCCATCGCCCTAGCACACATCCGAGTGGAGGGCCTACGGTGTGTCGATAACGGTCTTGCGGTGACACGTCATGAATTAGGCTCGCCCGCTACCAAGCCCGACCACAGCATGACCGCGAGCCCCGACCTCCGAGCCCAAATTTAGGCGGGAACGCATGCGCGACAGTATTCATAAAAATAACCGTTTGCCCATACTTGCCCATGCTTAGTGCTTTATTGGTATCGAGAAGCGCCACATGTCGAAAGTTATAGAGAGGAGTCACCAAGTGGCAAGAGTTGGTGACATGCACAATTAGAGAGTGACATGTGTTCTTTTTTAATTATTTTCTTGATTAGTGATTGATTAGTGCAAAGATGACTGTTGAAAACCCACTTCTTTGGAGGGGTATAAAAATCCTCATTTTAAGAGAAAAAGAGAGCGAGGAAAAAAAAGACGAAAAAGCGAGATTGTAAGAAAGACCGACCCCAATAATTCGGCTCGGCATTACGCAAAAAAAGGCAGAATTAGCCATAAATAAACACACGTTAAATGACGCTTATATTTTCACGTGTTAAATATTTTGCATATTTTGCTTGTTGACCAAAACGACGCGTCAAAGATGGCGTTCACAAAAAACAACCAAAAAAAAAAAAAAAACAGAGTAGTAATAAATTGGACAAGAATATATTTTTTTCTCTTGTAGTTTTGTTTGATACTCGAAGGTCTAGGTAAATGTGAAAAGAAATAACGGAAACAGTTTTGACAAAATTATGGTATACATCTTTAACTGGAATTGTTAATCTTGAAATTTCAAAAGGGCAGGTGGCGACCTGGATATTGCTTGGTTGAATTGGAATTTGCTTGGGATCTAAAACTTACAAATTAAAAAACCATCTAATTTTACTATGTCATTTTTTTCAGTGGAAAATGTTTTTGTTGATGCTTTGTGTGTCTTAATCTTTTGTTGTAAGAAACTGCTGCAGCACCTATATATATTGTATAGTGAATAATAAAAAAGTTGGTAAGACTTATATATATAAGTTGAGCAAAATCTTAGTGAATAATCCCAAAGTAAAGGTTCTCAAAATCATTTGGTTGAGTTGAAAAATCTTGTTTTTTAAAACATTCAAGAGCTTATAAAATAATATAAAGTATTTGATTAAAAAAAAATCAAGAGAGAAACTTATAATCATTCAAATATGATGCTATGGAACTTCTAAGATATTTTTGTAATTTTCTAATTCTTCCAAAGTCTTATAAGTTGAATTAATCAAATTCAATTTTTCTCGCTCTATCTCAGAGTATCCATTCAACCGAAACTTATCTGCTTCGATTTGCACTTTCCGTAAATGGGCCCTGGCCTTTTCCAACTGTTCAAAATCCCCCCCCCTCCACGCAGTTCTTCTGAATTTCGAATAGTATTCAAGATCCTGTGTCTCAATTATCTAATAAATCACTTAATAAAAGTAGATTATCTTTCCGTTTATTTTCAAACTTCCATAATCCCTTCCCAAACTAAACATGAATTTTTTAATCAAAGTAAAGGGCTTGTAACTTTTCATTTTTTTTTAAGAAATGGTAAAACTTCTCTAGTACTTTTGAATAATGTAGATATAAAAATATCAAATATAGCCAGCATCTCATAAGCTCAATGATCTCATCCCGAGTACACCATGAGTTTATTTTTAAACTTAGGCAAATACCAGCTAATTCATGGTTTAATAATCACTACAAAAAGACTTCCAATTTACCGAGAGAATTACCGATATGAATGATTTTGTCATTAAATTTTACAGTTACCTACATAATAACAAATATTGTTCCCCAAACTATACCGACCAAGTATAGAAATATCCGTATACGAGCTCATATCTAAAGTGGCCATGCAAATTATTTTGATCCAATTTTATACGGCACACCCATATCCGTATAGGCAAAAATTTATGTAAGACGGTCGCACGGTGCGGCGAGTGATACTTTTAGTGTCAAAACTGATACTTTTGGTGTAAAAAGTGATATCTTGTCTGAATACACTAAATTAAGCGTATTCAGACAATGTATCACTCTTTACACTAAAAATATCACATTTTATACTAAAAGTATCATTTTTGCCCTAAAAGTACAATTCATCGCACCGTACGATCGTATTACAAGAGACCTACTTATCCGTACATATGAGCTCATATCTAATATGGTGATCCAAATTCTTTTGATCCAATTTTATACGCCACATTTGTGGCCGTGTCACATAGTTAATAGTTTAAATATTGAATTGCATTCACTATGGATCTTTTATTTGTATATATATATATACGAGAATTTGATGCATACATAAAAATGATTAAAAATTACATACCTATCTATTAGATTAATATTAAGGAAGAAATAATGTAATATTTTTTTTAGATTTGTATCGTATCGTATTCCATAACGTAAAATAATAATAATAATAATAATAATAATAATAATAATAATAATAATAATAATAATAATAATAACTGACTAGTGGTAATTGATTTCGTGTAGAAGCGACCACCTTTTAACAAATCATGACCTGGATATCAAATTTTCTTACAAAAGAAAGTTAGGATTAAGAAAATACTTTTAAGGATCCTAACATCAGTGTTCATATTTCCTGAGTGAGTAGGTGGACTTTTGTTCCTTTTCTAACAAGAGATTGACTATTGAACACACAAATAATTACCAAACCATTAATGTCACTAATTAATGTTCTAGATTCATTAGATGATGTACGGTTTCTTGTAATGATAGCATGGAGTAGAGGAAGATCGAGGTTGAGTTAGTTCTTACAAGTAAGCTATATTTCAAGGTGTTGTGGAAAAATATAAATAACAATTGATCCAAAGTCAAAAACATTTCTTGTCAAAGCAACATGTAAACTGAAATAATATGTAGACACATGGTTTTATAATATATGTATACTTTGTCCATTATTAGTAAATCAAAGTCATTAGAAGTGCTTTCAAAAATAAAATAAATAAATAAAAAAACAAGCCCTGAGAAATAATATATTTATGTTCACCACCTACTCCACCCTTTTTGTTGGATGCTATTTGTATATTTGTTAAATCCATTTTTTATGTAAGTTTAAACAATGAATGAAAGAAGTTGCTGTCTTGGAGGTGGGCCATGCCACTTCCTTGGTAACAATTTCTCTTTGGATTGAAATTTTGAAATTACATGTATCAAAAAAGGGAAGAAATTGGTTATATATGTTTAGTGTGGATTCAAATTTCAGTATTTCTATTGAGAATTTGATTATAGTATATTTATTCAAAATTTGCTTTTACATTGATTTTTAAATTAAACCTACATAAAATTTCATTTTCATTCTTTTATCCAAACATAATCAACGTAAAGAAAATATATTATTTGTGTAGGTCCAAATCTACAGATAAAGCAAATAATGTTGTTGGCGGTGTTTGGTTTTCTCGAAAAATGGATAGAATAAGGGGACTATTTTATAAGTCGAGGCGAGAATTGGATTCGCTATCCGCAAGACAAAATTACTTCGTACAAAAGTGCTAACGGTTCTAGGCAATCGTCTCTAAGATACAACGACTTTCAAGCTCGGCTAACAAAGACTTGCAAAAGCCAAACTTACAGCGAACTTAACGTATTTGTGAACTTTCGATTTTTTAGAAGGAAATGACAGACACAATATGCTAAATTTCTTTGATGAATTTTGGATTTTGTGATCTTCAAAATAGATTCTTGGGGGTCTGTTTATATAGAGTTCTGGATGCCTATTTAGAACAGGTGCATCCATTGGTCCGTATCGATCCGGGTCATTAGATCGTGCCTTCCGATCAGCAGCTGTCGATAGTTGAGATCACATCTCTTCAAGGTACACACCCTTTATGCACACCGCACACTGCTGAGCGATGTCGTGTCGGTCGGCGAACATGTGCCTCCACTCACTCGCCCACGCGCGTGCCACATGTCATCATCTGGACGACTCTTGCCAAGTCACTGCCACCTGAGCTGCCATGCCACTTCACCGAGACCGAACCATGGTTCGATTTGTCAAAACTTTAAGGCACCTCAAAGCTCCTCGCGACGATGCGTACGTGCAAAGTGCAAAATGCGTCCGGTCCGTGCTCAACTCGGCTCGGATGGTACTCCGCACCATCCCGGTCTTTTGAGCTAGCCAAAGGCTAGTCAAAATTGACTTGGTCCACTAGGGTGTACCATAACAAGCTCCACTTGATTACTCCTTATTTGTGGTGAAACTCTATATAAACTAGTCAAACATTTAATATGTTTCCCATCTGGGATATGGCTTTCCATAATCCCACCCTTTTATATTCCTTATATAAAAAGCATTTAAGTAGCTAACTTTATGCATTAATTTCTCATTCACCCAAAATTGGTTTTGAGAATTAAAAATGCTAATTTCATCTACCCGCGGTGTAGATTACGATTACATCATTTATTTTCCGAAATAAATAAATGACCCCACTTAAATAATTGGTCAAACATGAGTCAAAACCCATTTATTAAAACCAATTTCCAACAATCCTCCACATGAATGAACATTAATGCATGCATGTATGCAGACTCATTCGTATGTTCCAACGAGCCATTATTGCATCAGGATTGGTAGCTTGTTGCTTTGAACCTTCCTTAGTAAACTACTATCGAATTTACTAGCTCCTTAGTGACACGATGTCTTGAACTATTCATCCGTTTGTGTAAACCAAGAAAACATCACTTACACAATAACAGTTCTTACACGTTTTGTTCTAACGTTGTGTCCATTTCGGCCTTGGACCATATCTTAGAGTCATAAGTGTTCCAAATAGAAGCGGCTATTACTTCTCACTTACATTGGTGATTTCCTATAAAGAGCATCCTGCCATACTCAACCTTTAGGTATAGGAATCATTAAAAGATAAACTTAACCTTACCACACTCTGCAGGGTTTTTCACTTGGACGTTCTGGGAATGAGTTGAAACAATTTCCAAGTGTTAATTTGAACATTCATAACTTAGTTTTCCCATTCAACCAAGGTCTTGTGATCTCCAATTCACAAGGTTGGGTTACCGCTATGAACATTCTTATTTTGTGTATTTTAAACTCATTCCCCTTAACAATTTGTACATTTGATCTCGATTTATACCTTTAGTAAGCGAATCTGCTGGGTTTTTCTTTGACTTCACATAGTCAACCGAAATAACCCGATTCGAGATCAATTGTCCAATGGTATTATGTCTTCGACGAATATGTCTAGACTTACCATTATACATACTACTTTGTGCCCTTTCGATTGCTGATTGACTATCACAATGTATCAATACAGTAGGCACTGGTTTATTCCAACAAGGAATATCTTCTAAGAAAATTCTAATCCATTCAGCTTCTTCTCCAGCTTTATCTAAAGCAATAAACTCGGATTCTATAGTGGATCGAGCTATACACGTTTGCTTAGAAGATCTACATGACACCGCTCCTCCACCTATTGTGAATACATAACCATTTGTGGACTTGGAGTCTTTTGTGTATGATATCCAATTGGTATCACAGTATCCTTCTAATACTAGTGGATATCTCGTATAAAGTATTCAAGAGTTCATGGTATACTTTAAGTATCTAAGTACCCTTGTCAAGGCTTTCCGGTGATCCTTACTCGAGTTACTTGTGAACATACTTAGCTTACTCATTTGAATATGCAATGTTTGGTCGTGTATAATTCGTTAAGTACATCAGCCGCCAATTATCCTTGCATATTCTAGCCGAGAATCTATTTATGGCTAAGTGTAGACTTATATCTCGGCTTCTTAGCCAGGAGGACTATCAAAAGCATTAAACTTTCTAAGTATGCTTTCGACATAATAGGATTGTGACAAGACAATTCCATCTAAAGTTCTAGAGATTTTTATCTCTAATATAACATCGAGATAATCCTATATCTTTCATATCAAAGTTCTTCTTTAACATGTTCTTAGTATTCATGATTAAATCACGACTACTACTCATGATCAACATATCATCTACATAAAGACAGACAATGACATAAGCATCAATTGTACCTTTAATGTAGACACACTTGTCACATTCGTTGATTTTGAAACCTTTTGACAACATAATTGTGTCAAACTTTTTGTGCCATTGCTTAGATGATTGTTTTAGTCCATAAAATGACATAACAAGTTTTCACACCTTTCTCTCTTGTCGAGTGTGCAACGAACCCCTCGGGTTGTTCCATATAAATCTCCTCTCGGGCTCACCATTCAAGAAGACAGTCTTCACATCCATTTGATGTATCTCAAGGTTATCTAGCTGCAATAGCAATGAGAACACGGATGGATGTGATCCTCATAAAAGGAGAATATGTATCGAAAAGGTCATATCCTTCCTTTTGTTTAAACCCTTTGGCTACCAACCGGGCTTTGTACTTATCTATAGATCCATCTGCTTTGTACTTCCTTTTAAGGATCCACTTAAATCCTAAAGGTTTGTATCCTGGAGGAGATCAACTAACTCCCAAATATTATTGTGCAAGATTGAATCTATTTCATTGTTGATAGCTTCTTTCCGGAGAGGAGCTTACGGACTAGACAAAGCTTCTTGGATAATTGTAGGTTCATTTTCTAACATATAAATTAGAAAATCAGGACCAAAAGGCTTAGCTACTTTTGTTCTTTTACTGAGTCTTGGTTGCTCTTCATTATCACTTTGAGGTAACCTTGTAGTTTCATAAGTTCGTTTATTCGAGCTTTCTTCTTTCCCTTCTTTATTCGGAAAGCTATTCTCAAAGAATACATCATTCGTTGATTCAATGATCATTCCTTCATTTATATCAGGAATAGCTGATTTGTGCACCAAAAAGCGATATGCACTACTATTGTTAGCATATCCAATGAAAATTCAATCGATCGTCTTGGACCCGATTCTAACTTGTTTCGGCTTAGTTATTCTTGGCTTTAGCCAAATACCCCATACTTTGAGGTATTTATATGATGGTTTACGTCCTTTCCATGACTCATATGGAGTTTCATTTTTATTTTTGTGTGGGATCTTATTAAGAATGTAGTTTGCAGAAAGTATGGCTTCCCTTCCCAAGTTTTGGGTCAGCCAGAGCTTATCAACATCGCATTCATCATCTCCTTAAGAGTACGATTTTTTCGTTCGACTACACCATTTTATTGAGGTTAGTATGGAGCTATCGTTTGATGAATTATACCCGCTTCCGAGCAGAATATTTCAAATGGAGCAACATACTCTCTGCCTCTATCACTTTGAATCATCTTAATTCTCAAATTAAGCTGATTTTCAACTTCATTCTTATAAGTTTTGAAGGCTACTAAACCTTCATCTTTTCTTTTAAAAAGATATACATTACAATATCTTGTGCAATCGTCAATAAACATTATGAAGTACTTTTTACCATCTCGAGTTTGCACAAGTTTTAAATCACACACATCTATGTGAATTAACTCGAGGGGTTTGGTACTTCTCGTCACCGAAAGAAATGGTGCATTAGCCAATTTTGCTTTAACACAAACTTCACATTTGTCTTGCGAATGGGTTTTAAACATTGTTATTAATTACATATTCTCTAACTTTTTAATTGTGTTGAAATTTACGTGTCCTAATTTATCATGCCATAAATTAGAACAATCTAACAAGTAAACAGAAGTAATATTCTTATTCTTCGCCTCTTGGTGGAAAGCATTCATTACAGATATTTTGAAGAGCCATTTATCAAGGTACCCTTTACAAAGAAAACCACCATTCTGGTCATTACAAATTTGTTGGACTCAAAGACTAGTCTAAAATAGGCATTGGTTAACAGGGGACCGAAAACTAAATTCTTGCAGATATCTGGAATATGCATCACATCCACAAACGTCAACTCTTTTCCGGAAGTCATCTTGACAACCTTTCCAAGCCCCACAAGATTTCATACATTTGTCGGAGTGTAGGAGAAAAATATCTCTTTATCGGCACGAGATGTGATGAGTAGCCCCGTATTTATCCACCACTCCTTCGATTTATCCACCATATTGGCTTCAAACACAACGACACGGTGAGATCGAACTCCGACATGTCTATCGGAATAGACTTATTCTCGGTCACATTGGCTTGTTGTTGGTTGGCATTTTTATTTGCCCTTTTTCTTTGGGTGTCGGCAATCCTTGGCCATGTGATTCGACTTGCCCGATTGTAGCGACTCCCTTTGAACTTTTTAGCCTTTCCTTTAGCATTTCCGGATTGCTTCCATTTCTTGTAATTGCTCGATTCTGCAAGATTGGCATTGGCCTCTATTCAAGTTTTGCTGGACTTTACTTCGGATTTTCGGTTGTCTTCCTCAATTCGAAGTCGAACTATTAAATCCTCAAGCCCTATTTTCTTGCGCTTGTGCTTGAGGTAGTTCTTAAAGTCTTTCCACAATGGCGATAATTTTTCAATAATTGCAGCCACTTGAAATGACTCATTCAGAATCATCCCTTCAGACACTAAGTCATGAAGTATGATCTGAATTTCGAACTTGGCTGATGGTGGTCTTGGTGTGAAGCCATGTTGAAATCCAGAAATTTGCAGACAACAAATTTCTTTGTGTCAACATCTTTTGTCTTGTACTTATTTTCCAAAGAATCCCACAATTCTTTGGACGGTTTGAATGAGCTATAGACGTTATAGAGGGTGTCATCCAGCCCATTCAGAACATCGTTGCGACACAGGAAGTCGTTGTTATGCCATGCATCCACAGTAGTCCGCCTCTGATTGTCTGTTTCTTCTTCACCAACGGTCAGGGGGTCCTCCTTCAAGAACCAGGACAGACCCAAAATGGTCAAATAGAATAGCATCTTCTGTTGCCAGCACTTGAAGTCAACACCAGAAAATTTCGCCGATTTTTCTCCATGCGCGGAAGCAGCAGCCATCGGAGTGAAACTTATGTTGGCAAAGTGTTTGGTTTTCTCGAAAAATGGACAGAATAACAGGACTATTTTATAAGTCGAGGTGAGAATTGGATTCTCTATCCGCTAGACGAAATTACCCCGTACAAAAGTGCTAACGGTTCTAGGCAATTGTCTCTATGATACAATGACTTTCAAGCCCGGCTTAGAAGCATTTGCAAAAGTCGAACTTACAGCGAACTTAACGTATTTTGGAACATTTGATTTTTCAGAAGGAAAAGACAGGCACAATAAGCTTAATATGCTGATGAATTTCGAATTTTCTAATCTTCAAAACAGATTCCTGGGGGTCTGTTTATATAGTGTTCTGGATGCCTATTCAGAACAAGTGCATCCATCGGTCCGGATCGATCTAGGCTGTTGGATTGTGCCTTCTGATCAACAGGCACAATCTGATGGTCCAGATCGTATCTCTTCTGAAGGTACACACCTTTTACTACGCCCCCAGCACACTGAACAATCGTGTCTAGTCAGCAAACAGGTGCGCCTCTAAAGCGCCCAATGCGACTATGTTCGACGTGCGCAGGCCTGGGCCCGGCTCCGGCTCTGGCTTGGGCTCGGGCTTGAGCTCGGGCTTGGACGGTGCTACGCACCATCCTTGGTGCTATTTGAGCTAGCTAAAGGCTAGTGAAAATTGACTTGGTCCACTAAGATGTCCCATAAGAAGCTCCACTTGATTACTCCTTATTAGTGGTGAAGCTCTATATAAACTTGTCAAATATTTAATGTGTTTCGTATGTGGGATATGGCTTTCCATATTCCTACGCTTTTATATTCCTTATATAAAAGGCAATTAAGAGGCTAACTTTATGCATTAATTATCATTCACCGGAAATTTGTTTTGAGAAATTCAAAATGCTAATTTCATCTACCCGCGGTGTAGATTACGATTACATCATTTATTTTCCGAAATAAATAAATGATCCAACTTAAATAATTGGTCAAACAAGGGTCAAAATCCATTTTTTAAAACAAATTTCCAACAAATACTATATAGAACCGTCTTATGGATCATTTTTCAGGTCTGCAAGTTTTTTATTTTTATTTTTTTTCTCTTTCTTTCCTTTTGCTGGCCTTTTCCTTTTCCCATTTTTTTTCCGTGGCGCCTATATTTTTCTTCCTCTCTATCTACTCTTTTTTTTTTCTTCCAGTTTTTTCTCTGCTTCTCTCCCTTTCCACTCTCTGTCGCTTATTTTTTGTTTGGACAGTCTCATATTGACTTTTTGAATAGGTTTTGATAGTCCTCTTCCTATTAAATTATCTGTTTCTTATTTACTCATCAAATTTGTTGTGTTTTTTGGATTAAGCCTCCATGTATGTGGTGTACTAGGTTTCATATACATATATATATATATATATATATATATTGAGAATGAAAGAGCCAATATATTAACTATGAAATCATGTCGGAAACAACCAATTCCTCCAAGTGAGAGGAGAGATCCCCAATCCTTGGATTAGAACCAACTAATGAAAAAGAAAAACTCGCTAAGTGGTGGGCTATAGTGTTTCCCATCAACTTAACAAAACTAGGACTAATAAAATAAAAGCAAGAAAAGAGATGGAAAATATCGGAAATAATGTTCCACATATAAGAAAGATCCTCCGTGCGATTATGGAGTCGGTGAAAAAGATTGATGTTGTCGGATTCAATGTTAGAATATTTTTTAATATTCTTTAAGGATGGTCCAAGTGCCATAAGGTTCAAAGTCCACATTATGTAAAGATACATGATTCTATAATGTTCAATGTATACATTATATAAAGGTGTATGGTTTTAATTGAATGTGACTAACTTTGATGGATAAGTTAGTATTAAGTGTATTGAAACCAAGGGTCTAGATACCCTCCCCTCTACCGCATAAATGAAAGAAGTTCAAAGATTAAGAAGACAAAGGATCATAAGATGGTTAATCTTCTTTATGTCTTCTATATATAGCCATGAAAGACATTATGTTTTCTATCCATCAAGAACAATAATGGAGGGATTAGAAGGGGATAATCTATTGTTAAAGTGAGTCACTTATTCATTTAAGATCAAGGTGCAAGTTTCATACATCTTCAAGAGATAACAAGAATAGATCAAGGTATGTATTTTATATTTGTTAAAATCATGAGTTGTTAAGGTTTTTGGCATTAAAACAATTACTTGATTTTCCAAAAGGTTAGATGAAAATCGAATTAAAAGTTAACATGTGGTATTAGAGCCCTGTTAAACATCTCATGATTTTCCAGTCGAGTCCTTAATTCTACTTGATAAATCCGACAAGTATTCATCAAAATTTACATCCGCTGCAAAAATCACATAGATGGACTTCTTGTGCAAATTTATATATTATAGATCAGCATGTATGTATATTCTTCATCATCCTATTGAGGAAACATATGGTTCTGTTAATTACACATGCACACATGAATTGTTTATGAATGTCCTTTGTGTAATTATTATGATAAATTCACATCAGAGGGCTATAAATGAGGCAAAAAAATTATTGGTTACAAATGTGTATATATATAGTTCAGACATGGATAAAAGTATTCACTTTGAAGGGATAAGTGATTGGATACTATCTGACATTACATTAAAAGTCTGAGAATGGATATAATTATGTTTTTTTTAATATGTATGATGTTGAACATATATTGAAAGATATAACTTGATTAAGGTACTTTCAAGTATTAAAAAATTATAATCAATATTCATGTGATGTTTAGCTAATTAATCATCAAAGTGATCTAGCTTGAGGGAATATTTGACTGTGTAAAACGATATTATATGATGTTTAATTTTATGGTAGCTTGTTAGTCACCAAAGTCGCCTGGCTGGACGAACAATTAAACTTCTAAAATTAAATTATTCCACAATTATTCATGACTGGTGAGATGTCATTAAAGTTTCGATTGAACAATTGGGTTATCTAATTATATTGATAGGAGGACACCTAAAGGTGGGCCATTGCATATAATTAATAACATTAAAAGGATTAACTATAATTAATTAGACATGATGTTTATCTAAAGATAAAATTTGTGTTTAAATTAATTATATTTGGTTATCTATTAAAGTTTATTGACATCATTATTGTATAATTGTATATATGAGGATAACCCAAAGGTATCCTTGAATATACAATTAAAGGTTTTATGGTGTATTTGGGATCTGAATTCATTAAAATTACTCAAAGCATTAAAGTATTGGCATGTATTAATGTTTTGCAAAGCATCACTTAAAATGTTCGCATCGGGAACTCGTTGTTTAGTTTAACGGGCTTAACTATCTTGAATGGTCTGAATAAATCTTATTTCAATTGGGTGTTTTGAATGCGGATTTAGCAATAGTTCGAGGAGAAGCCATTGCCATTTCGCTACCAAGACGGTGGTAGAAAAGTCATTCTTTGAGGCTTAGGAAAATCCTAATCGGCTAAGCTTAAACTTGATGAAGATGACCATGGCGGATTCCATCAAGCCATCGATGCCTAAAACAGACACTGCAAGAGAATTTATGATAAAAGTTAAAGAGTACTCTCAATCGGACATTACAGACAAGTCCGTAGTTAGTTGTCTCACGAGTGAGTTGACCACTAAAAGATTTAATTGGTCATGTTCCATTCATGATCATGTGACAAAAATTTCTAATCTAGCAGCAAGGTAAAAGACTATGGAAATGGATGTGAGTGAACCATTCCTAATACAGTTTATCATTAACTCTCTTCATGCTGAGTTTGGCCTGTTCCAAGTTAACTATAACACCATTAAAGATAAATGGAATTTCAATGAACTTAAGGCCATGTTGATTCTGGAGGAAGGGAGATTAAGGAAAATAAAGGAAAAGTCCATCCACCTCATGGTCTATGACAGTGCTAGTAGAAGCAAGATTAAACCAGGTAAAAAGGAAAAAAGAAAAGGTAAAGCCCCAGTGAAGGTAAATGAAGGTTTGATCCATAAGGAACAGAAGTGCTACTTCTGCAGGAAACCTGGGCATGTAAAGAAAGAGGCGCAGGAAAGAAAGGCTTGGTTCGAAAAGAAATGGATTCCATTTAATCCAGTCCATAAACGGAATGATCAATATTTGTTTATGGGAAACGAGAATGAAAAGCGCGAATAGAGGGCATTGGGACGTACACATTGATCCTAGACAATTGGTGTCATGTAGATCTAGAAAAGTGTCTCTGTGTACTGAATGTGCTAGATACTTAGTTTATGTTTCAATCTTTGGATTATAATGGTTTTTTCAAATTGCGAATGGTACATTTACATTATAAGGAATAATTACTATTATGGTTTTGTTTTTTTAATTAATGGTGAATATCCTTTTAATATTGATGAAGAGTTTTAATGTTGAACACCTTTGTTGGTATCAACGTAGTGCACAAAATGAACATGCGCTTCTCGTGGCATCAAAGACTAGGTCATATTTCCAAGGAAATGATGATGAGGTTGGTAAAAAGTGAAATACTACCTCACTTGGATTACATCGACTTGGATATGTGTGTGGAATGTATAAAAGGTAAACAAACCAAACACACAAAGAAAGAAATCGCCACGAAGCACTCAACTATTAGAGATAATTCACACTGATATTTGCGGCCCTTTTGATATCCCTTCTTGGGGTGGAGAAAAATCCTTCATCACTTTTAGATGATTTCTCACGTTACGGTTACGTATATCAAATGCATGATAAATCTCAGTCAGTGGACATCCTTGAGGTGTTCATTAATGAGGTGGAAAGGCAGTTAGATACAAAGGTTAAAATTATGAGGTCTGATAGAGGAGGTGAATATTTTGGAAGGTTTGATGCAAAATGGATAACATCCATGTCCATTTGCAAAGTTCCTCGAAAGTAAGGGCATTCATGCACAATATACAATGCCCGGTACACCTCAGCAAAATGGTTTAGCTGAAAGGCAAAATCGTACATTAATGGATATGGTTAGAAGTATGTTGTGTAATTGTTCTTTACCATATCATTGTGGATGTATGCTTTAAAGACTGCTACATACGTTCTTAATTGTGTTTCTAGTAAAGCAGTTCCTAAACTCCTTATGAACTGTGGACAGGAAGGAAACCCAGTTTAAGACTTCTTCATCTTTGGGGTTGTCCAGCCGAAGTAAGAATATATAATCCACATGAAAAGAAGCTTGATGCTAGGACAGTCAGTGGTTTTTTCATTGGCTATCCTGAAAAGTCAAAGGGGTATAGATTTTATTGTCCTAACCATAGTACGAGAATAGTTGAGACAGGAAATGCACGATTTATTGAGAACGGTCATATCAGTGGGAGTGGGGAACCACAAAAGGTAGTCATACAAGAGATTTGGGTTGAAGAATCTTCGCCCAATATATCTAATGACATTGTTCGTGTTCCTATTGTTGCATCACAGTCACGCAACATATCAGAACAAGAAACTGAGGTTCCTAACCCACTAAATGAACAAATGCCAGAGATAAACCAACCACATAATGAGATATTAAGACGATCTGAAAGGCAGAACAGACCAGCTATTTCTGATGATTATGTGATTTATTCTCTTGAGCATGAATGTGATCTCAGTATTGATAAAGATCTTGTCTCATTCCATAAGGCCATGGAATGTAGCAATTCTGAAAAGTGGTTTGTTTTCATGAAAGAATAATTAAAGTAAATGAGTGATAACAATGTTTGAGATTTAGTAGAGTTGCCTGAAGGTTGTAAACGAGTCGGCTGTAAATGGGTCTTTAAGTCCAAGCGAGACTCAAATGAAACATTGAAAGATATAAAGCCAGACTTGTTCCTAAAGGATACACTCAATAAGATGGCATCGACTACAAAGAAACCTTCTCTCCGGTTTCTAAGAAGGATTCTTTAAGAATTGTTATGGCTTTGGTGGCTCATTATGACTTGGAGCTTCACCAAATAGATGTAAAGACCGCTTTTCTGAATGGAGACTTGGAAGAGGAAGTATATATGGATCAACTGGAAGGATTCTTAGAAAGAGGAAAAGAAAATGTGGTGTGTAAACTTAGAAAATCAATATACGGATTAAAACAAGCTCCCCGTCAATGGTATCTTATGGTTTTATAAAGAACATAGTTGATCGGTGTATGTATATAAAAGTCAGTGGGAGATATTTTGTCATTTTAGTTATGTATGTTGATGATATCTTGCTTGCTGCAAATGACATGGGCATGTTACATGATGTAAAGAAATTTCTTTCGAAAAACTTTGAAATGAATGATATAGGTGAGGAATCCTATGTGATTGGAATATAAATATTTCGTAATAGATCACAAGGAATGTTAGGATTGTCTTAGAAATGATATATTAACAAAGTTTTAGAAAGATTCAGAATGAAAAATTTCTCTATAGGGATTGTTCCAAATTCGAGAAAGGGGACAAATTTAATCAAATGCAATATCCCAAGAATGATTTGGAATACAAGGCAATGGAATCAATTCCCTATGCATCAGTGGTTGGAAGTTTGATGTATGTTCAAACATGCACTCGGCCAGATATCAGTTTTGTTGTTGGTGGTATGTTGGGTCGATATCAAAATAATCCCGGAATGGATCACTGGAAAGCTGCTAAGAAAGTCCTTAGGTACTTACAAGGCACCAAGGATCACATGCTAATGTATAGAAGATCTGATCACCATGAAGTGATAGGTTATATGGATTTAGATTACGCCGGATGTGTAGACACGGAAAATCCACATTCGGTTATCATTCCTTTTTCAGGGCGGAGCAAATATCATGGAAAAGTGGAAAGCAATCTATCATTGCTTCTTCTACTATGGAGGCTGAATTTGTGGCATTCTTTGAGGCTGCAATTCATGGACTATGGTTGCGGAACTTTCTCTCGAGACTTGGGATTGTCGACAGTATAACCAAGCCGTTGAGAATTTACTGTGATAATTCTGCAGCTGTCTTCTTCTCAAAGAATGATAAGTACTCTAAAGGTGCCAAACATATGGAATTAAAATACTTATCTCATTAAGGAAGAAGTGTAGAAACAACAAATATCAATTGAGCATATTAGTACAAATTTTATGATAGCAGATCATTGACTAAGGGTTTACCACCCAAAATATTTTCTGGACTTGTTGAAAAGATGGGCATTATAGAAAAGTCCTTGTTACCATAATAAGCACGACGTATGCATACAAATATTGCTCGTAATATTGTGATACTCTGAACTCAATTAAGGTGTTTGTTTCTGTATTGTTTCTCTTGTTATCTAGAAACGTTGTGTACGCTTATTGTTAATTGGATGACAAGTTTAGTCTTTTGAAGACATAAAAGTTGAGGCTACGGGAATCCTCATAATTAAAAGTTATGATGAATTGAGATTGATTTGTGATACATGGAAGGAATCAAATTAACAAATAATATGTGACTGCCATGATTCAATCAATTTCAATTCAATAAAGTTGTTCGTTAATGTGGACTTAATGAAAGTTCTCTTCAAAAAGCTTCAAGTTGTCACTTGGACCAAGTGGGAGAATGTTAGAATATTTTTTAATATTCTTTAAGGATGGTCCAAGTGCAAAAGGTTCAAAGTCCACATTATGTAAAGATACATGGTTCTATAATGTTCAATGTTTACATTATATGAAGTTGCATGGTTTTAATTGAATGGGACTAACTTTGATGGATAAGTTAGTATATTGAAACCAAGGGTCTAGATACCCTCCCCTCTACCTCATAAATGAAAGAAGTTCAAAGGTTAAGAAGACGAAAGATCATAAGATGGTTAATCTTCTTTATGTCTTTTATAAATAATCATGAAAGACATTGTGTTTTCTATCCATCAAGAAACAATAAAGGAGAGGTTAGAAGGGGATAATCTATTGTTAAAAGTGAGTTCATTGAAGATCAATGTGCAAGTTTCATACATCTTCAAGAGATAACAAGAATGGATCATGGTGTGTATTTTATATTTGTGAAAATCATGAATTGTTAAGGTTTTGGGCATTAAAGAAATTACTTGATTTCAAAAAGGTTAGATGAAAATCGAATTAAAAGTTAACATTCGATACTCAAGTTCCTCAAACCCATATCTTTGGCAAGTGTCACCCGTTCTCGGCAAGCGATGGTCTCCACGACGGCTACCTCGTATTCGGAGTATATTAACTTGGAAAGTGCCGAGATTACTTGGCCTTTGATGGCTACGCCTATGCTTGTTCATTTCCCCTCTCGTATGGAAGCATCGTATTGATTTTGAATTGGTTCACTACGGTGGTGTCCATTTATCCGAATATATTTTTGCCCTATTTGATTTTTCCCCTGCTCCTAAAGATTGCACATGTTCTGAAGTCGTGGCTAAATTGATGGAATCTTTGGTTGATAGGTTGGTACTCAAAAGTATATTTATTCCTAGCACCCCATGCAGCCCAAAGTAACATAGCAAACAATGTATGCCCGTCACTATCCCCTACCGCATAACTTGCACCACCAGTCCCCTAAGGTCCCTCATAAATGTGATCTTTGGGAGTACCATACGCAATGATGGAGAAATAGCCCAAAAAACTCCATTTATGCACAATCTCTAACCGCATGTTCGTTTGACTCATCCGTTAATCCACATATCTTACGAGACCGTGTCGATCACCACCCCTCTTTTGCGCAATGCCCCTTTAGTTGGTAGGATGCCGTGCAAAACATTTCCACAAAAATACTAGGGTTGCAAACGTTTCTAACAAGATCGAGTTTGGTTCGTTTATTTTGGATCGGCTCAAGTTCGATACGAGCTTTCCTAATTGAGTTCGAGCTCGGCTCGTTTAAAATTTACTTAGTTCGCGAACAGTTCTAGCTCGACTTGTAAAAAACTCATTTAACATATTCGACGAGCTTAACTCGAGTTCGGCTTATAAAAAGCTCGTTTAAGCTTAAAATAGCTTAGCTCGAGCTCTGCTCGTTAAAGGTTCATTTAAGCTTAAACGAGCTTAGCTCAAGTTCGGCTCATTAAAGGCTCGTTTAAGCTTAAACAAACTCGACTCATTAAAGGCTCGTTTAAATTTTAACGATCTTAGCTCGATTTTGGCTCGTAAAAGGCTCGTTATATCCTTGAGCTCGAATTCAAGCTCGTTAAAGATCGAGTTTGAGTTCGTTAAAATTTAAAATATATGCTATATTGCCCTTATTTATTAATCAAATTTCATATTAAGACTAAATCACTTGTTGTGGTAAGACTTAGGTAAAAATTTACATATTACTAGAAAGCAAAAAATAAATGAAATTGCCATAAGTTTTTAGAATCATAAATAACTAATAAATTTTAGTTTTGGATAATTATCAATAACATGAATATTTTAAAATTTATATGTGATGTTTTCAACATTTATAATATGCTTATGACTTTATGATAAAATAATACTAGTTGATGATTATATTAATTACTAAGTCTAAATCTATAATTAATATTAGATGACTCTCATGTGATACGAGTTTAGTTAGTTTTTTTAGACTAAATAATTTTAAGTTCTCACCAAACAATTCGAATTTTTAAAATAATTTATTTAACAAAACCAAATAATTTAAAAATATCCAAAACCAATACGAAGTCTTGCACATTGACTTCGTGATACACAAAATCAAAACGCATATATACAAGATCATGTACTCTTTGTAGACGCACGTTTTGATTAGGCTCGATAATTTAGCACTTCATCATGGCTAGTTATTATTTTTCGTGAGTGAGTAGCCGATGTGTGGCCACCCCTCGTTATATCTTTATGTGTTCTTTCATTAGGGACATATCGTTCGATTTTACATGATTGAGGAGCCAATGTTTGCCATTTTGCCCTTTCTTGATTTTTTTGGGTATGCCCGGTTTGCTTGTACACTTTTGATCTATATATTTACCATTTACCGATAAAAAAAAATATCTTTTTATTTTCTTTTTCTTGCTCGTTTTCTATATTTCTTATACATATAATATAATATTTAATCTTGGAAAGATAACTAATTTAAAAATAGAATAGATAGGAACTTGGATTTTGGATTATTTGTCTTTTAAATCATTATCTTCTAAATTCAAAATATATTATCAATTCAAATGAGAGAATATGCGAGAGAGATGAATGAACCGAGCATTGATTTTTCCAAACTATTTGTGAGTTGTGTACAAATTAGAGTTGGATTATTCTTTTTTATATCTCGATTAATTAAAATTATCGATGTCAATTATTTCTCTTTCTTGCTTATTTTTTGCAGTTTCTTTTATATGTTAAATATTAAAAGAAAATAAATTTAGATGAATCTGAATTTTTGATTATTTATTATCTTTTAAATTTGTACATAGAATGCCACATGGATAATTGTGAAGCGGTCATGTGGGATTGAGAGAATGTGAAGTTGACACATGTTCAAGATTAATGAGGTGATGACATGTGTTAACTTTGTTTTTATTTTAGTATATATGGTTGGTATTATATGTGTGCTTCTATATAGACTATATTATTATATCTTTAGTATGTTTTGGTTTATTAGAAAAGTTATATATATATATATATATATATATATATTATACCATTGAATTTGTTCGATTTTGGTTTTGTATGGTTGATCAATATTTTTTGTAAGGATAGAATTATTTTACAATCTAAACGAGCTTGGACATAGGCTCGCACGTCTATAAACGAATATACTCTCGAAATCAACCAAACGAGCTCATTTCGAAGACAGGCTCACGAGCTCAACTAATAAGTCGAGCTTGAACCTAGGCTCACGAGTCTATAAATGAGCCGAACTCAAACCTTGGCTCGCGAGCCTATAAATGAGTCGAGCTCAAACCTTAGCTTTTGAACCTGTAAATGAGCCGAACTCGAACCTAGGTTCACAAGCCAGTAAACAAACATGATCGCGAGTCGAGCTCGAACTTAGAATCGTGAGCCTATAAACCAACATGTTCGCGAGCTTTCGTACCAAATATCTGCAGGCTCGAGTTCGGCTCAAATAAAAGTTTGAGCTCGGATATTAAGCTCAAGTTCGGCGCGTTAAGCCTGACGAACGATCTCGAACGAATATTTTTTCGAACCAAAACCCAAATAGCTTGCTAGCGGCTTGGTTCATTTGCACCCCTAAAAAATACCTTCACCTTATTTCGAATCTTCAATTTCCATACCCATTTTCCATAAGTCGTCCCCCAGCCAGATGAAGAAGCTGAATCTGTTTCATTTTCCTTCAAATCCTTAGCTACCTTGTACCCTGTTTTGGCGGTGTATTTCCCATCCTCGGAGAAGCCCATACCATTTTGTTTTCCTTCTAGGTTGAGCTGAGAGGGATCGAGAGAATAACACGGGCTTCAGGTGGCGTGAACAACTGGTGCACCAAGACAGGGTCCCATGATCTAATAGATGAGTCTTTATCGAAGGTGATGAGATCACACACCTTTGATACCGTCTCTGCGTCAGGAGGCCTAGTATGGAGTCGAAACAAAGGTAGGTTGTTAACCACAGATCATTCCATATTTCCACTTGAGTTCCATCGCTAATGTTCCACTGGGTACCTCCCCGAAGTACTTTCCTAGATGGATTATGGCCTATTGTAGCTTCCAGGAAATTTGTTCGGGGATAGCATCTTTGTTTGAGAACTTTGGATAGAAGGGAACTCTCGTTATGTATCAATTGCCAACCTTTTTAGCCAGCATGGTTTCATTAAAACATTACAAATCCCGAACCCCAACCCCTCTCCTTCGTCGATCTGCATATGCTACTACACGATTTCCAATGAATACGTATTTCCTCCCTTATCTGTCCCCACCAAAAAATACTTATTAAAGCATTGATCTGATTGCACGTATTAACAGGGAACAAAAAGCAACTCATCAGGTAGGACGAAATTTCTTGGGCCACGGATTGTATAAGGACCATCTTACCAGCTGTGGATAAATACCTTCCTTTCTAGTCATTTAGTTTCTTACGTATTCGATCCACCACCTTCGTGTAACTCCCAGCCGTCGTGTTAGTTCATTTTGAGTCTCGATCCCCACACCCCTGCTAAAGGACACCTCAGATTTTTTGAGGCTAATCCGTTGGCCCGAAGCCCTCTCATAATCTTGAATAATTTTCTGTGTATGATCTATCTCACGTTTGTTTGCCCTTCCGAATTTAATATTGTCGTTAGTGAAAAAAGGTGTGATATCTTCGGACCCTCTCGACTTACTTTTATTACATGTAGCTGGTCTCCGAAACTCCGCCCTGCGTATTAACGAAGAAAAAACCTCTGCACATAAAAGAAAAAGGTAAGGAGAGAGAGGATCCCCTTGACGGAGCCCTCGGTAGGGTGAAACATGGTGCCATTTGTCCGTTCAAGAGGAGAGAAAAAGACACTGATGAATTGACACACTTCATAATTAGGTTCACAAACTGGTTAGGAAGACCCATTTTAAGCATAACAAGATGTAAAAAGGTCCATTCCACTCTATCATAGGCTTTCGACATGTCAAGCTTAAAAGCGATGGAGTCCCGCTTTTTAGCTTAATTATGTTTCATAGAGTGGAAGATTTCAAAGGCTAGAAGGGCATTATTGTTTGATAAATGGTTTTATCATGATTTTGATGATTTTGTTTTTATACCAAAACAATGTTTTTAAAGGTTGTCCAAATACTCCTAAATGATTTAAAATGGTTTTAATATTTTTAGGAGTATTTCTACAAGTTTATTTTCGATATAAATTGGACAACACTTTTGATGAGTTTGTGTTAATGTGTTTTTACACCAAAACAATGTTTCTAAAATATTGTCCTAATACTCCCGATCGGTCTAAAATATTTTTACTATTTTCGGAGTATTTCTTGAAGTTTATTTTCGATATAAAATTGGACAACACTTTTGTTTTGAGGCCAATCGGCCGCCCTATAGGGCATCACGTACTGAAAGTTGTGAAAAAGCAGTGAATAAGCTATTTCTTTGAAAAAAAGGCTGGTTGACCGGTCAACGGGGTGGTAGACCGGTATGGTCGACCGGGCGTCGGCCGGTGGGTGTCGACCGGTGCCTGGGAGCAATTTTCAAAAGCAGAACCTCCTGGACTCGTTTTTGGGTTTTGTTCGACCGGTGGACATGTGGTCGTCGGTCGGACCCCGTCGACCGGTCGCCCTGTGTAAATGTGTATTCTCTTTTTCAAACGTCTATTTGTGTGCGACGGTTGCCCTGAAGTTTGACAAAAAATGTAACCGTTGTGCATGAGACATCTTTCCCTTAATTTGTGGGATTGATTTCTAACAGCTCTTTTCTTCATTTGTCTTGCAATTTCTTACAGGATTCATGTCCCCAAGAGGAGCCTATCATGTACAAGACATCTTCTATAAATAGAGGAAGAATTGAAGCAACAAAAAATGAGAGAAAACTACAACACAACAAGATACACTCAAGAATACACTTGTTCTTACATTGTCTTATTTCTTGTTGTAATTTGCCTAGCTATTCACTTTCACATTCTTGAGGTCTAGGCTTTTCTTGATTACACTTGCACTCTATTGTATTATCAATTATCGAGTTGTAATCTTGAATTTGGGTAATCATTCAACACAAGATATCCTTGTGAGTGTTCTTGTGGTAAGAACACACTTGGGTGATCTAGGTGTTAGGTGTAAGAAGATTGTGGTAATCTTCTTGTTGAGGTGTTGAAGAATTTGGTATTCTTCAAGGTTGAAGATTGTGGTAATCTTCACAAGGTGCCGTTGGAGATTGTGGTAATCTTCAAGTGATTGTGGTAATCTCAAAGGTGGTGTTGAAGAAGAGTGTGGTGCTCTTCAAGGTGTTGTTGAAGAAGAGTGTGGTGCTCTTCAAGGTGTTGTTGTAAGTTGGTGTTGTATTAATTTTTGGTAAATTAATAAAATTCTTTTTCTTTTTGAAATCCATCCCGGATATACTGGGGTGGTAGTAGATTAGGCCCTAGGTGGGTTGAACTACTATAAATTGACGCGTGTTGTTTACATTCCGCACCTTTATTATTGTGTTTGAGCATTTGGTTCGAAAAAGAGGGCAAAATTAAAAAGATGGAGATAATCTATTCACCCCCTCTAGATTATCGTAGCGCTTGGACTTACAATTATCAGTAATGAGTCGATTTGGGTACAAAAGCTGATTGAGAGTGGTGAATAAGGAGGGGAGTACAAATTTAATCCTATTAGCAATCGTTTAAGTTATTAATTTAAACAAAACATTACACAAGCTAATAGGCCTAAAATCAGTGATGTGTTCCAAACATTTTTGCTTAGGATAAGAATGATGAAGGTGTTATTAATAGGACAAGGGCTTGTTCCTCCATTAAGAATAGAAAGAACAGAAGACACATTATCAGATTTTAATATGGACCAAAATTTTTGGTAAAATAATGTAGGCATACCATCTGGTCCCGGTGCTTTCGTAGGATGCATATGTGCCAAAGCCGACGTTACTTCCTCCACCACAAACGGTTTAGATAGGATATCACATGCGGATTCAAACATTTTATTTTCCACTTTGTCTAGTACATATCCCACTTCCAAATTCTCCTCCGAGGTAAACAACCCCTAAAAATAATCATTGAAAACCCGTCCAATATCCTTGCCCTCCTCTTTCCATAGACCATCAAAATCTAGAATTCTATCCACCGAATTTCGTGCCTTACATCCATTCGGTAACCTATTGAAACAGGCATCGTTTTGATCCCCGTCCTTAATCCAGTTAGCCATAGATCGTTGGTGCCACATTTCCTCCTGTTTCACGTGAAGTTCGCGGAGATTCGCCTCAAGCCGTTGCATTTCCCTCAATTCATGGCTTGGATCAAGCAAATTAGTACTATTCAGTAATAATTTTCCACATTTCCAAAATGCATTTTCTTCCAAAGCGATAGTTGGACCCCACAATCTTCTATTCTTTTCGAAATTAATTGGATATCCGGTGTTGCCGTCCCCCTATCCCAAGTTTTGTGAATGCCTTGTTGACATGATTCATCTAATAGCCAGATGGACTCTAATCTAAAAACCTTCCTCTTTTTCGTTTTCTGATTCCGCTCACTCTTTGAATGTGTCGCCATCGGAATAGCACTGGGCAATGGTCCGACGCTACCCATGGGAGGTGATTTGTTGTGTATTCCGGGAACTTAGTTATCCATCCCTGATTACCGAAACATCTATCGAGTTTTGTTAGATAAATGTTTTTATCATGATTTTGATGATTTTGTTTAAATGTATTTTTACACCAAAACAATGTTTCTAAATGTTGTCCAAATACTCCCGATCAATATAAATTGTTTTTACTAATTTTTCGGAGTATTTCTTGAAGTTTATTTTAGACAAAAATTGGACAACACTTCTGTCTCGTGTTGGACCGGTCGCCCTATAAGGCAACCTATGTCTAAGTTGAGTTTTAAAACAGAAAACGGGATGGAGAAAAAATGTGGGAGGATGACCGGTGGACCGGTGTGGACGACCGGTCAACCTTAGGGGGACCAGTGTCTGATTGTTGTTCTGAATTACAGAACTCTCTGTTTTGTCAAATTGGGGCATGGCAACCGGTCAACATAGGAGTCGAACGGTCACCCCATGGTGACCGGTCCCCCTATGTATTTTCGTGTGGAAATATTTCAAAACCTTCTTTATGTTGCGACCGGTCGCTATAGGTTTTTGACAGCAAACAATCAGTTGGATTTCCCGACAGCTTTTCTTCATTTTAAGAGGTTGATTTCTAACAACTATAATCTTGATTTCAATTGCATTTTTTGTAGAATTCACTCTCCAAGAAGGAGCCAGTGTCTGGAAATCATCACAAGACCTCTCCAATAAATAGATGAACCATTCAAGCAACAAGATATAATACAACATACAAGCAAACACTTTGTCAAATATCTTGTTGTAATAGCCTAAGTACTTACACATGCACATGAGGTCTAGGCTTTTCATTCTTGATTACATTTGCACTCATAAGTTGTATACTTCATTATTGAGTTGTAATCTTGAATTTGTGTCAATCATCCAAAACAAGATATCCTTGTTGTTGTTCTTGTGGTAAGAGCACACTTGGGTGATCTTAGGTGTTGAAGAGTGTGGTTCTCTTCATAGGTGTTGAAGGAAGATTGTGGTAATCTCCTTGAAGGTGTTGTAAGAAGATTGTGGTAATCTTCAAAGGTGGTGGTGTAATAATTTTGGTAATTATTAATAAAATTCTTTTTCTTTTTTGAAACCCATCCCGAATATACTGGGGTGGTAGAGCACGTAGTCCCTAGATGGGGTGAAGCTCTTTAAATCAACGTGTGTTATTTATTTTCCGTATTTACAGTTTTTACCTTTGCTTGTTCACTCGAAAAAGAGGGCGGTATTTGAAAAACCGGCATAATCTATTCACCCCCCTCTAGATTATCGTAGCCAGTTAGAATAACAAGTGGTATCGAAGCCAAACTCTTTGGCTAGCTCATTTCACATCGCGAGTAAAAAGGAAAGATCCATGGCTACGAACGAAGCCTACCTCACCATCGGTGCCTCCACCAACAAGCCACCACTATTCGACGCCAACAACTACGCATTTTGGAAAGACAAAATGGAGTGTTTTCTACAAGGGTGCAGATTTGACATATGGAATGCCGTCATTGAAGTAGTTGATCAACCAACCAAGAAATTGGAGGATGGCACCTCGATTCTGAAAACTTTCAAGGAATTTGATGATAACGACAAGAAGTCATTCTCTCTAAACGGTAAGGCCGTGAATATTTTACATTGTTCACTCACCGCCACCGAGTACAACCGTATCGAGGAATAAGGTCCGCAAATGAAGTATGGGAAAAATTAGAAACCATCTATGAGGGCACGAAGAATGTGAAGCATGCAAGAAAAACAATACTTGTGAAAGACTTTGAAAATTTCAATATGCATGATGGTGAAAGCATATCAAAAATGGTGGAAAGGGTTGACAACATTGCCAATCATCTTGTGGCTCTTGGGAAGGTCATCTCCGAAGAAGACAAAGTGACCAAGGTATTGAACACTCTTCCCGGCTCATGGTCCAAAAATGTGATGGCTATCATGGAAGCACAAAATCTCGAAACACTCAAGTTCGATGAGCTCATTGGAAACCTCCTCATTTATGAAGTCTATCTCAAGGAGAGGAAAAATTCCAAACCATCCACCACTCAATCGGGTACGCAAAATATTCCTAAAGGTTTAGCATCTTCCTCTAATAATTCATATTATGCTAGTGACGAAGATGACGAGGAGACGGCCGCACTTGTCCTGAAATTTGCAAAATTTGTGAATAAAAATAAGGCAAGAAAACCGAGAGACAACTCGTGTTTCAAATGCGGAAAATTCGGGCACTTCATAGCTAATTGCCCGAAATTAGCGAAGGAGGAACAAAAGAAGAAAAAACCTTTTCCGAAAAAGAAGGCTCTAAATGCGGATGTCAAAACTTAGGATGAACTACTCACCACATCCGACGAGGAAAGAGAAACCGAACATGGTCTTATGGCCATAGACGATGAAAATAACGAGAACTCTTCAACTTCTTCCTTAGTTGATGAATTGCAATGTGATTTTGATGAATTGCAAAATGAATTTCAAAATTTGATTGTTAAATACAAGACTTTGAAAAAGGAGCATAAAAAGCTTAAAATTGAAAAGGATAAAATGTTTACTTCTTATGAATCTCTTGATAAAGCTCATGCTATTACTCTTACTAAAGTTCGTACTCTTGGCGAAAAACAATCGCTCACTAATGATCTTGAATGTTTTAAAAAAGATGTGCATAGTTTTCACTTAAGTACGGATAAAGTTACAAAAATTTTAGATGCACAAATAGGTGAGCATTCTAAATTAGGACTTGGCTATAAACCCTTTCAAACTATTTCAAAGAAAAATGACAAGGTCCAACTTTTGTACGTGCTAGTAGTGCCCTGATCTTATTTGCTTTTATTGTGGTAAAGTTGGTCATTATGCTACTCATTGTGAATTGAAAAATAATTTTAGCTATTTTTGGAGACCCAAAGGTCTCAAAACTAACCCCCATGGACCCTAAAATTACAGGGTACCTAAAAGTGCTTCATTTGTAGGTAATAGGGGCTATAACAACCATGGATGATTCAAAATGGCTCGTGGACAGCGGGTGTTCGCGCCATATGACCGAAAGGAGAGAACTTTTTACCAACATCAAGCTCCAAGAAGAGGGTATGTCATGTTCGGGAATGGCAAAGGAAGAATTCTTGGAAATGGAGAAATTGGTAACTCTTCTTTCTCTCTTAGTAATGTTCTTTATGTTGAAGGGCTTAAGTTTAATTTGATAAGTGTTAGCCAACTTTGTGATTCAAATTATAATGTTATTTTCAATAAAGAAAAATGTCTTATTGTTAAAAATGATGAAATTATTTGTGAAGCAAATACAAAAGGCAATCTTTACAAAATTTGCACAAGTGATTTGGTTAGTCAAAATGTTTTTTGTCTTGTCGCCAATAATAATTTAACTAGTTTATGGAATAGGTGACTTGGACATGTTGGATACAAAAAATTGCAAACTATTTACAAAAACCAACATGTAAAAGGACTACCCAAATTGAATTTTGAAAATCTTGGCTTATGTGACACATGTCAAAAGAACAAATTAGTTAAAAGCAGTTTTAAGACCAAAAATGAAATTTCCACAATCAAACCCCTACAATTACTTCACCTTGATTTGTATGGGGATATTGGTACGACTAGTTTAAGTGGAAAACATTATATCTTTGTTATAGTCGATGATTTTTCTTGATATACTTGGGCTATTTTTCTTGCAAATAAAAGCGATGTCGTTAATGAGTTTGTTAATTTGTGTAGACTTATTGAGAATGAAAAGGAATATACTTTTAAGTCTATTCGAAGTGATCGAGGTGGAGAATTTAGAGTCTTTTGTGAAACCAAGGGATATGCTCACATTTTTTCGGCTCCAAGGACACCTCAACAACATGGAGTAGCCGAAAGGAAAAATCGGATACTTCAAGAAATGAGTCGATCGATGCTCAATGAATTAACACTTCCAAAATATTTTTGGGCCGAAGCCGTAAGTACCGCTTGATATGTCATTAATAGAGTTTATCTTCGTCCTAAAATGAATAAAACTCCATATGAGCTTTGGAAAGGAAGAACTCCAAATATTATTTATTTCAAAATATTTGGATGTAAGTATTTTATTTTGAATACTAAGGATCAATTGGACAAACTTGATCCTAAGGCCGATGAATGAATATTTATGGGGTACTCTATCAAGAGCAAAACATATCGGGTTTACAATAAGACTAGTATGGTTGTTGAAGAATCTATCCATGTCAAATTCAATGAAGTCTCGGGTGTTGAAAGGATACCCAATGATGATAGTGATGAAGAGAATGTTATTGAACCTATTGTTCAAGATGATGCTCAACCTTCAACCTCAAATGTTCCTCAAGAATACAAAGGTGATACTTTGGATCTTCCCGTGGCATTGAAATTTGAGGGAGATCACTGAAAACATCTCATTATAGGTGATCCCCTTGATAAATTAATGACCAGAAGAAAATTTGCCGAGAAAGCTCCTATATCTCCAAAAGAGCCTAAGAATGCTAAGGAAGCTATTGAAGATGAGGATTGGTTTTTAGAAATGCAAGAGAAGTTGAATCAGTTTGAAAGAAATGATGTTTGGGAATTGGTACCTTGTCCTCCATCTCAAACAATTATTGGTACAAAATGGGTATTTTGGAACAAGCTCGATGACCAAGGCAATATTGTTCGAAACAAAGCAAGGTTAGTAACTCAAGGGTATTGTCAAGAAGAAGGTATTGATTATGATGAAATATTTTCACCCGTAGCACGTTTAGAAGCCATTCGAATTTTACTTGCCTATTCTTGTTTTAAAATTTTCAAGCTTTACCAAATGGATGTTAAATCCGCATTTTTAAATGGTTTTATTTAAGAAGAAGTCTATGTAAAACAACCTCCGGGGTGTGAAAATTTTTCTAGGCCAAATGATGTTTATAAACTTAAGAAGGCCTTATATGGTTTAAAACAAGCACCCCGTGCATGGTATGATAGACTTAGCTCTTTTCTTTTGCAAAATGGTTTTACAAGAGGTAAAGTTGATACTACGCTCTTTGTTTTTGAAAAAGGGCAAGATTGCTTATTAGTGCAAATTTATGTTGATGATATTATTTTTGGTGCTACTAATGAATCCTTGTGCAAGAAATTTTCTAAGTTAATGCAAGGTGAATTCGAGATGAGTATGATGGGGGACCTCAACTTCTTCCTTGGACTTCAAATTAAGCAATGCCAAGAAGGTATTTATATTTCACAATCAAAATATACAAAAGAACTTTTGAAGAAGTTCGGCATTGAAGAAGGAAGAACCGTCTCTACTCCTATGGCAAACAATGTCAAGATTGACAAAGATGAAAACGGCAAATCGGTTGATGAATCCAAGTATCGAGGTATGATTGGTAGTTCACTTTATTTAACCGCAAGTAGACCAGATATTCTTCATGTCTTATGCATATGTGCTCGTTTTCAAAGCAATACTAAAGAATTTCATATGAGTGTCGTTAAAAGGGTTTTTTGATATTTGAAAGGCACTATTCAATATGGTTTATTTCATCCAAAGAATGAAAATTTTTCTCTTAAAGGTTATAGTGATTCGAACTATGTGGGAAATATTGATGATCATAAAAGTACTTCCGAATCATGTCAATTTTTAGGCGATTGCCTAGTTTCTTGGTTTTCAAAGAAACAAAATTGTGTTTCACTTTCAACGGCCGAAGCCAAATATATTTCCGCAGCTTTTAGTACTCAACTTCTTTGGATGAAACAAACTTTAGCGGATTACAAATGTTCTTTTGAAAATGTACCTATCTTTTGTGATAACATATCCACTATAAATATTGCTCAAAACCCGGTTCACCATAATCGTACTAAGCATATCGAGATTCGACATCATTTTCTAAGGGATTGTGTCTCAAAACGAAAAATTGAGATATATTTTGTACCATCTCAAGATGAATTAGCAGACATCTTTACAAAACCGCTATCTTCCGAGACTTTTGCTTCAATACGAGCTCGGTTAGACATAATGCATATTGAATGAGATCTATGTTTGTAATTTACACGTTTTTAAAACTTAGGGACGAAAAAATCGGATTTTTGGATCAAATTTCGGATTTTTCAAAAATAGACCGATCTAGTTGCTGAACTGGGTTGAGGCCAACTGGTCGGCCTATCCGTGGACGGTCGCCCTCAACCCGGACCGGTCGGCCTCTAAGATTTTTTTTGGTTAAAATATTTCTGTTTTCCAGACTTAGCCATTTTGGCTTTACTCCTCCATGTTTTGACCCCTTTGTCACTTGCACACACAATTCACTCCAAATGAGTTTCATTGTATAATTTTTATATCTTGGACTTCATATTGCTCGATTATCATCATTGTTGCTCATCTTTACCGATTAAATGGTAAGAATTCTTCTCCTTAATCTCAATTGGGTTGAACCTTTGAGAACTTGGTTGAATGTTCATATCATGCTGCAACTTATATATGTTTGTTATGAGCTTATTAATTGTTTTTTAATGGAAGTTGTATTGTTGTATTTGGTGATGAAATTTTTGGCTTGATTACATTTACAAGGGCTATATACATCTTCTTAAATTTTTGACGCCCGCCAAGTGTTCGATGATTTGTTTCAAAGAAAATTTCTTAAATTACATGACTCTCTCGATTTTAAAAGTCTTATATATTTATAGAGATCACGTTTTACCTTTCAAACAAGCTTTTGCATTTCAAATGATCGACTTCTCCCTTTTTATTTGGTTTTTAAGCTTCAGTCTTCAAAACGTTCGATAGTTCGATAATATTGCGCACTTTGATATGAATGACTAATGTTTTTATCGTGCTAACATTCTTTTTGATGATTCCAAAGGGGAAGAAACTTGAAATAAGCTCGTTAGCTCAAAGAAGCTAAAATAAGCTCGCGAATGAAGCTATAAGCTATGGCTCTTTAAAGGCAAAAGTTGTGAAGAATACTTAGTCCATTTGATGTATTATGGATTTATATGCAATTTTAATGATTGTTTTTGATAGGGGGGGCTTCTAAGCTCATGCTATTCATGTCTACATTGTATAAGCTAAAGCTTCTAGCTTTTGTTTGATTACTTCTTGATTCGCTTGTTGATAGTGGGAGCTTTTGTAAAATATTTTTGAAAATCTTTACTCTCTTCCTTATGGCTATTATGCATGGTTTGCTGTCGCTCAACACGGATAGTTTATTTTTGACCGGAAAAATTCTTTTGTTTTCAAAATAGTCCTCTTAAAATTGTTTTGGTTTGTAATCATCAAAAAGGGGAAGTTTGTTAGATAAATATTTTTATCATGATTTTGATGATTTTGTTTAAATGTGGTTTTACACCAAAACAATGTTTCTAAAATTGTCCAAGTACTCCCGATCGATATAAATTGTTTTTACTAATTTTTCGGAGAACTTCTTGAAGTTTATTTTCGACAAAAATTGGATAACACTTTTGTTTCGTGTTTGACTGGTCGCCCTATAGGACAACCTGTGTCTGAGTTGAGTTTTAAAATAGAAAACAGGACACAGGAAAAATGTGGGCGGGCGACTGGTTGACCCGTAGGTCGCCTGGTGTGGGCGACCGATGCCTGATTGTTTTTCTGAATTACAGAACTCTCTATTTTGTCAAATTGGGGCATGGCAACCGGTCAACATAGGGGTCGACCGGTCCAACCCCATGGTGATCGGTCTCCCTATGTATTTTCGTGTAAAAATCTTTCAAACTCTTCTTTCTGTGAGATCGGTCGCTATAGGTTTTTGACAGCAAACTATCATTGGATTTTCAGACAGCTTTTTCTCATTTTAAGGGGTTGATTTCTAACAGATTTAATCTTGATTTTAATTTTTTTTTTGTAGAATTCACTCTACAAGAAGGAACCAATGTTTGGAAATCATTACAAGACCTCTCCTATAAATAGAGGAACCATTCAAGCAACAAGATACAATACAACATACAAGCAAACACATACAAGCAAACACTTTGTCAAATATCTTGTTGTAATAGCCTGAGTACTTACACTTGCACATCTTGAGGTCTAGGCTTTTCATTTTTGATTACACTTGCACTAATAAGTTGTATACTTCACTATTGAGTTGTAATCTTGAATTTGTGTCAATCATCCAAAACAAGATGTCCTTGTTGTTGTTCTTGTGGTAAGAGCACACTTGGGTGATCTTAGGTGTTGAAGAGTGTGGTGCTCTTCATAGGTGTTGAAGGAAGATTGTGGTAATCTCCTTGAAGGTGTTGTAAGAAGATCGTGGTGATCTTCAAAGGTGGTGTAATAATTTTGGAAATTATTAATAAAATTTCTTTTTCTATTTCAAAACCCATCCCGGATATACTGGAGTGGTAGAGCACGTAGTCCCTAGGTTGGGTGAAGCTCTTTAAATCAATGTGTGTTGTTTATTTTCCGCATTTACAGTTTTTATCTTTGCTTGTTCACTCAAAAAAGAGGGCGGTATTTGAAAAACCGGCATAATCTATTCAACCCCACTCTAGATTATCGTAGCGTCTTAGACTAACAAGTTTTTCCTAGATATTAGCTTCCCCTTGTTGACCATTAGTCCAAGTGTAAGAATACCGCTTGAATCCCAAATCCTCTAATTGCGCCTCATTAATGGTTGTATGGAAATCCTTGAGTCTTGCGTCTTCTTCCAATCTGCCACCAGTTTTCTCAAAATTGTATAGGATCTCATTGAATTCTCCAAAACAAAGCCAACTAGCATCGATTATGTTGGTTAACTCGCGAATGAGACCCCACATAAATTTCTTAAGACTCTCTTCAGGCCATCCATAAAAGCCCGTCAGACGCCATTGTTTATCTGAATCGACAACTATCCCATGAATGTGGTGCAACGAATCCGATGGAACATTAAAACCAACATTTTCTTTCTAAAGCAAGCACAACCCGCCTCTCCTGCCGCCATTCGATAAATCATAGTTCACTACATGTATTCCATCATATCCGAATTTTTATGTAATTTCAACAACTTCCTCCTTGTGCAATTTGGTTTCCATCAGGAAAACAAACATGGAATATTTTTCCTTGATATACCAATTAAGCACACGAACTGTCAGTGGGTTCCCAAGCTCCGGATAGTTCCAACTAAAGCAACTCATTGTGCTTGGCGATCACCGCGTCGTAGTCAAGTCGCCGTCATTTTGTTAACTGAAAGGTACATGGGACATTAAAAACACCGAATTCTTTTGTTTGTTTGCCTCCGAGGCCTCATTATTCGACTCACCAGATTGCTCAGTGTCAACTTTTCTTTTAGGGTTGATGGGGGAATGGGATGGGTTTTTTTTTAGGGTACAATTCTTTAACGTGCTCCAACAGTTTTTTGATTTTTTGTTAGGGGTTGAGGTTGAGGCTGTTTAGGGTTTGTTAGTATTGAGGGGTTGTGATGGACTTTGAAGCCCCCGATTTTCCGAGCGTGTAATTGATCCTTTTATTGTCTATGTATTTTATCGACTATTTTACCTCGTCACTTTGACGGGTAAATATTAGTAATAAATATATTTTTATGCATTTAATTTCATTTTTATTTATTACTTGTGATCATAGTCATTTAGTAATTCTATTTCACATTAATGATCACTTGATTGATCATTATTACTATTTTTCTATTTATTAGTCACCTTAGAATTTTAAGAGACTATTTAATTTAGAGACTTATACCTTATAGAATTAAGAATTTGATTTAAAATAAGTGATAATGAGAATTATAAGTGATCAAGGAAATCCCTAATTATTTTGGGGATTGATATTATTCATCTATTAACATCAAACTTGGGACAAAAAAATATGGAAATACCACAATTGCCCTTAAGTGGACGGCAATGATGACTATTTTGGTGTAAAAATATCTTCCAACTCTTGTACATATACATCTTATGTTAGTCATATTGTGTATAATTACACCATTAATTCAAACATTATACACATCATCTTATACACCAATTCTTTAATATTAATTTCCCCAACTTATTCCCACTCACCCAACATTCCTTCCTTACCCATCCTTTGCCCATACCTTTGACTTCCCTTTTGTCTCCATGCAAGAGACAAATTACAATACATGAAAATTAAACAAATATTCCCTCCCCCTTTCTCTCTCATGTGAACGGCCATTAGGCCATTTTTACAAAAAAAATTGCCAAATATTTCATCCAACACATTTTAATCTTCAAGCAAATTCTCTTCCTTCTCTCTAAACATTCTCTCCCTTCTCTCTACAATTCCTTCACATCTTTAAATCTTCAAGAACAATTCCTTCATATCTTCAAATCTTCAAGAACAATTCCTTCATATCTTCAAATCTTCAAGAACAATTCCTTCATATCTTCAAATCTTCAAGAACAATTCCTTCATATCTTAAGTCCAATTTTGACTTTTGGAGGTACACATAGAAGACTACATAAGGACATGCAAGCATTGTGGTCACCTTAGAAGACTTGAAGAGAAATTGTTGGAGAATTTGGACTATAAGGTAAGATTTGGACACTAGTGCCCTTTTCTCTTCTTCTTCCTATTTTCTTCAAATTTTAACACCCCTTTTTCATTTTTGAGAAATAGGGGCTGACCTTAAGTGATTCATGAGGGTGAGCAAAATTCCAACTTTGAAGCTTCTACTAGTCCCATTTCATCTACTACACAAGGTAAATGTAGTATTTCCAATTTTCTCCACCTTCTTCTTTTTCTCCTTAATTTTTCACTCAATTTTCTAACTCTTAATTTTTGATATTTTTTGACTTAGGGGCTGTCCTAAGTGAGTTTCAATCAAGTTGTAAATTTTATCCTTTTATTTCACAACTATCCAATTTTAAGGTGGGTGGAAAAATCTTTCCAAATTCTAAATGTTTTCTTAAATGCATGTAGTATTTTATTATTGAGCACTTTATATATATATATATATATATATATATATATATATATATATATATATTATGTATTTCATTAATTTCTTGTATCAAGTTGTGAGGATTCTCAAGTGTTGCTCAAAAATGCTATTTATTGAAATTTAGGTGCACGCATGAACGCTTTATTGTTGTATTTGATGAATTCTTGTATGAAATTGACATGCATGTGTCGATCCTGGAAATCCATATTTTGTATGACTTATAACCTGGACAAGTCGAGCATAATTGATTAATTTCAATTTTTGGACTTAAAATACAAAAATGGAAAGTTGGTGGACTTAATCGCAAGAAAATAAAACTTAAGGGACCCCTCTGCAATTTTCGAATTTTGGGACTGAACACAGGTTCAAAAATGATGTTTGGACATTTTAATAAAGTTTTAAGAGTTTTTAGATAGATAAAATCAACCTTTAAAAGCCCAAGGACTAGATTGTAAAATTTTAGAAGTTTGAGGGCTACTTTGTAATTTTCGAAACTGTACCAGACCCTATTTTTAAAATTTGAAATTTTAACTCTTAAGGGACTGGAAATAACATATTTTAAGAGTATTCCAAAAATCCAAGTGTTTAGAGCTTGGAAAGTAATTTTACAAAAATCGAGGGACCAAATTGTAAAAGATTAAACTTGAGGACTCAAATGAAATTTCCAGGACTTATACAGTCCATATACCTGGAAACTAATTTAACTATAACTTAATGATAATTTGGACCCAAGGTTCAAATTTCATAACAATTGGACCCCTAACAGCCTTAAAGGCAATTACTTCAAAAAGGGACAAAAATGAAATTTTCAAAGGTTAAGGGACCTATACTTATTTCTTTTTAAAACTGTTTTTGTTCCAATATATCACTGACCTTAGTGACATTTTACAACTGTAATCACATTAAAATCCCTTCCGGTTTGTGAGTTCCAATTATTTTAAACTTAGGGCCCGAAATTATAATTTTAACAAATTTGGGGCCAATGTGAGAATTTTTTAAAAACTCGACCTCAAAACTTTAAAAACCTGAAACTCTGAATAATTTAGAGAATTTAGGAACTGACCTCATAATTTTCAGGGTCGGGACATTTATTTATTCAATTTTTAACCCCAAAAGTAATGGTTTTTACAAAACGGGGCTAATTGTAATTTTTTTTTTAACAAGGACCTAACTCAAATTATTTTTCTTTTAATGAAACAACCCTGTACCCTCTGACTTTAATAATTAATTAAAATATTTTATTTTCTCAAAAATCCCTTGACTTATCGGATCGTCTTGACCGATTAATACCCGATCGCGGGGCGACTTCATCGTTTTGCGATTTCGAATCTATAATGGGACTTATGTTCTACCTAATCTTTCAAGATATCGAAGATTGCTTATCCTCCAGATAATCATCTTCATCCAAATACCTCCACCAATGCCATAATTGCCACTCGAGATTTCGAAAACTTTTCTGAATCGCTTTCTAAATCAATAATACTCACCGCTGGTTGACTACCCGAACTTGTATTACTTTCCGCTCGAAGTCAACTTAGTGTGTCGAGCTCACAATCCGAATGGGTACGTCGGGGGATGGAATCGGGCAGCTCGGCCGCTATTCCACTCTCCGGCCTCCTCGCCCTAATCCCGCAATCGAGGGACGGAGTTTGTCCAAGGGAAGCGGGTCGTAGTACTCGAGGTATAATCATGATTATGACAATCCGAGCCTAGCTAGGTCTCTCGTGGATTTGTCTTTGCCTATGGAGCGATAAGGTGACAAGTCTTGGACCATCTTGCTCGGGAGTTACAAGGAAGAACGAAGGAATCGCTGTCTAATCCACACGATTCTCGAGTTAATCGGACCCATTTGGTTAGCGCTACAAACCGTATGTAACCGCTACTTGTATTGCATTGGTTGGCGCTACAACCATGACGCAACCATTACTTGTCTTGCATAGGATTGGTGTTACGTTAAAACGCAATCCTACCTATCTTGCCCACGAATCACAAGTACTGTGTGACCACGAATCATTTCTTTAATTGTATAAGTATATTACTTAACTATATTTATCACGACGCTTGTGGATCGTTGTGTGTGAAATCATGCATCATATCTCACGTTTTTCATACAACTGTTTTCTCGCATTAACTATATATGCATCGCCATACTTGCACACGATCACCCCATCCACCGAGATTTTGTCTCATCCCCTCCTGTTTTCTAACCTTTAGACGGGGACTATGTCGACGATGTCGAAATGGCCACAGACCGATTACCCTCGTCCCCGCCTTTGGATATTGTGTACTTACGTTTAGTTTTGGCCTGTAAACTTATTCAAGTTATTATGTCGGATGTATTTGGATCTTGTTAGACTTTAAGTTGTAATTCGTGCTTATGTTTATTTTATTTCGCCGCTTTAGACTGTTTCACTTAGGATTGTTGTATCTTTTGTCTAGATCGTTGGGTTTATTTTTGTTTAAGTGGTTGATTGTCGTCGTGTCCCATCCGTGTGTGTGGAGTTTAGTGGTATCAGAGCTCGACTAGTAAGATGGAAACTTAAACCGAGCTGACCCAGGATAGGACCCTCGGTCTGTGTTGGGTAGTACCGCGACTTGACTAATTAAGTGTGAAATAGATTTCAAAATGGTATAGAACCGTATTATTGATTTTTAGACTGAGTTAAGAATTTTATACTTGGAGATTCCATAGTCATACTTGTCTTGACTTAGTTGACTCTTTATTGACTTTCCTTATTCTTCCTTATCTTTCCATCTTGTAGGTCACAAGGGGTGTGAGTGTAAGGTTTAGAAGGGGGGTTGAATAAACCTTACCAACTTTTCGATTTAGTCCTTTTAAAACGTTCAGAGTTAATACTTCACAGATGAGTCCTTGATGGACATCTAAGTTAGTTAATGTCAGAGTTAGCCACTCAACAGACTGACGAGCTGTTGATAGAATAACTCATTGTTTTGACTAAAACTTAACTTGATCGTGATATGTTTTTAGCGGAAGACTTAACACCCTTGAATTTGGTTTAAGTTTGTTTTAATACTTGGTTTTAGCACATTGTTGATTATCAATTGGATAGCAAATTTATCAAGTAAATATCAAAATGATATGCAATAATTAAAGTCTTTGAAATATAAATGACACAATAAATTTTTATAGAGGTTCGAAGATGGGGTAATTTTTCTACTCCTCTCTTCTCCAACTCCTGGAGGAATCCACTAAGTATTGATCAATGTACAAAGTGGTTATCAGTCCGGATGGAAGTCTTGATCACACACGGTGACTTGATCCTTTGGGACTCGGTCAACAGATGCCTTGGTCACACAAACTGGTGGCTTCACACGACGACTCGCTTCTTCTTCACAGGCGTTGCTTGCTTTGCTACTACAGCCCACTTGCTCAAGCTTCTTGGATTTGATCACGAAGCCTTCCAAAAAAACTTGAGACCGGTTCGACCTTGAACCTTTCTACAATCCTCCGTGGAATGTAGACCCTTGATTTTTCAAATGTTTCCTCTTTAATCGATTGAAGTCGTCTTTCCTTCACGGGTGAGTGTTGGATTGCTTTCCTTCGTAATGTAGGCTTGAGGATTGAACTCGAATGACTTTAGTAGGTTATAGTTTGAATAAGAGCTTGAAAGTTCCAGGTCACGATCTTAACCTTTTCTCAAATAGATTCCTCAGCCTTTTATAGTGTTCTTTTGAAAATTTGCCCGTTGAAGAGATAGGTTAATTTTTAAAAGACACTTGTGGTCGTTGGCTTGTCTTGTTGCAGTTCTTGGAATTGACATTTCCTCGTATAAATGAGTCTTGACTTTTCGAGTTCGACACAAGTGCGAGCTTCCCATTGGTTTATTCCTTTTGTATGCTTCTCGGGATCGAGCACTTTAAGAAAGACAAGATGGAAGTATTACTTGTTTAAGTAATTTTCTTGACTTCTATGCAACGAATCTCCTTGATTATCTCGACTTGATCGCATTTCCTTGACTTCCCTGGTGACTTGAGTCGCCTTTCAATCATTGGATGACTCATCTGTCACTTCAACTTGAGACATGGCTATCTTGAGTTGACTTGATCGACACTTCTCTCACCTGCATCTCATTTTGCACCTTGACCAAGTTCTGTCTTTCTTCTTTGCCACACTCACCGCCTCACAATGAGTCTTCTTTCTAGTCTCGAGTTGACTTCTTGCATTTTTCTGGCATATTTGACTTAACTCATTTCGACCAACCCTATCTATTACAATGCAATTTACAACAAAAATGGGGTGCCAACTTTCTATTCTAAGTTTTACATGGCATTCATCAAAATCTAAAATTAATTTCCCAACAATTTCCCCTTTTTTGATGATGCCAAAACTTAAAACATTCATACAATAATTAAACAAAGAAAGATACGCACGCATTAATGTAGAATCACAGAATATATGCGTAGAATCAATCTTTTATTGATCATAACATTCTTGTTCTTTACACAGCTGTTTACAGAGTGTATCAAAGCTTAAATAGAGCTTTAGGTAACCATGGTATTCTATAACTAAGCAAGTATAGAAATTATACATTTTTATTTGATGTACATAGGACTTACATAAAATACATGAAGAGGTGGACAACAACACTTCATCTCCTTCGCTGCCTCCTTCTTTTCCTTTTCTTGACTCTGTCTTTTCTCGATCTATTTCTCTTCTTCTCTTCTTGATTTGCTTTCTTTTTCTCATATGCTTTTCTCGGGCGACTTCATCTCTTCTTTTTCTTTCTTGTCTTTCTTCCCACAAATTTGAGTTTGTCTTCTATTTTCTTCTTCGATTCTCTTCACATACTAAGCATTGTTCTTGGCCACTTGCGGGTTGGCTACTTCGTCGAATCACTCAATAGATCCCTCCTTTCTTGCCGGATCTATATATTCAATGTTTTTGGGCAGAGGTCTCGCCTCAAACCTCTTCTTCCTCCATTGCTTTTCCTCTCCGCCTGCGGGCGTGTATTGTCTTGGGGCCTTCTTTTTCCCAAAGCAGAGGATGCCCAGATGTCCGTTCTGCTTCCGTCGCCTTTTCTTCACATAGCCTCGAGGCCTTTTTCCCAATACAAATCCCTGTGCTTGAGCCATGGACATATTTGCGAAGTAACCCTCGGATGTGAGCGTCTTGAATTCATCAATAGATCTTGCCTCGGTTCCAAGTCTAAAATGGCATAGTGTGTCTCTCTCGTTGGAATGCCTCCATATTGTTTCAAGTATATCCATAACTCGGGCATCCATCTTTCCTTCCACCTCCTTAATCCCTCGCTTCTACTATTTTTCGTTTTTCGGCCATGGGCTGCGGAGTGTTGGAGTGGCGAGTCATCGGGAGTTTTTGATGATATCGGCTATGACAAGACCTTGTTGGGGGTTTTAGCAATCATCGGGGTCATATTTTTCGAACCTTCCCCCTCAAAAGATTTTCCCTTATTCACTATTCTCGGTTCTTCACTGTCTTCTCCTTCACACAAGCGTCCTTCTTCTCAAAGAACCTTTCAACGCTTTAGGTATTCCTCTTCCCCCTTTTTGGCATCATCAAAGGAGAGAGGAACCCCCGAAACAAGCTAGCAATGATGAAGTCTAAGTGGCCGATAGTGAGTTATGTTTCAATCTGCTGCGGAGTATGCCGCACGGAATTTGAGCGAGTGGCGTTGGATTCACCGCCACACTTCATTTCGCCATGAGGAGCTGAATTTCTTCTCCATGTTCTCCTCTACGCGCAAAAGCTCTTTCTTATGAAAATCACGCAAAGAAATTTGATCTCTCGTGTTGTGAGATTCATGCATTCGATCGATGTTTTCTTGCTTTCTTATCTTCATATCAAAGCATTCTCACCCGCCGGACTAGCAATTTATTGAACAAAGTTCTTAAGTATCGAACTTGTTCTACACGCATTGTCTATTGTTGTTGCCACCATTCCGGATCCGACAATTATTCCTCATAGATCGGCAGAAAAATTTGCGTCTCGGTTATCCGTCTCATGTCCATAAGGCCTGGTGCCTCTCCATCTTCTCTATCTCTCGCAAATATGGCCTTGAAAACTTCTCGAACCTCACCTGTCACTCTGTCTCAACCATTTTGCCCGCCGCCAAGCAGCGTCAAAGTCAAAGTCCTTTGGGACGATGGTGTCGTTGGAATAACGGGATCGAGTTTATGGAAACGTTGTTGATCCGTGGTCGATTCTTCAAGAACATCGCAAGCGACTCCGGAGAGAAAGGGAACGATTCTTCGAGCGGATCATCACGACAATGATAATATGTCCAATGGTAACTCGTGCCGTGATGTGCCCGATTGCATCGGTCTGCATAGCTTGGGTAGCTTTAGATTGTATGTTTCAAATTATGGTGTTGGGGTATTGACCGGTGGCCGAGCCTCACTGTCTCAACGGCTTCGTCGGTCTCTGTTGGTTTTTCCATGTGAGTTGATCGTCTCGGCCTACCGTATCGAGCGTCATCGGACGATGATGAGATTTGCATGTGTGGCTCATCATCAAAATTAAAGGTTTGGCGAGTAGCCTTGAGGTCGGTCTTACTCGTGCTTGGGAGAACATCCTCGGCTAAGTCTTTTGGATCGGCAAAAGGGATGACTCGACTTCGTCTTCACTTTCGGATCCCGAAAGGTTACATCGAGATTGTCTAGGGAATCGTGAAGATCACTTATCTCCTTTTCGATGGATCAATGATAGTAGGAGGGATGTTCGTGCGTCCGTCTCTTTACCCCGGAAGTCTCAACCTCCCGTTGCCCTTCATTACCTCCCCGCAGTCTCAATCGCAGCGAGGCTCTGGGCGATCCCCTTCGGCGGTGTCAACGTCTTGGGGTCTTCTCGAGGTGGCATCCACCGGAGTCTCAACTCCATGGTTTGCACTTTCATTGCCCCAGTGTTAACTCCCAGGGTAGTTCCTTCCTCGTGCCTCGTGCATCGCAGGCGTCATTGGTTTCTGCAGAGCGCTTGGCACTTCACCGAGACAGTCTCAGCGTCCGAGCTTAGTGACAACTTGTTGTGTTTCATTTTTTTCCTTCTCCACTTCGCCTCCTAGATTCATTGTGGAGTCATCTCGCAGCAACCTCCGACCTAGCTGCAGGTGGGAGGAGTTTCCCCCTCGGTGGCACACCGGTGAGTGACTTGAATGGGGTCACTCGTCTCGGACTCCCGGTATTGTTCCTTTGAGTATTCAGCGTTGGGGCAGGTGTTAAGACACCTTCATTAGGGGTTGGCTCGATCGGGTCCCCACAATCCCGATTTCATCGCCAATTCCCTTAACACCTTCTTCCGAGTGAGCAGGGAAGTGGTGGCAACAACAAGCGGGCAATATCTTTGCACTGCACTCCATCGGATCAATCTCTAGCCGTGATGTGGAAGACTCAGTCGGTCCTTCCAATAACCGTTGCTCATGTAGGACCTTAGATTCCCGCATGGCTTGCCTGCATCTCCAATTCTTCTCAGAGAGCAGGCAGCAGGTCCAGATCCTCATCACTCCCAGAGAAAATGTCAAGATGGGGATGGGTATGATCGATGGTCCCGTAAAGGGACAACATCGGCCTTTTCACGAGCTTCAACTTCCTCTCGTCTACCGCTTCTCCTTGTCTTTGAAGATCCGCAAGATATCCGTGCGATTTTCTTCATCCAAAGTGCTTGGACCCAATGGTCAATCCGAGAAAGTTCAACATTCGTGGTTCTTCTTCAATAAATTCCGATCTTTGGAATCGTTCCTGGATCGACTAACCTTCCACTTCCTCCATTCTCAAGACGATTTTGGATGTCCGGATATGGTGGGGATAGGATCATCACATCATCATCATCTTTATCATCTTCTCCCTGTTGTCCCTCGTTCTCAGGGATTGAAGGTAGCAAACTTTGGTGCTTCACACCCTCAGCAGCGTCTATTGCAGGAGGGGATACAACCCTGTCAACAGGAGAGTTTGCTTTCTCAGCTACTTCTCGTGTCTCGGCTATTCGACTACAATCTGTGTGTCTTCAATTTGCCTCTCTGATTAGCTTCAAAGCAGACTTGGTCATGTTTCATCAATAATTTCAGGAGACTCTACTTCTCCAGCTTGTCTCGTGATCTGCTCCGGTGAGGGGACTCGGCTATTTTCTCAAGCTCTGATCGCTTGAAGATTCTTCTTCTTCTTTTGGTTTTCACCAGAGGAATATCTGGTTCCACTTCCTCTGGTTCGTCGAAGGTAAATGTCTTCGCAATTGTCTTAGAGGCATTTTGCCTTCCTTATTGTGATCCTCTTCTTTTTAATCACTTTGTAGAGAAGGGATTAACGGTTCCTTCGCATTGCGGCTGCAGGGGGGAGACACGGCTGCGGGGGCAGGTGACTCACTGTAGAGGCAGTGCGGTTTTTTTTTCTTCGACGCAGGGGCATCGTCTTCTTTGCATTGCAGGGGGCAACCTTCTTCTTGAGAGGGGAGGAGACATTTGTTTCTTCAAGGTGGTGATTCCCCTCACTTGTGTTCGCTCTCTTGGCATAAGCTCTCCTCGTGCTCCGGAGAGATTTGATCGAACATCTTTTTGTTAACATGGAACGCCTTTCCATGTCGAAGAGGGACTCCATTAACTTCCATCATCCGCCAATCACCGGTCCGCACCCGTGAAACCTCCAAACGAACCATCATCCTTGAAGGATTTATTCCCAATATTCGGCAGATCTGCGTATACAAACTCAGCCCAGTTCACCTTCTTCTCTTCAATGATCGCAGCCATTACGATCAGCTTAGTTTTGGACAGCTGGTTAAAGCTTCCAAATTTGATGTCTATGCATTTGGCAACAATGTCTAGCAGTTTGTGGTAGTCCTCCTTCAACAGCTTCTTCTCAGCTGTGTAGACAACCTTCGCAGCACAGTCGGGTTTGGCTACTTCCTTCCAAGCAGCAGCCAGGTTAACATCAGCTTCATAAATCTCCGGCACTCCTTCCGCCGGCAACGAACAGTGTTCTGCCAGATCCTTGGCAGTGATGGTGAAATTTTTCCCGTGAACAGACGACTTGATGCCCTCATCGTGAACTTCAGCGTTCACATAGAATTGTGCGACCTCCTCCACGTAGGTCATTTGAAACTCCATCGACAAAAAGGGTTTCAGTCCTGATTTTTCCAACTTCTCTGCTATTTTCTTCACAAGGGTTTCGTCTGACCCTTGTTTGATCATGCCCTCGAAGTCCACAGTAGATCCCGTGTGGATTTGCTTTCCCAACTTGACGAAGTCGTAAGTAGATGCCATTTCTCGAATATTCACCGAATGAAACCTTGAAGATGAGCTTTGAAGATTTGTAGGGTTTTGAGAGTAAAAATGATTTCTTTGCTTGAGAGAGATGAATAATTTTGGTAAAGTGAGAGAAAATCGGACGAAGTGGTATATGTATGGGTTATGAAAGGACGTGCGAGTGGTTTTTTAAATTTGATCAAGATCAACGGCTCAGATTTTGCACGCCGATTAACATCTAATTCCTTGCATTTAATGCGGCAGCATTTATATCCAATCATAAGCTTGGTGTGCAGCTTTTGACTGTACACGTCATAATTATGCTTACGTCATTCTTAAAAACATTCTCGCTTAGTAAAAACGACTGCGTTTTTGTCACTTTGCTCATAAATGACTTAGCTTATTCCTTAGCTGATTTGACTCTTCTCTCTTTGCATATAAGCACTCAGCTGTCAGCTAACTCGATGCAGCTGATTCTCCGATACGGCTGATTCACTTAGCCAATTCAAGAGTTCAGCTCTTTTTCATCTTTTCATGTTCCATCCTTTTATTTGACTCTTCTGAGTGTCAACTCAGCTCAATTAACCCTAATTCATGCTTGAGTTCTTCAAATCTTGATTCACATAATGGTTTTGTAAATATATCGCCCTAATCGCTTATCGGTTGAGATATATATTCCAAGGTGATGTCCTTTTTTCAACATGATCTCTTATGAAGTGATATCTCGACATCAATGTGCTTTGTTCTTGAGTGCAACACAGATTTTGGGTGATTGCAATTTCACTTGTGTTATCACACATAATTGGAATTTCCTTTTCTTCAACTTCATAGTCCGTCATTTTCTTGTCTCATCCATAAGACTTGGGCACAAATGTTTGCTTTCATGCAGCCTATGTATTCTCCGCTTCATTTGTGGAGGTGGCAATTGAATTTTGTTTTTTGCTAAACCAGAAACTAATCTATTTCAAGCATTTGACATGTACCGAGGTACTTTTTCCGTCAACTCTATATCCAGCATAGTCGGTCCGAGTAACCAATTAGCTTGAATCCACCTTCCTTAGGATACCATAAGCCAACTTCTTGGCTTCCTTTCAAATATCTCAAGATTCTTTTGGTTGTAGTCATGTGGCTTTCTTTTGAGCAGATTGAAATCTTGCACATACACTTACAAAGAAAGATGATGTCCGACACCGCTTTGTGAGATAGAGCAATGATCCAATAAGTGCTCAGATCTTGTTTGATCCACAAGCTTGCCATCTGTATCCATATCCATTTTGACTGATGTATTCATTGGTATTTTCACGGAACACTTCTCTTCCATGCCAAATTTCTTCATCAAATCTCTGGTATATTTTATCTGACTTATGAAGGTTCCATCCTTCAGCTGCTTCACTTGGAGTCCAAGGAAGAATGTCAGCTCTCCCATCATGCTCATTTCAAATTTGCTTTGCATAAGATTTGAGAATTTATCACACTCTTTGTTTGTGGATCCAAAGATGATGTCATCCACATATATTTGAACAAGCAGTATACTCTTCCCATCTTAAATTCTGAAGAGTGTTCTATCCACTTTGCCTTTTGTAAATCCGTTCTCAGTCAGGAATTGTGATAATGTATCATACCATGCTCTTGGTGCCTGTTTTAATCCATATAAAGCTTTCTTGAGTTTGTATACTTTATCTCCAAGAGTCTTCTGCTCAAATCTTGGAGGTTGTTCAATATACACTTCTTCCTCCAATAACCTATTAAGGAATGCACTCTTTACATCCATTTGATATACAAAGTGAAGTTCTTGTGAGCAAAGATAGGCAAGAAACATCCTTATGGCTTCCAATCTTGCCACAGAGCAAAAGTTTCATCAAAATCGATTCCTTCTTCTTGGCAATACCCTTTGGCTACCAAACTTGCTTTGTTTCTTACCACAAAACCTTCCTCATTCATCTTGTTTCTGAACACCCATTTTGTGCCAATCACATTTTGATGGGTAGGTCTTTGAACCAATACCCACACTTTGTTCCTTTCAAACTGATTCAGCTCTTCTTGCATGGCTTGAATCCAATGTGTGTCATCCAAAGCTTGTGACACATCTTTTGGCTCTATTTGTGAGATGAAACAAGTGAACATAGCTTCTTGTTGGGTTCTGGATCTAGTTTTCACACCTTCTCTTACATCTCCAATGATTAGTTCTGGTGGATGGTCTCTCAGCCACCTTACATCAAAGTTGGAGTAAGTTAGTTAGTTGATCGTCTTGCCTTGGTGTGTTATTTTGATCAGCTCTCTCATCATCACTTAGCTACATATTTCCCCTGTCTTTGAGACTCGCTATCTCATCTTCATCTGGGTTTATAATTCCAGCTTCAGCTTCAACATAGGGACTCTTCTGCATGGTTGGCTGATTCAGCTTATCAGCTGACTCTTCAATGTCTTCTCCATTTACGTTGGGTTCATCAAACACCACATGAATGGATTCTTCTGTAACCATTGTCCTCTTGTTGAGCACTCTGTAGGCTTTGCTTTCAGCTGAGTATCCTAAGAAGATACCTTCATCAGCTTTAGCATCAAAAGCCTTTAAATTATCTTTGCCATTGTTGTGGATAAAGCATTTGCATCCAAATATTCTAAAATATGCAACATTTGGCTTTCTCCTGTTCAAATCTCATAGGAGTCTTTGTCATTGTCTGTTTATCATGCATCTATTTTGAGTGTAGCATGTTGTGTTTATTGCTTCAAACCCCAAAATATTTTAGGCAGCCTGCCTCCCACCTAACATGGTCCTTGTTGCTTCTTTGAGAGTTCGTTCTTCTTCTCTCGCAACTCCATTCTGTTTGTGGAGTCCTTGTTGCAGATAGTTCATGAGCAATACCATTTTCAATACAATCGAGTTATTATTCCATTGACAAACTCGGTTCTCTGTCGAGATCTAATTTTGATAATGGTTTGACTCTTCTCATTTTGGATTCTCTTCATCACCGTGGTAGTAGTTTTCGCAAGGTTTCTTTCTTCTTACACATGAAAATTGTCCATGTGTATCTTGAGTAATCATCTACTACCACCAAGGTGTATTTCTTTCCGCTTATCTTTATTTTGGTTCAATCTGGACCAAATAGATCCATATGTAGCAGTCAATATTCTTGTTGAAGATGGACATGTCTTTTCTTTGAATGATGATTTGATCTCGCTTTCCCATCCGGCATGCATCACATACACTTTCCTTCTTATATACCGACTCGAACTTCTTGTGCCACGACCAACTTGATTGATTGTGCTCTTTGCTAGCAGACAAGTGATTGGTGTTGCGATTGACCAATTCACCACATACATGTTCTTTTTCGCATCCTTTCAACACTACTTCATTAGATTGAGTGTTCTTGATTTGGCACACTCCCATATTGAATCCAACATTATAGCCCTTGTCACGAGTTGACTTATGCTTAGTAAGTTGAAATTGAGGCCTTCAACATATGCAACATCCGTAATTTCTAATCCATTTTCTTGATGGATCCGATGCCTGTTATTTCTCTTGGAGCTTCATTCTCTCCAAATATGACTTTTCCACCTCTAACTTCCTTAAATTTTGACAGATTTTTCTTGTTTCTGTCATGTGTCCGGAATGCACCACTATCCATGTACCAGGTTCCTTGGCACTCACCGCTCCTTGAACCCGCAATCAAGGAAATTAGGTTTTAGGTACCCATATTTGTATGCGGGTCATGAGGGGTTAGTATTGTAAGATGATCCAACCAACCTATAGCCAAATAATTTGACTCTAAGAGGTTGCCATCTATCGTGCCATAATCATAATTAACTTTGGCAAATTGCTTGGGGGCTTTAGGTTCATACATCCTGTCTCTTTTGTCTCGTATGCATGTGTATGTGTTCTAGCAATTGCTCTGTTTGGGTAGTTGTGATATCTTTGAATATAGTGCTTGGGTGCATATGTGCTGATGATAGCTCTTTTGCCTTTGGAATGGCCCTTGCCGAGTTCTAGGCCTTTGCCATTTAGGCTTATAATCCATGGTTTTTTTTGATAGTTCACATTATTCCAATCGGCTTGGCTTGGGTAATTTCTACCATTCCCATCATATGTGTTCCTTTCATAGAACTTCACGGGGCTTTTGGTATCTCTGTTTTTCTTTATAGAGTACTTCATATTTGGAGTTTTTGAGGAACTTCATTTGGATTTCTTCTCGGTTGTCCTTTCAAAGATACTCAATCGGGTTGTTTTCCTTTTCCTTTATAACCAAGGCCGTTTGCTTGTGGTTGTGCTTTGGAATAAATGTGTGTGCACCATTTGGAGTTTTGGATTTTTGAGATGCTTCATTACTTGAAGATCCTTTCTCCAAAATCACTCTTGGAACTTAACTTGTCATAGAGGAATTAAATCCTAAGCCTGTCTTATCTCCACATTCTCTTTGGCTCATAATAAGATCATCCAAAGATTTTGATGCCTTAGTGAATGAGGCAATCACATTTTGAGGTCATTTTTCCTCTTTTCAGAGTGACTATCTCTCGCTATTAGCTTAGCATTTTCAAACCTTTAAACTTTTATTCTCATCAGCTATGTGACTTAGAGTACTCAGCTCCTTAGTCAGCTGTGAGTTTTGGCTTTTGAGTAGGCTGTTTTCCTCATTTAGTAGTGTGTGTGAGGATTTAATGTGTTCAAAGTCTTTCATCATTTTGCCTAATGAATCATAAAGATCAGTGGGTGATGAAGTATGTGTGTCACAATCACCTGTCACTAGAATCGAGTGTGATGAGTTAGAGTGTACCTCATCTTCTTGGTCAGGTTGGTCTTGTTCTTTGGCCATTAGACAGATCAAGGCTTCTTCTTCAGAGTCACTTGAGTAGTCAGCTTCACTACTCTCCGAGTCTGTTGTGTCTTTTGACTTGGAGTCTCGGCATGTCTCTGCAGCTAACATTGCCTTTTTCTTCTCTTGTCTTCTTTCTCTGAAGACTTTTCTTTCCTCTTCATTCCTGTATTTGTTGACTACAGGATATGGGCAATCAATAGCATAGTGACCAGGTTACTGCAGTTCAAAGATAAATTTTCAACCTTTTGATCGATTCTTTCCATCCTTGGATTGTCGGCTCTTTGATACTCAATCCTTTGATGCTCTGTTCTTTTGGGTGGCCTATCTTCCTTGACTTGGAGGGAGCCGAGTGTCTTCTCGGAGGATTCAACTTTGCCTCTTTTGTAATTCTTGTTGAAGAATTTGTTAAACCTTTTAACCATCGGGCAATCTCCTCTTGGTCAATGACTTCCTTGACCTCGCTCTCTTTTACCATCCTTAACTATTAGAGCAAAAATTGTTTTGGCCACATGACTATCTCCTCTTGGTCTTTTCTTCTCGGCTCAAATTCAGGTCGTAGGCTTTGAGATCCGAGAATAGCTCATGGTTGGATGTTTTTGATAGGTCCATGGAGTGTCTCGGGCCATGACTTTCATTTCCCACTCAACTCGGGAGACTTCTTAGAATCTTCATACACATTTCTTCTGTGTATATTATTTTCCAAGTGCGGATAGCTCATTGGTAATTTCGTGAACCGAGCATCCATTGATCGAAGGTTTCTCCGCAAGCATCTTTAAATTTTCAAATTTTTGTACAACAACAAATAGTTTATTTTCCTTGATTTGCTCAGAGCCTTCACAAATCGGGGTTAGCTTATCCGCATTTCTTTTGCGGTCTTGCACGATTTGACTTTGTAGAACATAGCTTTGTCGAGTTTTGTAAAGAATGTCCTTGGCCATGTTGTCCAAATTGTATCTTTTTCTGTCATCATTTGTCCATTAAGCTCTTGGTTTTTCAACCATAGTGATGCGGGAGCAACAACTTCTTCTCCTTGACTACTGCTGACCCTCCTTGCGAGTTGTGTTCATTTTTAAGATTTGCGGTGGCCCATCTTCTATTACTATCCACATTTCATCGTGTAATCTTTGATAGATGAGCACGCATACGAATTTTCCAATCATCAAATTCTTCAATTGTGAACATAGGGATGAATGTCAAATTTGCTTCCATGATAATAACTTTCTTGAATAAAAGAGTTTTGAAAGATCAAGTGCTAAAGCAAGCTTTGAAAGATTGGAGATCTAGTTCAAGAACAGTGCGGAAGGCTCAATGAAACAACCGCTCCGATACCACTTGTAGGTCCCAAGGGGTGTGTGTGTAAGGTTTAGAAGGGGGTTGAATAAACCTTACCAACTTTTCGATTTAGTCCTTTTAAAACGTTCGAGTTAATATTTCACGGTGAGTGCTTGATGGACTAAGTTAGTTAGTTAATCAAGAGAGTTAGCCACTCAATGCACTGATCGATTTGTTGATAGAATAACTCATTGTTTTGACTAAAACTTAACTTGATCGTGATATGTTTTAGTGGAAGACTTAACACCCTTGAATTTGGTTTAAGTTTGTTTTAATACTTGGTTTTAGCACTTTGTTGATTATCAATTGGATAGCAAATTTATAAGCAAATATCAAAATAATATGCGATAATTAAAGTGTTGAAATGTAAATGACACAATAAATTTTTATAGAGGTTCAAGATGGGGTAATTCTTCTACTCCTCTCTTCTCCAACTCCTAGAGGAATCCACTAAGTATTGATCAATGTACGAGTGGTTATCACCCGGATGCAAGTCTTGATCACACAACTAACTTGATCCTTTGGGACTCGATGCGGAGATGCCTTGGTCACTGTGGCTTCTCGACGACTCGGCTTCTTCACGGGCGATTTGCCTTGCTACTACAGTCCACTTGCTCAAGCTTATTGAATTTGATCACGAAGCCCTCCAAAAAACTTGAGACCTGGTTCGACCTTGAACCTTTCTACAATCCTCCGTGGAATGTAGACCCCTTGATTCTTCAAATGTTTCATCTTCAACCGATTGAAGTCGTCTTTCCTTCACGGTGAGTGTTGGATTGATTTCTTTCGTAATGTAGGTTTGAGGATTGAACTTGAATGACTTGAGTAGGTTATAGTTTGAATAAGAGCTTGAAAGTTCCAGGTCACGATCATAACCTTTTCTCAAATAGATTCTCGGCCTTTTATAGTGTTATTTTGAAAATTTGCCCATTGAAGAGATAGGTTAATTTTCAAAAGACACTTGTGGTCGTTGGCTTGTCTTGTTGCAGTTCTTGGAATTGACATTTCCTCGTATGAATGAGTCTTGACTTTTCGAGTTCGACACAGCAGAGCTTCCCATTGGTTTATTCCTTTGCACGCTTCCTCGGGATGAGCACTTTAAGAAAGACATTATGGAAGTATTACTTGTTTAAGTAATTTTCTTGACTTACGTGCAACGGATCTCTTTCGATTATCTCGACTTGATCGCATTTCCTTGACTTCCCAGGTGACTTGAGTCGACTTTCAATCATTGGATGACTCATCCGGCATCACTTCAACTTGAGACTTGGCTATCTTGAGTTGACTTGATCGACACTTCTCTCTTTGCATCTTTTGCACCTTGATCGAGTTCCTATTTTTCTTCTTTGCCACACTCGGTGGCTCGCGGAGTCTTCCTTCTAGTCTCCGTTGACTTCTTGCATTTTTCGGCATAGTCGATTTAACTCACTCGACCAGCCCTATCTATTACAATGCAATTTACAACAAAAATGGGGTGCCAACTTTCTATTCTAAGTTTTACATGACATTCATCAAAATCTAAAATTAATTTCCCAACACATCTATATTCATCTAATCCATCTTAGTTGTGTTTGATCAGGATGGATCCAACGCCCCCGACCTGGTAGGAAGTAGTGGAGGCACGTGTTGAGCGGGACTACTATAAGGCATTAAAGTTATATTGGCATCAGGCATTTCTTCGGGCCAATTCTGAGCTAACGGGGAACGTCACCGCACTCGCGAACTAGGACGCCTCCTGGGAAAGAGCCAAGAGGAGAAGAATAGACTTACTCTCCTAGCTAAGGATCGCGAAAACACCATCCGCGCTCGCGAAGATCAAATTCAGTTGATCCAGGAACGCTTGGACAATACTCGCAAGAAGATGGAGCGCGCCGATGTGGCCACACCAAGTGGGAGATGGACGCGTACATGTAGAGAGACACCATCGAACGCCTTGAGGAGACTATCATCAAACAGATGACGGTGATCGAGGACCTCACACAGTCTTTGACTCAGCGAGATACCACTTTGGAGGCTACTTTGGCAGCCAATGCACTGGCACTGCAACCACCCGAGGTGGAACCAGAGGCCGACCCTGAAGCGAACAACAAGGAGGATCCCGAGGAGGATCCCGCGAAGCAGGGGAGCCCGAGGCATTTGAGGCCGCCCCTCTTGGTGATGCTCAAGCACTCGACGCGTGGCTTGAGTTCGTCCACTAGCAGAACGTCGAGGTATTTCCCTAGCCTAATCAGGTCCAGGTCATTGACGTGGATGACTGTGAGGACGATGGCGCAGTAACTGAGTAGATAGATTTTATTTCCCGGATTGTACTTGATGATTGTACTAGATGTTTATTCGTGTTCCATTGTATTCTCGATTTCTTGTACTGTTGTTGTATGAACTTCCTTTGGTGTACTCCAAATTTTACATTAATGGATATGCCTTTTCTCTTACTGTTGACTCTAAGTCTTGGTTATCATCTCCACCATGAAAGCAAGGAAGGCAATTGCTAGAGGGGCTCAAGGGTACTTGGCCTTTGTAATTAACAAACCCAAGGTCGAGACACAAATTCACCAAGTGCCCATAGTATTGGAATACACAGATGTATTTCCACAAGAACTCACCACTGTCCCTCCAGATAGGGAAGTCGAGTTCACCATCATGGTATTCACCAAGTGCCCGTAGGAGTGCCCCGATTGCTAGAACGCCGTATAGAATGGCTCCTATTGAGTTGTAAGAGTTGAAGTCTCAATTGCAGAAGCTGATGGATGTGGGATTTATCCGACTAAGTACATCTCCATGGGGAGCACCGGTATTGTTTGTCAAGAAGAAGGATGGCACATTAAGACTGTGTATAGATTATCACGGACTTAATAGCGTGACCATCAAGAACAAATATCCTCCCGAGGATAGGCGAATCTGTTTGATCAACTTCAAGGAGAGACGTGTGTACTCAAGTTTGATTTACAACAAGGATATTACCAATCGAAGATCCGCAAAGAAGATATTTCCAAAAGCGCATTTCAAACCGGATATGGACACTACGAGTTTGTAGTTATGCCTTTCGATCGATTTAACGCACCAGCAACATTTATGGATCTCGATGCATCGAGTCTTTCGACCCTATTTGGATCGAGTTCGTAGTGATATTCATTGATGACATACTCGTATACTCTAAGTCTAGATAAGAGCATGAACGCATCCGAAAAATTGTTTTGGAGACACTACGAGAGCATAAATTGTATGCCAAATTCAGCAAGTGTGAATTTTGGCTTAGTGAAGTCACATTCTTGGGACACATAGTATCCGACAAAGGGATCGCAGTAGATCCTTGAAGGTACAAACGGTGGTTGAATGGAAACAACCCAGTGCAGAACGGAATTAGAAGTTTCTTAGTACTAGTGGATATTATTGAAGATTTATCCAGGATTTCTCCAAGATAGCGGACCACTCACTCGACTAACCCGCAGGAAGGAAGTCAAGTTTGAGTGGAATGACAAGTGCGAGGGTAGTTTCAAGAGTCAAGAAACGACATACTACTACTCCAGTCTTAGCCCTTCCAAAGGGAACATAAAACTTTATCGTCTACAAAGTGATGCATCAAAGGAAGGACTAGGAGCGGTGCTCATGCAGAAAGGAAAGGTCATCGCTTATGCATCACTTAAAGCTCAAGCCGTATGAAGCCAATTACCCAACGAATGACTTGGAATTGCGATTCGCGTTAAAGAAATGGAGACACTATCTCTACGGAGCAACATTCACGGTTTTCACAGATCACAAGAGTTTGAAGTATCTATTCTCTCGAAAGACCTCAATCGAGGCAACCGAGATAGATGGAGTTAATTGAGGACTATCACATTGATATTCAATACCATCCCAGGGAAAGCTAACGTGAGTTCTTTGATGCCTTGAGAGTAAAGGCGAGTTTAGCCAGGACTAATGATTCGAGAGTGGAAATCATTAGAAGAGCCGAGCAATTGGAATCCGACGAGAACCAATACTCAGATTTCATGTGCTAACAATTCAGTTAAACCCGATCTGCTAAATGAGATCAATGAAGCACATGGGACAAATGTGCACCTTCAAAAACTGAAAGAGAAGATACTTAAAGGAGAGAGATCAAAATTCTCGATCGTGGAGATGGAATTATCAGATTCCGGAATCGAGTTTGTGTACCGAGTGACGAGAGGATTAGGAATAGAATCCTAGCAGAGGCACACCGTTTGAAGTACACTATACATTCTGGAGGGAACAAGATGTATAGGGACTTGAAACGGAATTATTGGTGGGTAAACATGAAGAACCAGGTAGCAGAGTTCATTGCGAGATGTTTGACTTGTCAATGAATAAAAGCTGAACACCAACGACTATGTGGTTTACTACAACCATTGAGAATTCCCGAGTGGAAATGGGAACACATAACGATGGACTTCGTGATGGATCTACCAAGGACCAGAGGAGGCCAGGATGCCATATGGGTAGTCGTAGACCGACTCACGAAATTTGCACACTTTTTACCCACCAAGAAGACCGATAGCTTACGTAAACTTGCACGATTTATATCGAGAGTTCGATTGCATGGAGTACCGTCGACATAGTATTAGACAGAGACCGGAGGTTTGTCTCCAGATTTTGGAGGCAAGTTGAGTCCGAGATATGTTGGACCTTACAAGATTTTGCGCAGAGGATCGGGAAGTTAGCCTACCGACTCAAGTTCCCAAAGACAATATGCAGGAATGCACGATGTATTCTACGTATCGAGATTGAAGAAGTATCAACCAGATCCTAAGCATATCATCACACGTGATACTCCTCCTCTGATGGGAAATTTATCCTACACCGAGAAGCCGATCCGGATCATTGACCAGCAGATACGTCAGTTGCGTAAGAGAGAGATTCCGATGGTTAAAGTGGTGTGGCAGAACCACAACCGAGATGAAGACGCAACGTGAGAAATGGAAGAAGACATAAGGAATCAGTATCTGGAGTTATTCTGAAGAGAATTTGGGCACCAAATTCTTTTAAGGAGGGTAGGATGTGAAGCCCCCTATTTTCCGAGCATGTAATTGATCCTTTTATCGTCTATGTATTTTATCGACTATTTTACCACGTCACTTTGACGGGTAAATATTAGTAATAAATATATTTTTTTGCATTTAATTTCATTTTTATTTATTACTTGTGATCGTAATCATTTAATAATTCTATTTCACATTAATGATCACTTGATTGATCATTATTACTATTTATGTATTTATTAGTCACCTTAGAATTTTAAGAGACTATTTAATTTAGAGACTTATACCTTATACAATTAAGAATTTCATTTAGAATAAGTGATCATGAGACTTATAAGTGATCAACGAAATCACTAATTATTTTGGAGATTGATATTATTCATCTATTATCATCAAATTTGGGACAAAAAAATGGAAATACCACATTTGCCCTTAAGTGGATGGCAATGATGACTATTTGGTGTAGAAATATCTTCCAACTCTTGTACATATACACCTTATGTTAGTCATCTTGTGTATAATTACATCATTAATTCAAACATTATGCACATCATCTTATACACCAATTCTTTAATATTAATTTCCCCAACTTATTCCCACTCACCCAACATTCCTTCCTTACCCATCATTTACCCATACCTTTGACTTCCCTTTGGTCTCCATGCAAGAGACAAATTACAAGACATGAAAATTGAACAAAAATTCCCTCCTCCTCTCTCTCATGTGGACGGCCATTAAGCCATTTTTACAAAACAATTTGCCAAAACTTTCATCCAACGCATTTTCATCTTCAAGCAAATTCTTTTCCTTCTCTCTAAACATTTTCCTCCTTCTCTCTACAATTCCTTCACATCTTCAAATCTTCAAGAACAACTCCTTCATATCTTCAAATCTTCAAAAACAATTCCCTCATATCTTAAAATCGTCAAGAACAATTCCTTCATATCTTCAAAGAACACATCCTTCACATCTTCAAACATTCCTTCTTATCTTCAAGAACATCATCTTCATATCATCAAACACTTCCTCTTTCTTCAAACACTTAACAAAAATACAAGAATTTCCCTACTTCTTCATAAAATTCGAACCCTTCTCTCACAAAGGTAAGAAATTCTATTCTTCAATTCAACTTGATATCCTATAACTCATCACCTTCTCTTCTTAACTTAAGTTCAATTTTGACTTTTGGAGGTACACATAGAAGACTACATAAGGACATGCAAGCATTGTGGTCGCCTTAGAAGACTTGAATAGAAATTGTTGGAGAATTTGGACTATAAGGTAAGATTTGGATATTAGTGCCCTTTTCTCTTCTTCTTCCTATTTTCTTCAAATTTTAACACCCCTTTTTTCACTTTTGAGAAATAGGGGCTGACCTTAAGTGATTCTTGAGGGTGAGCAAAAATTCCAACTTTGAAGCTTCTACTATTCCCATTTCATCTACTACACAAGGTAAGTGTAGTATTTCCAATTTTCTCCACCTTCTTCTTTTTCTCCTTAATTTTTCACTCATTTTTCTAACTCTTAATTTTTGATATTTTTTGACTTAGGGGCTGTCCTAAGTGAGTTTCAATCAAGTTGTGAAATTTATCCTTTTACTTCACAACTCTTCAATTTTAAGGTAGGTGGAAAAATCTTTCCAACTTCTAGGTGTTTTCTTAAATGCATGTAGTATTTTTTTATTGAGCACTTGAGATATATATATTGTGTACTGCATGTTAATTTCTTGTATCAAGTTGTAAAAATTCTCAAGTGTTGCTCAAAAATGCTATTTGTTGAAATTTAGGTGCATGCATTGACACTTTATTGTTGTATTTGATGAATTCTTGTATGAAATGGACATGCATGTGTATGATCCTTGAAATCCAGATTTTGTATGACTTATAACCTGGACAAGTTGAGCATAATTGATTAAATTTCAATTTTTGGACTTAAAATGCAAAAATGGAAAGTTGGTTGACTTAATTGCAAGAAAATAAAACTGAAGGGACCCTTCTGCAATTTTCGAATTTTGGTACTGAACTCAGGTTCAAAAATTATTTTTGGACATTTTAATAAAGTTGTAAGAGTTTTTAGATAAATAAAATCAACCTTTAAAAGCCCAAGGACTAGATTGTAAAATTTAGAAGTTTGAGGGCTACATTGTAATATTTGAAACTGTACCATACCCTATTTTTAAATTTGAAATTTCAACTCTTAAGGGACTGAAAATAATATATTTTAAGAGTATTCCAAAAATCCAAGTGTTTAGAGCTTGGAAAGTAATTTTACAAAAATTGAGGGACCAAATTATAAAAGATTAAACTTGAGGACTCAAATAAAATTTCCAGGATTTATACAGTCCAAGTACCTGGGAATACTAATATAATTATAACTTAATGATATTTTGGATCCAAGGTTCAAATTTCATAACAATTGGACCCCTAAAAGCCTTAAAGGCAATCATTTCAAAAAGGAACAAAAATGAAATTTTCAAAAGTTAAGGGACCTATACTTATTTCTTTTTAAAACTGTTTTTTTACCAATATCTTATTGACCTTAGTGACATTTTCCAACTGGAATCACATTAAAAGCCCTTCCGTTTTGGGAGTTCCAATTATTTTAAACTTAGGGCCTCAAATGATAATTTTAACAAATTTGGGGCCAATGTGAGAAATTTATAAAAACTCGACCTCAAAACTTTAGAAAACCTGAATATCTGAACAATTTAGAGAATTTAGGAACTGACCTCATAATTGTTCAAGGTTGGGACGTTTTTTTATTCAATTTTTAACCCCAAAAGTATTGGTTTTTACCAAACGGGGCTAATTGTAAATTTTCTTTTTAACAAGGACCTGACTCAAATTATTTTTATTTTAATGAAACAGCCCTGGAATCTCTGACTTTAATAACTAATTAAAATATTTTATTTTCCCAAAAATCCCTTGACTTATCGGATCGTCTTGACCGATTAACGGGGCGACTTCCTCGTTTTGGGATTTCGAATCTATAACGGGACTTATGTTCCACCTAATCTTTCAAGATATCGAAGATTGCTTATCCTCCCGATAATCATCTTCATCCAAATACCTCCACCAATGCCATAATTGCCACTCGAAATTTCGAAAACTTTTCCTGAACTGCTTCCCTGAATCAATAATATACTCATTGCTGGTTGACTACGAACTTTTATTACTTTCTTGCACGAGTCAACTTGATGTGTCAAGCTCTAATCGGAATGGATACGTCGGGATGGAACCGGCAGCTCGGCTGCTATTCCACTCTCCGCCCCATCGTTCTAATCCGCAATCGAGGAACGGAGTTTGTCCAAGGGAAGCGGGTCGTAGTACTTGAGGAGGTATAATCATGATTATGACGATCCGGGCCTAGCTAGCTCTCTTTGTGCATTTGTCTTTGCCTATGGAGCGATAAGGTGTGGTCTTGGACCATCTTGCTCGGGAGTTACAAGGAAGAACGAAGGAATCATTTGTCTAATCCACATGATTTCGAGTTAATCGGACCGTTTGGTTGGCACTACAAATGCATGACGAATCGCTACTTGTATTGCATTGCTTGGCGCTACAAATCCGTGACGCAACCATTACTTGTCTTGCATAGGATTGGCGTTACGCCCGCACGCAATCCTACTGTCTTGCCCGAATCACACACGGTGTCGTGTGACCACAAACTTTTTCTTAAATGTATAAGTATATTACTTAACTATATTTATCACGACACTTTGTCGACGGTGTGTGAAATTATGCATCATATCTCACACGTTTTCATACAACTGTTTTCTCGCGTTAACTATATATACATCGCCACACTTGCACACGATCACCCAATCCACTGAGATTTCTGTCTCATCCCCTCCTATTTTCTAACTTTAGATGGGGACTATGTCGACGATGTCGAACCGGCCACAGACTGATTACCCTCGCCCCGCCTGTCGAACTTGCATCCTTTTTGTGATGATTGTACTTATTTCATGTACTTCTACTGATGTTGGACTCCGTTTATCCTGTTACTCTTTTCTCTCTTTGACTATAATTTAAGGGCGTAGGACCCTTTGACATTTAAGATTTGGATATTGTGTACTTTACGTTTAGTTTTAGCCTGTAAACTTATTCAGGTTATATGTCAGATGTATTTGGATATTGTTAGACTTTATGTTGTAATTCCTACTTATGTTTATTTTATTTCCACTACTTTAGACTATGTTTCACTTAGGATTGTTGTATCTTTTGTCAGGGTTGTTGGGTTTATTTCTATTTAAGTGGTTGATTGTCGTCGTGTCCCATTTGGGGCGTGACATGGACGTGTTGTATGATGGGGGACGGTAGGCTTAGGTGTGGAGATGGTCTTTGGTATTTTTAAATGGTGGAGGAAGGGGCGGTTTTGGGAAGGGTGTCATAGTCAGAGAGATTGCTTGTATTCGTAAGAGTTTTGTTTGGATTGGTTTTTTGTGAGGTTAGAGCATGTTGTTGTTTTGAGTGCAGGGGGGATGAGAATTTTGGGATTAGGTGGGGGCTAGTTTAGTGGGGTGTGCATGAATTATTTCCCTTGGTACATCGGGCGCAGGGTGTTTGTTACTAGTAGAGGTGGTTTTCGAATGGTTGGGCTGGGGGATGGCAGGTAGCATATTATTTTCTTTGTGGGGTCGAGATGTGAGGGATAAGGATTGTAGGGACTTTTGAATCAGGTCATTCGGTGGAGATGTATTTCCATTGTTGGCTGGAGAAGGGGTTTTTGTTGGGTGTATTTAGTTTGTGCTGGTATTGGTTCGAAGGAGTAGGGCGTTGGTTTGATGATGATGATTCCACTGAGAGTTCTCGTGCAAAGAGGTTACGGGATGTGTGTGTACGTGAGTATGGGTCTTTCTGGGAGAACGAACGATGGAGGGGAGACACTTTAAACCAAGGTCTGTCCTTCATGCTTGTTGTATCCTAGCATTCGTTCTGGTCATAACCTTCACAATTCCTGCAAAATTTCCAATCATCCCACAGCACAAGCAATACGTGGATAGTGATTCATACTTAAGCGACAATACCAATTTATTTCCTTGTACTCTGATAGTCAAGGCACAGTTTAAGTGTTTGGTAATATCAATCAGAATCTTGAAAAGGTCCAGTATTTCGGGCTCACCCAGTTGACGAGCTAGGGTTTGTGCTCAATTTTGGTTCATGCATGCAACCGGCACATCGTATGCACGAATCCAGAAAGCCGCTTTTGTAACCTTAGCCATGGATGGTTGTTCATCCACGTCTAGTTTGCGTATCGCAAAAAGTCCCTTGTCATAGTGCCATGGTTGGTTCGCCAACAACTTTTCCCTACCCTCCACGTCTTCAAAACAAAATAAAAATAGGTCTTCCCCCCATTCCCGTGCTATGATTGGCGTTTTGGTTTTTCGCGCCATTTTCATGACTTCAAAAAAATAAAACGATTTCCAGGATTTACCTAGTATATAGTTTTCCTACCAAACACAAATCCTTTTGTACCGTATGACTAAAATCGATTGTGTGAAAATCATCTAAATGCACAACTTCTTCCTCCCTTTCAGTTAAATCCTCCATAATATCTGTTATCTCAGATTTGATGGGATCGAAAAGTCATTAGCGAAACACGGTGAAGCAAAACAAAAGAATCGTGCCTCGCTAACAAAACCCTATCCGGATCAAAGTGAAGTGTGAGGCTTCGTCACAGTCGCAGGCACACCTGCAACCAAAACAGAAAACTGGGAAGAAAAAACAAGGAAGAAACGAGGACAAAAAGAGAAAACAACAGTTAGAGAAACAAAAAAACGACAGACTAAACAAACAAGACTAAAAACTATGGATCATATCGAAAAGAAGAAGACAACGAGAGAAACAGTGGTGAGATTTTTTGGGAAGAAACGGCGATGGAAAGCCGGACTCCAAGAAAACTCTAACAGAAGCCCTAAAGGACAACAACGACTCCTTCAAGAGGAGAACTCTGTCTATAAAATTAGGCTTTATATACTTGATCCTGAAAAATGGAACAAAAACATATACATAGATTTTTTTGTGAAGTTCATGCTAAGGAATAAAAACATATACATAGATCTTCTTTGTGAAATTCATGCTAAAGAAATTTCTAAACTGGGATACTGTTCGAATCATCATGTCTGAATCAATTTTTTGAAAGGCGAAAATCTTCATAGTAGAATGTGCGAGATTGTTAAGGCTAATATATAAGAATGTATCAATTGCATGCAATATTAAAAGTAAAAAGAATTACATGTAATTAACTGAAAAATATTAAATATTTAAATGAAAAATACATTGAACTCAAATGTGTTACGTTTTTATGTGAAAAGTGTCACTTTTTATTAAAAATAATATTATTTTTACTCTGAAAAGTATACGTTTCAAAGGAACAAAAATGATCATCTACTTGCAATGTTATATAAATATTTTTCAAAAGTATCACTTTTTATTTAAAAACATATCACTTTTTCTCTAAAAAGTATATGTTTCAAAGTAACAAAATTACATTAGTAGCTCCACTTGACGCAGTATCATGTTTTAGTTAAAAAAATATCATTTTTACTTTGAAAAATATACATTTTTAAAATAATAAAACTGATTATTTACTTGCAAAGTTATATACATCATTGTTCAAAAGTACCACTTTTTATTAAAGAAAGTATCATTTTTATTCTAAAAAGTATATGTTTCCAAAGTAACAAAATTACATTAGTAGTTCTCCTAACATAGTATCACTCTAAACTCAAAAGGTACCATTTTTTATTAAAAAATTTCATTTTTATTCTACAAAGTATACATTTTTCAAGATAACAAAACTGATTAACTGTTTACAACTTTGTTTAATAGTATCACATTTTATTAGAAAATGTATCATTTTTACTCTAAAAAGTTTATGTTTCCAAAATAATAAAAAGAGCAATAGTAGTTTCCCTGAAAAGTATTAGTTTTTTCCATTCACAAACTGAATATTTGTTTATATGACATAATTATCAGAAGATCATGAAATAAATGTCCATTTATTGGGTTGGAGTCTTGTGAGTTCCAATTTGAAAGAAATAGGAGGTGGAGAAGAAGAAGTGTGTGCCAAGAAAATAATACACATGAATCAAATACACTTAAATTTAAGAAATGGTGAAACCCTAGGTTTTTTTTTTTTTTTTACAGAAATGGTGAAACCCTAGGTCTTGAAGAACCATAAACAATTATCTTCATCTTTAGATGATAAGAACCCGAAATTCATGGTTGAGGCCGAAGTTCCAAAAGCAACACTTAGCAATGATTTGAAAAGTTAAGGGTTAGAAGAAAGAGGAAAAGAAGGAGGAGTGAGTAGTGAGAGTGGTGAGGAAGAAGAAGAAGAAGAAGAAGAAGAAGAAGAAGAAGAAGAGAGAGAGAGAGAGAGAGAGAGAGAGAGAGAGAGAGAGAGAGAGAGAGAGAATTTAATGAAATTTCTGATTTTCTTTTATGGTTTATTAACATATCATGCATCAGATCAAAGTAGTGAGATCCGTCTACGCAGGGCCGTTCCTATAATTTAAGAGATCTTGTGCAAAACGAAAAGGGGGCCCTTTATATTCATATATAAAAGTAAAAAAAAAATAACAATAAAATAATGAGCATATATTTCCATTTTGACGTTTCAACTACAAAAAGGAGATACTTTAATATCATTACATCAGATATTTAAAGGAGAAAAACTATCAATACATTAGCCATTGAAAATCGATCTCCTTGCATTTTTATCTGCAAAATCATCAATCATTCTTTTCTTACGTTTATCATGTCCAAATGGATATTTTCGAGGGGGCATTTGTGATTTTCTATTGAAATTAAAACAAATTAGTGTAAAGTATTAAATGCAAGTCCAAAAATTGCATAGGTTACACTTTACCCATAAAAAAATCTTAATAAAATAGAAGACATTGAGAATATAATGAAAATTGAAATCATAAACGAAATAGAATAAGCATTGATATAATAAATATTAATAGAGCAAAAATAAGAACTAAAGATAAATAATTCTCAATTCTTACCAAAAAAATATTTTGCTTGAGAATTATGGTGTTTTTCCACTATTCTTTGCTTTTCTATAATGCTGATTCTAAGAATTTTTTTTACTTGCTATTTCATCATCTCCTTTTTCCTATTGTTCGCTGGAAGATTTTTACTTCACTAAATGAAACTGATTCTGCCCCTGCTTAGGTATGAAAGAATTGAAGGGTCCAATTCTTATAACAATGCAGTGAAGTGAAATGTGTTGCCAACACATTAGATAACACAACGGAAGTCTTGTAACTTGGAAACACAAATCACAACAAAAATGGAAAGACAGATATTAAAATAAACACAAGAAGTTTAAAAATTATGTACAAGTATAAAAATACATGTACGATGTCATTAGGACAAAAACGCTTATATGAAATATTATTACAAAGCACAAAAATACAAAAACCAACAATTCTAAAAGATATACTCCCTTTTAAGTCTTATAAAGTAAGCAATTGTGATAATCCATTTTTTTATTTGATTAGAAGTTAGTACAGAGGTTATGTTAGGGGTTAGTTAGGGGTTAGTTTAGGGGGTGAGTTTAGAGGTTATTTTATAGTATTTAGGGGTTAATATTAAATACTATAAATATGAATAATTTCATACTCAAGTTCTACACCAAATTTCAATTAATTATAAGGTATGATATTTTTCTACTTATTATTCAAGTTTCCTATGTATATGTGTGTGTGTATATATATATATATAATTCTCAATTCACGAGCTTCTTTCAATATTTATTTTTACAAATTATTTCATTAATTAGTACGATTTATTAAAATCATATATTAATTATATAATTTTATTTAATGTAGAAAACGAAGGGGTCGATGACTAGGACTTTTATTGTTCATTTTTTACATCGAATATCTGCGATTATTAAGGTAGGGATTTTTATATTATTTGTCTTTATTTAATGTTCCATCATTATACTTCATTGATTGCAATAGATGTCAAGAGAAAATAAATTCATATAAGCTAGGGGCCATGAAAGGATCTGGGATCAAATATATCTTCGGGGTGAACCGGCAATGTTATATACAGTAACTGGCCAGTTAGAGAAAAAAGATGAAATTAATGAATTTATTGTTCTAATTATACTAATGTTTTTCATGCTATATTAAATATTGACAGATATATATCCCTACAGAGCAATATGAAGCTCACCCCTATTATTATCATGACTTTCAGGTTGAGAAATCCGGCTGAAGATATGATGTTGTGGATGGTGGAATAAATCATGCTATATTTATATTTTAAATAATTATGATCGTACTAAATTTTAGATTTATGTGTTTAATTTTTTCGGTTTATGCTTGGAACAATTGTTGGATATTTAATTTGGAAGATGTAATATTATTATTATTATTATTATTATTATTATTATTATTATTAAATTTTTCCTTAAGAATTAAAAATTCTCAATCAACTTTTGATAATTATGGGATTACTTTAATTTATAAATTTGTGTTTTCTTAATAATATTTTTAGTTACAACTGGTATCGAGCAGTCCACGTTTCGTAGGCTTGTTAAAAAAGTTAAAAATTAAAATGTCTGATTTTTTATTTAAAAAATAATAAAAGTCAAACTTTGTATAAGATAAAATGGTATAATAACATCTACCTCATCATATCTTGTCGGTCTCCTCAAGGTATGAGAATTATAAATGCAAGTTACATTATACAATTATACCAGTATGGTCATTTATGTCATGATGTATTCCATGTTATTATATTCTGCTTTAGAAACATAATACCAATTTATATGTTAGATGAATAGAAATCTTGTATTTCTTTTAAAACAAATATGTAAAAATTGACTTATTGTTGCAAATGCACATATATATAGATGGCAGGAACTCGCACTCGTCACACTGCAAGAAAGAACAATAATAATAATAATAACTGGGGTCCGAACCATCCCATTAACCGACTCAGTCATTATTTCAACTATGAAATTGAGGAGGAGGATAACATTGGAGAATATATATAGTTAAAATTCACCAATTGTGGTATAATGTGAGGAATATCATCGGCGCTCCAAATGAACACGCTGCCTCCCGTAGAGTGATTGATAGCTTACCCTTGTTTTGGAGCGTCAAGGCTGAAAAGCTTTATGCCTCATTATTGAAGTATGACGGGCATGACGACCGACCCAAAATCAACTACGAGACATTTACTGCCAGGTTATATGGTATGTAGATTGAGTTTTTGAATAATGAGGCTATGGAAGAAGATGAGGAACCGGAAGGAAACCTGGAAGAAGACCTAGAAGAAGATCCTGAAGAAGATTCGGAGGAAGATCCGGAGGAAGATTAAGACATGGATCAGTAGAGATACATGGGTGGATGTATTGCAATAATTGATATTCAAATCTTTATTATATTTAAAGCTTAGTTGTCCTTTAGTTGATACTAATTTATTTGACCATTATATTATGATATTTAGATTTTAAGTTAGATATTTTATGCAAAATCCATTAATAATTTCGGATAAATAATAATAATAATATATTACGTATGACCTTAGGAATATGGCTCCCCGTCGTGTAAATCAAGTCAACGGTGAGAACTCCACTAACACATAAATCAAACCACTACTACTGCTGGAGATATATTTGCCGAGTTCCTCAGAGGTGTGTAGAACAATGGGGACAACAACAATAACACTGCACGAGTCGTGGAACAATTCCTCCACTATCATCCACCCACATTCAATGGACGTGATGGCCCGACAATAGTAGAAGAATGGTTTCGATCGCTAGAGAGAATTTTTTGACTTATTGGTTGCACAGATGAACAGAGTGCCGTACGTGCTGCCTTCCAACTCATTGAAGACGATGATCATTGGTGGGAAGGGTATTGGAGGACTAAGACCAAGGAAGAGCGAAATGCTTTAACATGGGATGAGTTCAAAGTGATCATAATGGAAAAGTTTTTCCCACAATCATATCAAGACAAGAAAAAGACAGAATTCATTAACTTTAAACAAAGAAACATGACTGTCACAGAGTATGAGAGATAGTACAATCAATAAGTCGGTTTGCTCCACACCTAGTGGATATCTTGATTTAAAAAGGCTCGAGATTCGAAGGGGACTTGAGCACAACTATCGGGAATACTATCTCGCTCAAGGAGATTTGGAATACGCGGTGATGGTGAGAGGGGCTCATGAGGTGGAGGCAAGTTTCTTTGGGACGAGGACGAGTAAAAGTTGGTTGTGTTGTCCGAGAAAAGAAAATGGGAAGGGGCAAAACAAAATAATAATCAAAATCAAAATAAACAAATAAATACGATGGAAATGCACATCCAACTACGCAAGCAGATAGGCCAACTTGCCCAAAATGCAAGAAGAATCATTTTGGAGAATGTGTAGATGGACAAGGAAAATGCTTCAAGTGTAAGAAGTCAAGGCATTAAGTATCTAATTGTCCTCTCTTGAAAGCTGGGCGGGAAAGAAAAGAACAAACATCTGGAGGTAGAACTCGAATGTATGCTATGACTTAGGAAGAAGTCGATCGTAACCGGGGTACAATGTCGTATGCTAACCATCTCGAATACCGCTTCTTGTACTTTTCGACACTTTGGTGCCACACATTCATTTTTATCCGCCAAATTTCATGCTATATTAGGACATAAGAATGCTAGAGTAAGTGAACCCTTAAGGTTGGCTTGCCATCCGAAATCCGATAACAAATGACTCAAAATAAGGATGTTGAAGTGAATATAGAGGGAAAATATCTTAAAGTCGATCTATACATAATTAAGATGAAGGATTTTGACGTAATCTTAGATATGAATTGGCTTAGTAGATATCAGGCAGACATTAAGTGTCACGAGAAAGAGATAATATTCAAACTTCCAGGAAATGATGGGATAAAATTCTACGGGATTAAGTCTAACGCAGTACCGCGAGTGATATCGGCAATGAAGGCAAGAAAGATGTTGAAAAAGAAAAAAATATCAAGAATATCGAGTGAGTTTAGTAGATACCTTGACAGCCAAAGTAACACCTAATAACGTACCAATTGTGCATGAATTTTTGGATGTATTCCCAAAAGACTTGCCGGGAATTCCTCCAGATCGCCAGGTTGAATTTGGAATAGATTTGGAACCTGGGGTAGCACCAATATCTAAGGCACCCTGTAGGATGGCGCCAAAGGAATTACAAGAGTTAAAGTCGCAAATACAAGAACTTTCGGATTTGGAATTCATTAGACCTAGCGTATCACTGTGGTGAGCACCGGTTCTTTTTATAAAGAAAAAAGATGGGTCACTTAGAATGTGTATCGATTATAGAAAACCTAATCGACTCACTGTGAAGAACAAGTACCCGCTACCAAGGATTAAAGACTTGTTCGATCAACTGAGAGGTGCCAACACTTTCTCTAAGATTGACTTGAGATCCGGATATCATCAGTTAAAAATTAAAGAGAGTGATATTCCGAAAATGGCATTTGGAACCCGATATGGACATTATGAGTTTGTAGTAATGCCATTTGGGTTAAGTAATGCGCCAGCAATATTCATGGACTTGATGAATAGAGTGTTTCATCTGTATGTAGACCAATTTGTCATAGTTTTTATAGATGATATACTTGTATATTCAAAGAATAGAGAGCAACATACGGAGCACTTAAGAATAGTGCTAGAAACACTTCGCAAGGAAAAGTTATATGTGAAATTCAAGAAATGCGAGTTTTGGCTAGATCGAGTGATATTACTTGGACATGTAATCACTGCTAAAGGAATTGAAGTGGACCCGGTTAAAGTTTAAGCGATCAACGAATGGAGTGCACCTACGAATGCTAATGAAGTTCGCATTTTTCTAGGTTTGCCAGGCTATTATCGAAGATTTATTGAAGGATTCTCAAAGATAGTTGCTTTATGACTCGATCGACAAGAAAAGTGGAGAAGTTCCAATGGAATGAGAAATGCAAAGAAAGCTTTCGGGGAGTTGAAACGAAGGCTAATTTCGCATCAATATTAACAATTCCTGGCCCTACTAAAGATTTTGTTATTTATGGTGATGCATCAAAACAAGGCTTGGGATGTGTGCTAGTGCAACATGGTGAAACGGTTGCCTACGCCTCAAGACAACTAAAGCCACATGAGTTAAATTATCCTACTCATGACCTAGAGTTAGCTGATGTAATGCATGCATTAAAGATCTGACGCCATTACCTATATGGAGGGAAATGTGAAATCTTCATCGACCACAAAAGATTGAAATATTTGTTTACTCAGAAAGAGCTAAACATGAGGCAAAAAGGTGGTTGGAATTGGTGAATGACTATGATTGCACTATCAGAGTCGTAAAACAAAAGGAGAAATGCCAAGTTTGATATCTGAGCAAGAACATCTTGTGAGAGAATTCACCAAGATGAGAATTGAAGTAGTGGTGCCACCCAAAAGCACAGAGATAGTACTAGCATCTTTGGTGGTGCAACCTACTCTGAGAGAGAAGCTAAAAGAAGCTCAACCTCGAGATAAATTTTTGAGCAAAATGAAAGAAAAAGCTCGTGAAGGGAATGTAAACGGATTTGTTATAACAAATGATTGTACTTTGACTTATGAAGGGAGATTATGCGTTCCTAAAGAAGAAAGGCTTAGAAAAGAAATTCTCAAAGAAGGTCATTGTCGCAGTACACTCACTCACCCTAGAGGTACAAAAATGTATCGAGATTTAGGAGAAGTATTTTGGTGGCGAAGTATGAAAAGTGATATTGGAACGTTTGTGGAAAAATGTTTGACTTGTCAGCAAGTTAAAGCCGAACACCAAAGACCATCTGGTTTGCTCAAATCACTTGACATCCCAAAATGGAAATGGGAGCACATAACTATGGATTTTGTGGTAGCGCTTCCACCATCAATCAAGGGAAACAAGGCTGTTTGGGTTGTAGTAGATTGGTTAACAAAATCAGCTCATTTCTTACCCGTTACGATGACTTCAGTATGGAGAGATATGCACAAATTTATATTGAGGAGATAGTGAGACTTCATGGAGTTCCTATGTCAATTGTTTCAGACAGAGATATGCGTTTTACTTCTATGTTTTGGAAAAGTCTATAAAGTGCCTTGGGAACAAAGCTAAACTTTAGTACGGCTTATATCATCCGCAAAATGATGGGAAGTCGAAAGAACTATATAAATGGAAGATATGTTGAGAGCATGTGTGCTCGACTTATGAAGTAATTGGGAAATATTATTACCCTTAGTAGAATTCGCTTATAACAAAAGTTATCAAGCGACCATTGGGATGGCTCCATAGGAGGCGTTGTACGGACGGAAGAAATCGAGATCACCATTATATTGGAGCCAAGTTGGTGAAAGAAAAATTTTGGGGCCTGAATTAATTCGACAAACTGTTGAGAAGATAGCTATAGTACAAGATCGAATCAAGATGGCTCAAGATAGACAAAAGTCGTATCTTTGATAGACGGAGAAAACATATACTGATTAGATGAAGGAGAAAAATATTTCGAAAGTAGCTCTATCAAAGGTGTTATTCGATTTGGTGAAAAGGGAAAGTTGAAACCAAGATATATCGGACCATTTGAAATTCATACACGAGTTGGAGATTTAGCTTATCAGCTAGCATTACCACCGAGTCTATCAAGTGTATATTTTTCACGTCTCTATGCTGAGAAAGTACGTTCACGATCCAAGTTACATCGTGAATTATAAGGATCTGACAATCAACAATGAAGCTACTTGGGAGCGTGAAGAGGAAATTCATGTCAAGTACCCAATTTTTTCAATTTGAGGTAATATATCGAATTTCAAGGACAAAATTATATTTAAGGAGAGTAGAATCCATTTTTTTTATTTGATTAGAGGTTAGAATAGAGGTTATGTTAGGGGTTAGTTTAGGGGTTATTATAGAGTATTTAGGGGTTAATATTAATTACTATAAATATGTATAATTTCATACTCAAATTATACACCAAATTTTAAATAATTATAATGTATGATATTTTTTTTACTTATTATTCAAGTTTCCTATGTATATGTGTATATATATATATTATCAATTCACAAACTTCTTTCAATATTTATTTTTAAAAATTATTTCATTAATTAGTACGATTTATTAAAATCACATATTAATTATAGAATTTTATTTAATGTAGAAAACGAAAGGGTCGAGGACTAGGGATTTTATTTTTCATTTGTCTACATCGACTGTCTGCGATTATTAAGGTATGGATTTTTATATTATTTGTCTTTATTTAATGTTCCATGATTATAGTTCATTGATTGCAATATATATCAAGACAAAATAAATTCATATAAGCTAGGGGCCATGAAAAAGGGTCTGGGATCAAACGTATCTTCGTGGTGAACCCGCAATGCTATATGCAGTAACTGGCCAGTCAAAGGAAAAAGATGAAATTAATGAATTTATTATTGTAATTATGTGAATGCTTTACATGTTATATTAAATATTGACAGATATATCCCTACTGAGCGAGATGAACCTCACCCCTATTATTATCATGACTTTCAGGTTGAGAGATCCGACTGAAAATATGATGTTGTGGATGGTGGAATAAATCATGCTATATTTATATTTTAAATAATTATGATCGGACTAAATTTTAGATTTATGTTTTAATTTTTCCGGTTTATACTTGGAAGAATTGTTGGATATTTAATTTGGAAGATGTATTATTATTATTATTATTATTATATTTTTCCTTAAGAATTAAAAATTCTCAATCAACTTTTTGATAATTATTGGGATCACTTTAATTTATAAATTTGTATTTTTTTAATAATATTTTTAGAGTACTTTAATGTTATAAAATTGGGTCATTACAACAATACTTCATCACAAACTGAGAGAGTCCTCCAACGCATACCCTATACACGCATCTAAAACTCGAGCAGAAGGCCAAAAGCCATTTGGGACCTCTTCCGGGGGAAATGTCTCATCTAAGCTTCTTAGTCATCAATGCGGTGAAGGTTATATACAAACATAGGCTCTTTCAAAATGAACAAACTAACAAATCTAGGGAAGATGATGCCTAAGATGTCAGCAACATTGTTGGCCACATTATCTTCCTGCAAACTTCTTGTGAGTAAAAAGAGTGTCTCTTTGATTTCTTCAATTTGATCTTACACTCTCATTCTGTGTGTTTTCTGCAGGAGTGATTTGCTTTAAAGGGAGATGTTTGTAACTTCTCCAAAGAGTAACTTCCTCAAGCATAACCACCTGCACAAAATAAGGAAGTGGAATAAAACTGTCATCCACTACTTAATAACTTCTCACAAATTAGAAATAAAAACTGAAAATAACTCATGTAGAAAAAACTGAAAATTTAACTGTGTAATATTATCCGGAAATCTGAAAAATAATAAATCTTATAATGATTGGCTTTTTGGAAAATCAAACATTAACAAGGTAAAAAAAAAATAGACGTATCTATGAAGGATCAAACACGCAACCTCAGGCATACAAGAGAAAGAAGAAAAACACCGCGCCTAGGAGATCTTCTGTGAAAACCAAAGATATTTATTTTACTTTATGGTTTAACCCGTCCGATTAGGTAAAATAAGAAAACACACTATGTAATCGTGAAGGCTTGAACACGCGACCTCAGGCACGCAAGGGAGAACACAAGCCACCGTGCCCATGTGCTCTTTTATAAAAATTTGTATTCTTTATTTTACATATACATATATATTAAATCATTTAAAAAAATTGGGGCTTGGGGCCCTCGCCGGAGGGGGGTCCTGTGCGAGGCACCACCTTAGCCACCCCTAGGATGGCTTTGCGCTCATTTAATGTGGATCCGTAAGATAGTCTTATGAGAGACCTACTTTACGAGATAATATATTATTACAAAAAGAAATTGAAATTTGTATGCCTATGTAACAAGTAAAAGATAAAAAGGTTATTATAATACCCTTACAAAAATGTAAAAGTAACAATTGGTAAGTGACCACTATCAACTTCTCAAATGTAAACAATTGTTTTTGAAAATAATGACATAGAACGCACAAATAAATATAGTTTCAATTTACATATTTTTGTAATAAAAATCACTCAAACTAATTAATGAAACATATTTCTATGGTTCTACCCATTTATTTTTCTAAAGGTTTGACCGAATTACACCATTCGTGCCTAGCCACTATGGGTGTGCATGGGATAGTACCGCCTGGAAATTAATAAACCTATAGAATCGTCTTGAACGACGGAGATTCGAAAATAAATCTCCGTGAATCGAACAAGAACGAACAAATATTTGTCCCAAATCTGTACAAATTTTGGATGGTTTAGGATGGAAAAGATTTTTGGAAATAAAACCATAAAGATGTAATGATGAAGGAAAAACAATCATTCAAAAGGATCTCCATATATAGAAACAAATATAACAAGATGAATAAATACAAACGACAAATTTCTTGATGATGAATGACAATAATTGTTAGTCCAAGTGGCTACGAAAATCTAGAGAATGGGGTGAATAGATTTTTCCAAATTTTTAGATTTTTCTTTTTCTTTTTCGAGTATGTGAGAACTTTCAAGAATGTAAGAGATAGTAGGAAAAATGAAGACAATGAACTATAGTGGTTCCACTCACCTAGAGCTTAATACACTACCACTCGGTATGTCCGAATGGATTTTGAAAAAAAACAACTTTATTAATCGATACCAAATGATTACAACTCAATGAGAAGAGCACCTAACTCTTCTTACACCGCCAATCTTGAAAAGCATCAAACTTTTTAACACCAAGTCTAATCAAGTGTGTTCTCACCAAAAGAACACCTAACAAGTAACTATTATTTTGGATGATTTTTATCAATCAAGAATACTCCTCACATAAATATATACAACTTTGAAAGCTCAAGTGTAATCAATAAAGATAGCCTAATAAGCACGATGCTAAAGTGCATTATTAGGCTATTATAAAAAGAGTATGTAAATGAAGGCTTGAGAAATTTGCTGAATTTTTCTTGTTGTCTTGTAGAATTTTGTGTTATTCTTGGTCCTTCAAATTCTCCAACTATTTATAGAGAAGAATCAAGATTTGATTTCCAACATAGGCTCCTCCATATTGAAATTTGTCTGCAAAACAAGGATCAAGAGATCTACAAAAATGGTTAAGAAATGATAAAATAAATCTTGCTCATAAGTGTTGCGGCAACAGATAGAATTTCTTGATAAACAAGTATAATAACCGATTGCTATGTATAAAATTTGAAAGTTTAAACCGTTGGATCAAGATAATTAACACATGTTACTGTTAAGGGCGACCGGTCTCTGTGGATAGCGGCCAATAGCTATACCATGGTAACCGGTAGCCATGAATAGAGACCGGTTGCTATTAAAACTGTTAGTGTTATTGAAGTTGGCAATTTTGGTCCGTTTAGCACAAAGTGCATGTTCTAGTGTTGTAACACCGGGTAATGCAACACTAGCTCACGTAACCGCGCATTTTATGCCGATTTTGTGGTGTGTTTTTGGCAAGATCTTTATATTGTGAATGTTATTTGATATTATTGATAATGTTTATCTTAATTGATTGACCTCTTTTTAAATTGCCAATTATTCCTTTTAAATCACTTTCCTTGTGTAATTGATTCTTACCCACAAGGAAATGATTTTGTTTTTCGATTTCCTTCCTTTAGCAAGAAATCGTCCATCTTAAAATCGGGACAGGATTTATTCTTGATTGCTATAAAGAAGAGAAGTCGACTGGAGAAGTGATCGAGCAATTAGCATATTCAAGCTTTATTTTGCACTTCTTCAAGAAATCGTTTTAATACATACTCTTATTCTTGGGAGAAGAAAGTGAAGATCTATGGTGTGGATCGACTCGACCGCTCAAGGGATTTGAAGTTGGAGGGATTCCAACAATGTTGAGTGTTCTCAAGAATCGATTTGAATATTAGTTTTATACGAAAGTGTTGGTATATTAGATAAAGAGAGATTCTTTATGCTTTTCAGAATAAATCGGTCGTATTTGTAATAACTCTTTGTTCTCTAATATTGGATTGTTTTTTCTCTGGCGTGGCCTCGTGCTTAAGATTGAGGAATCTAAGCACGTTAAAAATCTCCATGTTATTTTTATTTATTGTGTACTTGTGTTGGTTGGTTCGGTGTTACAACATTAATATCCAACACGTTAAGAATCTGTTTTGTTTCACGAAGTAAGGGCACATATTATATCAATTGGCATCAAGAGCCTTCCACTAATCCTTATTAGTGTGATCCCGTTATTTTTATCGTACTAACATGGATAGCTATCGTGAGGAAAGCTCGATTTCGCACCGATCGCTCTTCTCATCGGAAAAAATTTCTCCCTTCGAAAGCAAAGATGAGAGCCTTCATCAAATCTATGGATGAACGTGCATGGAAATCCATCCTAATCGGTTGGACACCTCCTACCCACCTTGTTGATGGTAAGGATGTTCAAGAAAGAAAGCTGAATGGACAACTAATGAGGATCAATTAGCAAATTGAAACTCAAAAGCACTCAATGCAATCTTGATTCTGTGGATGAAAATCGTTCAAACCGATCTACCGTGAAACCTCAAAGGAAGCATGGGACATCTTGCAAGTTGCCTACGAAGGAATCAAGTCGTAAGAAAATCTAAACTACAAATGCTTACTTCTAAATTTGAGAATCTTCACATGAGTGAAAATGAAACAATAAGTGATTTTAATTCTAAACTCGTGATATTTCAAATGAGTCATATGCCTTAGGGAAAAAATACTCTACTTTTAAGCTTGTCAAGAAAGTTTTAAGGTCCCTTCCTGAAAGGTTTGCCTACAAAGCGACTGCTATAGAAGAATCAAAGGTTTTGTCAGAGATGAAACTTGATGAGCTAATAGGATCCCTTCAAACCTTTGAAATGAACCTTGAAGAAACAAGAAAGGAGAAACTAGGAAGCAAGCTATAAGAAAGAAAAAATAGGAGATTGTTTTGGTGAAACATCGATGAATTGACTCTTAAAGCAGAAAAGAGATTCAAGAATCATTCGCATTACTTACCAAGAATTTCAGCAAACTTTTTAAACAGGCAAACAAGGGAGGGAATTTCCCCAGAACCGGAAAGAATTCTGGACCTCAGAGAAAGCAAAATGACAGTGGAAAAGGCATAAAATGCAGGGGAATGTGGAGGCTTTGGACATATTCAAGCCGAATGTGCAAATACGAAGAAGAAGAATGGTAAATCATTCACCACATCATGGAGCGATGATGAACCGGATGAAGAAGAAGAAGAGGATGTAAGCAATGAAGTTGCCTTCATCACATTACAAAGGAAGAGGTTGGTTGTAAACAAACGCACCGCGACCTGCTACTTCGTTGTTACTACACCAAATGATATAACTCTAACTTTCCTTTTTCAAACGTGCCTAACTTCTCGATTTCCCGCATAGGAAAACGAGTCGATAATGGGAGTTCGAGGATGAATCCGATGTAGATGAAGAAGAACTTAGAAGGGTTTACCAAAAGTTGCTTGAAAAATGCCTAATAGTCGGCAAATAAGACCAATGAGATTCTCGGGAAAAAAGGAAGTGTCTCTTCATTGTTGAAAAAGAGGCACTCAAGGGTGAAGTTATAATGTTCGAAAGACCGCAAATCGAAAGAAAAGAAGAACTTGACAAAGTGAAGAAAGACCTGTGAGATGGTCGCTTCGTAAAAATGTTGAATGCAGTGCGGCGATTAGATGAAATCCTCTCTCAAGGAAAACCAAACAAGACTATGCAGTATTGGTTTTGGTTTCAATGCTAACAAAAACTATGCTAAAAAGGATAAAAACTCTAAAATTGTTTTTGTTAAAAAGGAACATCATTCAGTCATAATGGAAAAATAAGCAATACTTTTGTTCCTATATGTCATGTTGCAACCGTCCTGGCCATATAAGACCTAAGTGTTATCGTCTTGTAAAAACACTATAGACAAGGCAGGTGCAAACTCCGTTGTTCCAACATCGCAAAGAAACACTCCTCGTTTTAAAATCAATTTATCAAACAAACCCAAGAAAATCTGGGTGAGGAAGGTTGAATTCTCTTGCTATGTTGTCCAAACCGATTTGAAAGCCAATGGATGAATCATGGTACTTTGACGGTGGTTGCTCGCGTCATATGACCGGGAGAGTTGGAAAAACGATGATTTTGAAAAACATGAGAATGGATTGGTTACTTTTGGTGATGGTGCTAAAGGCAAAGTGTTGGGAAAAGGGACCTTGAATGTGTCGAGTCTTCCTTCTCTAAAAATGTTTTGTATGTTGAAGGACTAAAAGCCAATCTTATTAGTATTAGTCACTGCGGCGATGATTTGCTTGTGAAATTTGATAAGAATGTATGTGTTGTGTTTGACAAAGTCGATAAATGCATTTTGAAAGGTAATAGATCCTCCGATAATGTTATCACGATGAGGAACATGTTGAGTGTTTCAACACTTCTCTTGTGTGTAATAAATCCCTCCCGAGTAACACTAAATTGTGGCACCAAAAACTAGGACACTTGAATTTTCGTGGTATCTTTGAATCTTATTAAAATAGGGGTTGTGTTAGGAGTTCCTAAACTTGATAAAGATCATTCGGTGTATGTGGTTAAAGTGTCAATTAGGAAAACGAGAAGAGAGGAAACACATAAGGTGTTGCAACATCTCAACACCTCACACTTTGTCTGGAAGTTATGCATATGGACCTTATGGGACCAATGCGGTCGAAAGTATAGGGGCAAGAAATATGTGTTTGTGTGTGTTGATGATTTCTCCAGGTTTACTTGGGTTGACTTTATTAGAGAAAAATCGACACCTTCACTATTTTCAAAAAATTGGTGCTTAGGACTGAAAAATGAAAAGGGGGTCTAATATTGAAAGAATCGAAGTGATAACGGAGAGAATTTCGTAATGTTAATTTCTCTAATTTTTGTGAAAAACTTGGAATCTTTCATGAATTTTTCGCTCCCATTACCCCTAAGCAAAACGGAGTTGTTGAAAAGAAAATATAGGACTCTCCTAATGGCACGTGCTATGATTAACTCCAAGAAAATTTCTCCTAAAATGTGGGCTAAAGCTATGAGCACTGCGTGTTAGATCATTAATAGGGTTCCTTTACGTCCCGGTACTAATATGACACCCTATGAGATTTGGAAAGGTAAAAAGCCCAATATCGGTTCTTTCATGTATTTGGATGTGTTTGTTATATTCTAAATGATAGACAACATCCGGGTAAGTTTGAATCGAAAGGTGATATGGGAATGTTTCTTGGATATTCTGTTAATAGTAGAGCCTATAGAGTCTACAACATGAGAGCTTGTACTATCATTGAATCTATAAATGTTGTAGTGGTCGATACTAAAGACTTTGCGAAACCGAAAGACAAAGATGAAGAAGGAGCAGGAGAAGCCGAGTCCAACAGAGTCGCTTTGAAAGTGAAACCGGTGATGTTACAACACCTGGTCATGCACGATCCGATCGATCTTTGAGTCGAGAAGCAAATAAGCCATCGAGTTCGACATTTTCGATCAAGTCGAGAAAAGAACCGCCAAGCAGAATAAAGAAAAACCACCCCATGGAGCAAGTGATTGGGGAAGTGTCAGAGGGCATAAAGACAAGAGGTAAAGAGAAGGTAAATTACAGGGAAATGGTAAGATTCGTCTGTTTTACTTCTTTCATTGAACCCAAAAATGTTAAAGAAGCTCTTATTGATGAGTATTGGGTGAATGCTATGCAATTGGAACTGGAACAATTTGAAAGAAACAATGTGTGGGATCTTGTTCCTAGGCCTGAACACTCTAATGTTATAGGAACTAAGTGGATTTTCAAAAACAAAACTGATGAACTTGGTAACATAACTAGAAACAAGGCTAGGCTAGTGGCTCAAGGCTACACTCAGGTGGAAGGAGTGGACTTTGATGAAACTTTTGCCCCGGTGGCCAGACTTGAGTCCATAAGACTCTTGCTTGCTTTTGCTTGTGTTCTTAAAATCAAATTGTTTCAGATGGATGTCAAAAGTGCCTTCCTAAATGGTTTTTTGAATGAAGAAGTGTTTGTTGAACAACCCAAAGGTTTTGAAAATCCCCATTTTCCCAACCATGTTTTTAAACTTAAAAAGGCCCTATATGGGTTGAAACAAGCTCCTCGGGCTTGGTATGAAAGGTTGACTACTTTTCTGTGTGATAAAGGATATAAGAGGGGAAGTGTTGACAAAAATCTATTCATCCAAAAATTTAGGAATGGTATCACCATTGCTCAAATTTATGTTGATGACATAGTATTTGGTTCAACCTCTAAACAAAAACTTGATGAGTTTGTTGGCTACATGTCTTCTGAGATTGAAATGAGCATGGCAGGAGAGTTGAAGTATTTTCTTGGGCTTCAAGTTAAACAGTTTGACAAAGGTATTTTTATCACTCAGAAAAAGCATGCCAAGAACCTTGTTAAAAGTTTTGGGCTGGACAATAGAAAGCACATGAAAACTCCCATGGGCACTAATGATAAATTGTCCAAAGATGAAAGTGGTACCCCTATTGATCCTACTCTCTACAGAAGTATAATAGGGAGTTTCTTGTATCTCACTGCTAGTAGACCTGATATTAGCTATAGTGTTTGTGTGTGTGCTAGATATCAGTCATGTCCCAAAGAATCTCATTTGAAAGCTGTGAAAATAATCATTCGCTATATTAATGGGATCGTTGATCTTGGTATCTTGTATTCTTTTGATACTAACACTAATTTGGCCGGTTTTAGTGATCTTTGATTGTGCGGGGAGATGTCGATGATCGAAAAAGCACCACCGAGGGTGTTTCTACCTTGGGAACAATCTGGGTTTCTGCACAAGAAGAAACAGAATTGTATTTCATTGTCCACTGCTGAATCTGAGTATATTGCATTGGGAAGTTGTTGCTCCCAAATGTTATGGATGAGACAGATGTTGGCTAATTATGGGGTTGAAGAGAAAATTCTTATTGCTTATTGTGATAATTCGAAAGTGCCATAAACATTTCAAAAACCCGGTGCAAAGACTCTAGAACTAAACACATCGATATTCGACACCATTTCATTCGAGACTTGGTTGAGAATAAAATTATTACCATTGATTTTGTCACTACTCGAGAATCAAATTGCCGATATTTTCACCAAAGCCCTAGACTTTCAAAGGTTTAATTACGAAAGCAGTCTCTGCAGGTGTCAGACTCTCGAGCGTGTGGGTTTCCCAAAGTGTTGCAACACCATGTGCATCATTTCTCTTTCTTGATGTGTTGCAACCTCTTTTTTTTTATCTTAATTCTTGTGCATTAGACATTTTGCATTTTTAAGATCATTTCATTGGCTTTTCTGTTTTATTGTTGTAACTTATTGAGTACTCCTTTGATGAATTTTCTGCCTAAAAACAATTTTGGATCAAATTGCAAACACAATGATTTTTCCCATGTGAAAGATGTTTTTATTTTTTTTTGGGCCTTTGACGGAAAAAGTTGCCCTTACATTGTGTGTGAAAGCTATTCAGTGGTGAACCATTCTATGTTCTTTTATATGCTTGAATCTTGTTATGATCTTCTGAGAAAGAGCTACCCATGTTTTTGGAGCGAAAGCTACCGACTGGCTAATTGTTTTTCTGTTGATTCCTTTCACTCAAAAGATATATTAAATGGGAAAAGGATTTTGATCCATTGACTTTGTATGGTGGTGTTCTTGAAAAAGGTGGTAAAACACTGGGTTACCGCACCAAAACGCCTGAGGCACTTTTATTCCTGGGCGAAATAAACTCATCTTTCTAGACATCCTCAGGATCATTTTTGGGCTTGTGGAAAATATTTTCTCTTTTGATTCGATGTGGTGTATTATTTTTGGAAATGATTTATTCCTTAAATTTGTCTCTGATTATAAAAGGTATTGATCATTTGTGTTTATTTTTGGATTATTGCATACCTTGAATTATGTACTTCCTGCAGAGGAAAACGAGTCAGATAATGGAAGTTATGAGGATGAATCCGAAGTAGATGAAGAAGAAAGAACTTAGAAGGGTTTACCAAAAGTTGCTCGAAAAATGCCTAATAGTCAGTAAGACCAATGAGATTCGGAAAAGAAGGTAGTGTCTCTTTTCTTGTTGAAAAAGAGGCACTCAAGGGTGACGTTATAATGATCAAAAGATCGGCAAATCGAAAAGAAAAGAAGAACTCGACAAAGTGAAGAAAGACCTCGTGAAATGGCTTCGTAAAAAGGTTGAATGTAGGCAAAGGCATATTAGATGAAATCCTCTCTCAAGGAAAAAACCAACAAGACCGCAAGGTATTGGTTTTGGTTTCGTGGCTAACAAAAACTATGCTAAAAAGGATAAAACCTCTAAAATTGTTTTTGTTAAAGAAGGAACATCATTCATTCATAATGGAAAAAGAAGCAATGCTTTTGTTTCTATATGTCACTATTGCAACCGGCCCCTGGCCATATAAGACCTAAGTGTTATCGTCTTCAGAAACACTATAGGCAAGGCAGGGTGCAAACTCCAGTGTTCCAACATCAGCAAAGAAACACTCCTCGTTTTAAAATCAATTTATCAAACAAACCCAAGAAAATCTGGGTGAGGAAGGATGAATTCTCTTGCTATGTTGTCCACACTGCTTTGAAAGCCAATGTGACTAAATCATGGTACTTTGGTGGTTGCTCGTCATATGACAGAGAGTTGGAAAAACTGACTGATTTTGAAAAACATGAGAATGGATTGGTTACTTTTGGTGATGGTGCTAAAGGCAAAGTTTTGGGAAAAGGGACCTTGAATGTGTCAGGTCTTCCTTCTCTAAAAAATGTTTTGTATGTTGAAGGACTAAAAGCCAATCTTATTAGTATCAGTCAGCTTTGCGACGATGATTTGCTTGTGAAATTTGATAAGAATGTATGTGTTGTGTTTGACAAAGCTGATAAATGCATTTTGAAAGGTAATAGATCCTCTGATAACTGTTATCTGATAGAGGAACATGTTCAGTGTTTCAACACTTCTCTTGTGTGTAATAAATCCCTCCTGAGTAACACTGAATTGTGGCACCAAAAACTAGGACACTTGAATTTTCGTGGTATGCTGAATCTTATTAAAATAGGGGTTGTGTTAGGAGTTCCTAAACTTGATAAAGATCATTCTGGTGTCTGTGGTCCGTGTCAATTAGGAAAACAGAAGAGGGAAACACATAAGGTGTTGCAACATCTCAGCACCTCACACTGTCTGGAAGTTATGCATATGGACCTTATGGGACCAATGCAGGTCGAAAGTATAGGGGGTAAGAAATATGTGTTTGTGTGTGTTGATGATTTCTCCAGGTTTACTTGGGTTGACTTTATTAGAGAAAAATCTGACACCTTCACTGTTTTCAAAAAATTGGTGCTTAGACTGAAAAATGAAAAGGGGTCTAATATTGAAAGAATCAGAAGTGATAACGGTAGAGAATTTCAGAATGCTAATTTCTCTAATTTTTGTGAAAAACTTGGAATCTTTCATGAATTTTCTGCTCCCATTACCCCTCAGCAAAACGGAGTTGTTGAAAGAAAAAATAGGACTCTCCAAGAGATGGCACGTGTTATGATTAACTCCAAGAAAATTTCTCCTAAAATGTGGGCTGAAGCTGTGAGCAATGTGTGTTACATCATTAATAAGGTTCATTTACGTCCTGGTACTAATATGACACCCTATGAGATTTGGAAAGGTAAAAAGCCCAATATCGGTTACTTTCATGTATTTGGATGTGTTTGTTATATTCTAAATGACAGACAACTTCTGGGTAAGTTTGATTCGAAAAGTGATATGGGAATTTTTCTTGGATATTCTGTTAATAGTAGAGCCTATAGAGTCTACAACATGAGAACTCGTACTATCATTGAATCTACAAATGTTGTAGTGGATAATTCTAAAGACTTTGCAGAAACTTCGAAAGACAAAGATGAAGAAGGACCAGGAGAAGCTGAGTCCAACAGGTGCGAAAGTGAAACCGGTGATGTTACAACACCTGGTCATGCACCGGATGCGTCGATGTCGCGTCGATGTCGGCCGAGGCCGATGCTTGGTCGAGAAGTCAAGCAAATGAAGCCACCGAGTTCGACATTTTCGATCAAGTCAGAAAAGAACCACCAAGTAGAATAAAGAAAAACCACCCCATGGAGCAAGTGATTGGGGAAGTGTCAGAGGGCATAAACACAAGAGGTAAAGAGAAGTTAAATTACAGGGAAATGGTAAGATTCGTCTATTTTACTTCTTTCATTGAACCCAAAAATATTAAAGAAGCTCTTATTGATGAGTATTGGGTGAATGTTATGCAATTGGAACTGGAACAATTTGAAATAAACAATGTGTGGGATCTTGTTCCTAGGCCTGAACACTCTAATGTTATAGGAACCAAGTGGATTTTCAAAAATAAAACTGATGAACTTGGTAACATAACTAGAAACAAGGCTAAAGCTAGTGGCTCAAGGCTACACTCGTGTGGAAGGAGTGGACTTTGATGAAACTTTTGCCCGGTGGCGGACTTGAGTCCATAAGACTCTTGCTTGCTTTTGCTTGTGTTCTTAAAATCAAATTGTTTCAGATGGATGTCAAAAGTGCCTTCCTAAATGGTTTTTTGAATGAAGAAGTGTTTGTTGAACAACCCAAAGGTTTTGAAAATCCCCATTTTCCCAACCATGTTTTTAAACTTAAAAAGGCCCTATAAGGGTTGAAACAAGCTCCTCGGGCTTGGTATGAAAGGTTGACTACTTTTCTGCGTGATAAAGGCTATAAAAGGGGAAGTGTTGACAAAACTCTATTCATCCAAAAATTTATGAATGGTATCACCATTGCTCAAATTTATGTTGATAACATAGTATTTGATTCAACCTCTAAACAAAAACTTGATGAGTTTGTTGGCTACATGTCTTCTGAGTTTGAAATGAGCATGGTAGAAGAGTTGAATTATTTTTTTGGGCTTCAAGTTAAACAGTTTGACAAAGGTATTTTTTTCACTCCGAACAAGTATGCCAAGAACCTTGTTAAAAGTTTTGGGCTGGACAATAAAAAGCACATGAAAACTCCCATGGGCACTAATGATAAATTGTCCAAAGATGAAAGTGGTACCCCTATTGATCCTACTCTCTACAAAAGTATGATAGGGAGTCTCACTGCTAGTAGACCTTATATTAGCTATAGTGTCTTTGTGTGTGTGCTAGACATCAGTCATGTCCCAAAGAATCTCATTTGAAAGCTGTGAAAAGAATCATTCGTTATATTAATGGGACTGTTGATCTTGGTATCTTGTACTCTTTTGATACTAACACTAATTTGGCTGGTTTTAGTGATCTGACAAGGGAGATGTCGATGACGAAAAAACACCATTGGAGGGTGTTTTACTTGGGAACAATCTGTTTTCCTGGTACAAAGAAGAAAATGTAATTGTATTTCATTGTCCTTCTTTGAACTGAGTATATTGCATTGGGAAGTTGTTGCTCCCAAATGTTATGCATGAGACAGATGTTGGCTGATTATGGGGTTGAAGAGAAAATTCTTATTGCTTATTGTGATAATTCGAGTGCCATAAACATTTCAAAAAACCCAGGCAAAGACTCTAGAACTAAACACATCGATATTCGACACCATTTCATTAGAGACTTGGTTGAGAATAAAATTATTACCATTGATTTTGTCACTACTGAGAATCAAATTGTTGATATTTTCACCAAAGCCCTAGACTTTCAAAGGTTTAATTACTCAAAAAAGCAGTCTGGTGTCTGTACTCTACGAAAGCAAAGTGTGGGTTTCAGTGTTGCAACACCATGTGCATCATTTCTCTTTCTTGATGTGTTGCAACTTCTTTTTTTTATCTTAATTCTTGTGCATTAGATATTTTGCATTTATATGATCATTTCATTGGCTTTTCTGTTTTATTGCTGTAACCCTATTGAGTACTCCTTTGATGAATTTTCTGCCTAAAAACAATTGTGGATCAAATTGCAAACATAATAATTTTTCCCATGTGAAAGATTTTTTTTTTTTGGGGCCTTTTGACGGAAAAAACCGCCCTTACATTGGGTGTGAAAGCTATTGATTGTGAACCATTCTATGTTCTTTTATATGCTTGAATCTTGTTATGATCTTCGAGAAAGAGCTACCCATGTTTTTGGAGCGAAAGCTACCGATCGGCTAATTGTTTTTCTGTTGATTCCTTTCACTCAAAAGATTTATTAAATGGGAAAAGGATTTTGATCCATTGACTTTGTGCGGTGGTGTTCTTGAAAAAGGTGGTACAACATTGGGTTACCGCACCAAAACGCCCGAGGCCCTTTTATTTCTGTAAATAAATTCATCATTCTCGACATCCTCGGGACCATTTTTGGGCTTGTGGAAAATATTTTCTCTTTTGAATCGATGTGGTGTATTATTTTTGGAAATGATTTATTCCTTAAATTTGTCTCGATAATAAAAGGTATTAATCATCTGTTTATTTTGGATTATTGCATACCTTGAATCAGGAACTAGATACCTCATCCATGGTAATGTCAATCAACCTTCCAAGTTGTCTCTCCCTCATCACGTGTGAAACCAAAGCAGTTCAATGTTTCGCGAGAACGACTTTAAAAAAGGAAAAATGGTGTGCCTATTGACCAGGGAGACGAGGAGGAAGCTTTTGTGGCAAGAAAATGGGCGACCACATCTCTCGAAACCTTCCAAGCAAATCATTTGACGGATGGTATTTCTTGATTCGGAAGATGAAACTCCACGGGAAGACCCTCCTGGTAAACCTCTCTTCGTACTAGTACTAATGAACCCTCCGAGGATACCTCTTCGTCCGATAGTGAAAGCGGCCCATCGGACTTGGAACCGAACGATGATGCCGAATGGACACTAATGAGGGTGCCAATGTCGGCGATGCAACACCAGGTTCACACACCGGTTCGAGGAGTCCGATCCTCGAACCTCCGACCATTAGAGGCCGGAAGAGGTCGGGTTTTCCGCCTTTTACTCTCTCGAGAATAAAAATCTTTGGGAGATTGTTGTTCGTTGTGGAAATACTATGTGAAAGGCCTATCAAAATGGATGATCACGCTAAATTTGGTATTCTTCCACTACTTGGGAACATTGATCTCCTTGGTTCTCATTACTCACATTGGTAAATATGTTGATCGTGTTGTGGAATTTTACCGCAACCCGCCTCCGAGATTTACCGATCACAAGTCTGCTAAGTATGGTCGTGTGGGTTCGAAGGAAGGTTTACTTGTTTACTCGCGGATATTAATGCGGTTTTGGAAGGAAATAATGCGGATGATTTGGATCGCTTATCCATGGATACGGATGCAATTGCAAAAGAGATAAGTGGGGGTGTGAAAGAAGTTTGGCCGGGAACGCAAGAAAAAATTTAAGGCCAAAGACTTGACCAAGAAGTACACTCTTCTTCACAAAATTGCACTTTGTAATCTTGGACTCCTACAAAGCATTCCTCTTCGTCACTATGGATCGTGCCATATTGTTGTATTGCATTCGGGGACTAGACATCCATTCAACATTAGGGAACCGATCTTTGACATCATCAACACTCATGTCGGGTACAGGTATTTATGGTATTCTCCCCTTCCCCTCTTTAATTTATAAAGTGCTTGTTTCCCGGGGGTTTCAAAAGAAGGCATCCGAGGATCTTCTTGCTATCCCTACTCCCATTTCCATCTCGCTTAAAATCCTCAAGAGTGAGAAGATCAATGACCGGGATACGATCGGTGCTTCCGGTTCCATCGCGGTGCTGCTTCTTCCGGTGTTGCAACACTAGGGAATTCAACACTTGAAGCCGACATCATCGAGATAGCCAAGCGTAACATCAAGTCAAGTCATCGACCTCGAAGAAGTCGAGGCAAAAATCTTCTATCGCAGCCTCCTTGCCCCTTTGGTTCATTGGCACTTGATGCTCAAAAAAGGGGAGTGAGTGGTCATGTTAATGATGATCTTGATGACTTGGCGGATGCAGCCATTGCTGCTGAAGAAGCACATTCTGAGGGGGAGTCTAGTGCAGAGGAAGATGCTGATTCGGAGGGGGAGTCGAAGGAGGCTAGTGGCTCTGGTTGAGATTGCAACATTTCTGAGTGTTCTTGTTTGCTTTTTAGTTCAAATGATAAACTGGGTTAAAACTAAGTCTGTTAAACTAGTTATTTTGGACAAAGTGTTGGATGTATTTAAACTGTTTGCATGCTTTTCTGAACTGTGCTAGCTTGCAGGTTTCTGTTATTGACTTCTCTTGTCATATCCTATATATATCCTATTAAGTGTTGTTTTGACCAAAAGTGCCAAAGGGGGATATTGTTAGTGTTATTGAAGTTGGCTATTTTGGACCGTTTAGCACAGTGCACGTTCTAGTGTTGTAACACTGGTAATGCAACACTAGCTCAGAATCTGGCCGGATTTTATGCCAGATTCTGTGGTGGGTTTTTGGCAAGATCTTTATATTGTGAATGTTGCTGATATTATTGATAATGTTTATCTTAATTGATTCAGCCTCTTTTTAAATTGCCAATTATTCCTTTTAAATCACTTTCCTTGTGTAATTGATTCTACCCACAAGGAAATGGTTTTGTTTTCTGATTTCCTTCCTTTAGCAATAAATCGTCCATCTTAAAATCTGGGACATGATTTCTTCTTGATTGCTATAAAGAAGAGAAGTCGACTTGGAGAAGTGATCGAGCAATTAGCATATTCAAGCTTTATTTTGCACTTCTTCAAGAAATCGTTTTACTACATACTCTTATTCTTCGGGAGAAGAAGGTGAAGATCTACGGTGTGGATCGACTGACTGCTCATGGATTTGAAGTTGTAGGGATTCCAACAAGGTTGAGTGTTCAAGAATCGACTTGAATATTAGTTTTATACGAGTGTTGGTGTATTAGATACGGAGGATTCTTTATGCTTTTCGTAAATCCGGTCATATTTGTAATAACTCTTTGTTCTCTAATATTGGATTGTTTCTTCTTCTCAGGCGTGGCCTCGTGCATTAAGATTGAGGAATCTAAGCACGTTAAAAATCTCCGTGTTATTTTTATTCCATTTGTGTACTTGTGTTGGTTGGTTCGTTGTTACAACATTAATATCCAACACCTTAAGAATCTGTTTTGTTTCACGTAAGTAAGGGCATGTGATTCTATCAAAAACAGAGAAGAAAATATAATTTTTACAAACATTCGGTACCAATCGCTCTAGTATATATAGCGACCGTCGCCGTAGCTTCATTGAAATCTTTTGAAAATCATGAAAAACTTACAGTAAAGTGGCCGCCCTCAATGTAGGGTTTCTCTGTTTTTTTAAAACTTTGATAATCTTTGAGTCACCAGTCTCTCTGGTATAGCGACCGGTCGACCTCAACCAGAGAGTTGTCCGAATTTTGACTAAAATATAGTTCAAGTAATACTTCATAAACTTAAGATTAAATAAACTAGAATACTTAAAATATTTTTGACTTTTGAAAATTTTGATTTGGTCTATAAATCAAATATGTTAAATCTTCAAAATCAAAATAACTTTATTCTAACAATAGTATAGTACTTATTTATAAATCTCTCACCTACTTAATAAGATGAAATATCCACTCATATTGAGCTTGCATCCTATGGTAATGGTGTATCAAACTTGTACTACTCTATTAAGGATGATGACAAGTGTATATATCCGGATAAGGGAAGGACATAACTAAACTTGTCTATGTAATTGAGAAGTTTGCTTATCAACGTTTAGGTGCTTATCATTAGTCCGTCTAAAGATTCCCCCGCAATCCGAGTGAGGATGCGGGAAAGACGTTAATATAGTCCGCACTGGTGAGTGAAGAATTGGTGACTTAACGCCTTAGTGAAAATGTCGATAACTCGATGCTTGGAGAGAATGTGAAGGATCTGGAATTTCATGTGCAACAACGTTTTCTCGAATAAAATGAATGTCCAACTCAACATGTTTGGTGCGTGCAAAGAGGATAAGATTAATGACTATGCGAGTACACTTAAAATTTTGCCATCACCATGTCTCATTGATGTTGTAAATCCACATTTTTGTTTTTAGGTAAGTCGGTGAGTTTCCATGTTTTTTTTTTTATGAGAGCTTGATACTCATCCCGTCTCCAATGCTCATGTTGTGCTTCTTTAATAGATTTAGGCTACAAATCGAGAATCAAGACAAGTTTTGTGGGCGTTTGTAACTACCAAAAATTTCTAACAAGATAAATATGCTATCAAGCAAAGGCCCATAGCTTAATTGAAAGAACAAACTTAAAAATTAGAATAGAATTAAATTTTTTTATCCAACTAACCGAATGTACTTTAATTCAAACCCAAGCAATAATCATCTAAAACTAGAATAGTAACTAAAATGCGTTAACAAAATAAAATATTCCTAAAGTCAAAATAAATAAAATCATTGATTTCGTATCCATCGCCTCCAATCCTCGCCCGGACTCCTTAATCGAAAAGTGTTAATGAATATGGGGTGAGCTTTCAACTCGCTCAATGGGGACACGTTTGTCAAAATTAAATATATCAATAGGCATAATCGTAAACATTCAATATGTAATTTACTTTGTACTTTTTTCCGATCGGCCATTACTTATAAGATCGGGTTCACCCCGAGGTTACTTTTGATCTCGGACCTTCTTACAGTTTGAGACTAATTATGGCATCCTGCGGGTTCACCCGAGGATACTTCTTATCCCGGACCTTCTTACGCCCCTGGCTAACATGATTTCTTTTCACATTGCACATAAACGAATACACATATACGAAGCATTTAATAATGACAAATAATAAGTGATAGAAATATATCCACCTCGAATAAACGCAGATATTTGTGCGAAGAATGTAATAATGCAGTAAATGTTACTCCTCGTTTTCTTCGTTGTCTACAATAAATTATAAAGTACAATTAATAATATAATAAGATAATAAATTAAGATAAAATAAATAATTAAATAAAGAAAAGGAAGAAAAAAACGACTGATTAAGAAAGAAAGGAACTGAATTGAATCATAGTTCATAGGTATTGAATTGGCTGAAAGAAAAGTAAATTTTAGTCAAACAAACCATAATCCCAAACTTTGAAAAAGAGAAAAGTCAGTAAGTGGGTTGTGAGTTTGTTTTATTAGAAATCCTATGACCAATTAATACCCCCAATATTAAAACTTGTATCCCTATTTCGAAATGGATCCTCTCCATTTAGAATGTGTAAATTTTTGTGCATTTGAGAGAGAAAGACACATGTGCATCTATACATACACCTATATATATGTATGTGTATGTATAGGTGTATGTATAGATGCACATGTGTCTTTCTCTCTCCAAATGCACAAGAAATTTACATCCCATAAATGGAGAGGATCCATACTCCCTATTTCATACACACACTCGACACACAAAAACACACGCAAACTCATGCACACATATACATACATATCAATATATATAGTACACACACTAAACTCACGCACACACTAAACTCATGATGCACACACATATATACATAATATATATATATATATATATATATATATATATATATATAATACAATACACACAATAACACACACCAAACTCACACACACACACTAAACTCACGCCACACACATCGACACATAATAAAACACACACACACCAAACTCACGCAACAAGCCAATACACACCGACACACACATTATTCTATGACTCACGCACACACACTCACACTAGTTTATAAGTTTGATTCTTGCTTTATTCTTTGGAAGAAAAATTCACACGCACAAAGGGTTTGAGTTGCAGATTTGGTAGAAGCCGTGGTTAAAAAAATTCGTAGGAGGACAATATGTATTTATAGGGTGAAATTCTAGGGTTTGGGATAAGTAGGGTTTGTAAAAGAATCCTATTTGACTGGACTTTTAAAGTTGGGGGAAAGATTTTAGGCCCATAATGAATTTTAGAAATCAACATTTTAAATTGAGTCTGGTTAACTATTGATACTTGGTTGTTATAAAAAAATAACAATAATAAAAGAAAATTATTGAACTAATAATTATATAATTAATAGTAATAATAAAAATAATAATACTAAATATACTAAAAAAAATCCGGATATTACATATCATCCCCCTTAACAAAATTTCGTCCTCGAAATTCGTTGACTCGCCAAAATTCAAGAAATTTAACTTCTATTGAAAACTCTTCTCAATAATAATGTTTTAAATAACGAAGGAAAATAAAATAACAATGCAAAAACTTAACACAAATGTAATCTTATTTATCTTGCGTCTCTTTATTAATTCCTGGTCTAGTCATCCATTATTCCCTTAAACTCGTTTCCTGGTTAGCTTTTCCTTGCATTGCATACGTTCGAGCTCGCCTCCCAAGGTTATCCGGTCCTTTCTCTCATGTTCGTTCTTGATTGTGGGCAATTAGTATCTTCATGTCCCGATTTCTTACATTTAAAGCATTTCCTTGTCCAAATAAGCATTCTCCATAATGGTTCTTCTTGCATTCTGGACAAAGTGACTTGTTAGTTTGTCCACTCGGACGAGCATCCCCATCAGCCTTTCCCTGTTTATGTGAATTTCCATTCTTGCTCTGCTCTAGCTCCTTCCCATTTCCTCTTTTCGGATATGTGGATCATTTTCTGATCATCCTCGTCGCTAGCCAAACTAGCTTCCACCTCATGTGCTCTTCTTACCATAACAGAGTACTCCAAGTCTCCCTGTCTTTGATAGATCCCGGCAATTGTGATCTCGGACCCTGCGCGAAACCTTAGAGCTTTCTTCAAGTCAAGATCAACTAGATGTGGAGCAAACCGACATAATTGGTTGAATTCCCTCTCGTACTCGGTCACAGTCAAGTTCCTTTGCTTGAAATTTAAAAATTTTGTTTCTTTCTTGTCACGGTAGGATCTGGGAAAATACTTCTCCATCACAATCTCCTTGAAATCACCCCAAGTCAATGTATTGCGCCATTCTTGAGTTCTAGTTCTCCAATAGCCTTCCCACAAGTGATCTGCATCTTGAACTAGTTGAAAGGTAGCACATGCGACTCATTGTGCATCCGTACTTTCAATAAGTCTGAAAATCTTTCTAGTGCTCGCAACCATTCTTCAATCGCAGGGGCCATCACGTCCATTAAAGGTGGGTGGACAATAATGGCGAAATTACTCCACCACTCGTGTACTATTGTTGTGGTTGTTTCCATGGGGTTCTCGTACAACATTGAGAATTTCAGCAAATAGGTCCCTGGCATCGCTTGGTTTCCAAAGTGTTAACCGGATTTTCCTCGTTGCCTTGGTTTCTAAGGTTATTCTCGTTTAAGGTTCGGGGGCGTCGAGGCACTTGTAGGTCACAAGGGGTGTGAGTGTAAGGTTTAGAAGTGGGGGGTTGAATAAACCTTACCAACTTTTCGAATTTAGTCCTTTTAAATAAGTTCAGAGTTAATTTCATAGCTATGTCCTTGATAGACATCTAAGTTAGTTAACCAAACAGAGTTAGCCACTCATGCACTGATCGAGTTGTTCATAGAATAACTCATTGTTTAGTCTAATACTTAACCCGACATTGTGATGAGATTTTCAGCAGAAGACTTAACACCTTTGAATTTGGTTTAAGTTTGTTTTAACACTTGGTTTTAGCACTTTGTTAAATATCAATTGGATAGCAAATTATCAGCAAATATTAAAAGATATGAATTAAATAAATGCTGAAATGTAAATGACACAATAAATTTTATAGAGGTTCGAAGATGGGGTAATTCTTATAATCCTCTCTTCTCCAACTCCTGGAGGAATCCACTAAGTATTGATCGAGTACATAGTGGTTATAAGTCCAGATACAAGTCTTGATCACACGGTGACTTGATCCTTTGGGACTCGGGCCGGAGATGCTTTGGTCACACACTGGTGGCTTCACGTCCGACTCGCCTTCTTCTTCACGGTTGCGCTTTGCTACTACAACTCACTTGCTCGAGTTTCTTGGATTTGATCATGAAGCCCTCCAATAACTTGAGACTCGGGTTCGACCTTGAACCTTTCTACAATCCTCCTTGTAATGTAGACCCCTTTTGATTCTTCAAAATTTTCCTCTTAAACAATTTGAAGTTGTCTTTCCTTCACGGCTAGGTGTTGGATTGATTTCTTCAAGTTTAGGCTTGAGGATTTGTTTGAATAACTTGAGAGTATTTTGCGAGTTACTGCTCGAATGATAGCTTGAATGTTTGTGGTTCAGTCACCTTTTCTCGAGTGATTCCTCACCTTTTATAGTGAACTTTCAAAATCGCCCTAGTTGAAGAGATAGCTGATTTCAAAAGTCACTTATGTTCGTTGGCTTGTCTTGTTGCAATCCTTGATCTTGACATTTCCTCGTATTAAATGAACATTCACTTTTCGTAGTCGACACAAGGTGCGATGCTTCCCATTGGTTTATTCCTTTTGCACGCTTCGGGATCGAGCACGTTAGAGTATTGCAAAGCATGGAAGTATTACTTATTTAAGTAACTTTCTTGACTTCAGGCAACGGACTCTTTTCGCTTGTCTTGACTTGATCAGTAGTTCCTTAACTTCCCTAGGTGACTTGAGTCGCCTCCCAATCATTGGAAGACTCATCCGTCACTTCAACTTGACTTGACTTCATTGTCTTGAGTTGACTTGATCGACACTTCTCACAATCAGAACCGGTGATACTCCTTGATCGAGTTCTTGACTTCTCCTCCTTGCCATACTCATTTGCTTCACAATGAGTCTTCATTTTAGCCTCCAATTGACTTCTTGCATATCCAGGCATAGCCGACTTGACTGACTAAACAAATGCCCTATCTATTAAAATGCAAAATACAAAGAAAATGGGGTGCCAACTTTCTAGTCTAAGTTTTACATGGCATTCATCAAAATCTAAACAATAAATTTCCCAACAATTTCCCCCTTTTTGATGATGCCAAAACTTAAAACATACATGCAAAAAAGTAAGCATCAAAGATACATACGGGTAGTGCAAGAATAGAGAATGTATGCGTAGAATCAATTTTTTTATTGATCATAACATTCTTGTCCTTTACGCATTTGTTTACAAAGTGTATCGTGAGCAAACATCTATGTCTACGCAAAAATAGAGAAATTCTGATTTCTTATTCAATGTCTGTAAGACTTACATACTTATGCATTTACAATAGTAAATAACATGAAGGGGTGGACAACAACACTTCATCTCCTTCGCTTCCTACTTTCTTCATCGCCTATGTCGTCTTCGACCTTTTTCTCTTCTTCACTTCTTCGCTTGCTTTCTTTTTCTCATAAGCTCTTTGGCAGCTTCATCTTTTCTTTTCCTTTCTTGTCTCTCTTCCCACAATCGAGTTTGTCTTTTATTTTCTTCTTCAATTCTCTTTACATATTCAAGCATTGTTCTGGCCACTTGCATGTTGGCTACTTCGTCACAAACCCGCCCAATAGATCCCTCATTTCTTCCCCGGATCTATATATTCGCTGTTTTTGGGTAGAGTTCTAGGTTTGAAACCTCCTCCTCCATGTTTCTACCTCTTCCTCCTCGGGTGTGTATTGTACAGGGCCTTCTTCTTTCCAAGAGAGTGACCCAAGCAGAGTGATCGCTAGGAGTTTTCTTTGCTGTCGCCTTTCTTCGCATGACTTGAGCCCTTTTTCCCAATACAAGTCCCTGGCTTGGGCCATGGTCATGCCTTCAAGTATCCCTCGGATGCGAGCGTCTTGAATTCATCAACAGATCTAGGCTCGGTTCCGACGCCTCGAAATGGCATCGTGTCTCTTCTTCAGGAATGCCTCCGTATTGTTTGAGATGTCCATCGCACGGGCATCCATTTTTCTTTCAATCTCCGTCATCTCTCGCTTCTACTATTTTCCTCTTTTCGGACATGGGCACAAAGCAGAGTGTTGGAGCGGCAGATCATTGGAAGTTTCTTCGATTATGTCACTGTGATAAGTCCTTGTTGAAGGGTTCGCAACCATTAAAGTCATGTCTTTCGAACCTTCCCCTCAACGGATTTTCCTTTTCTTTTTTCTCGCTTCTTCTCTTGTTTTCTTCTCCTTCACAATCGTCTTCTTCTCACCATTTTGCGGATCCTTTCAACGTCTTTAGGTATTCCTCTTTCCCCTTTTTGGCATCATCAAAGGAGAGAGGAACCCCCGAAACATGCCTCGCATGCATGAAATCTAGGCTGATAGTTGAGTTTTGTTTGGATTCTGCTGCGGAGTATCTTTTCAAATTTCCGAGCGAGTGGCTTTTGATTCACTGCCACCGTTTCATTTCAGCCATGAGGAGGCCTCGACGTGCAGGAGTTCTTTCTGTGGAATTCACTTGTGATTGCATTTCGGTGTTGTGAGATTCATGCATTCTATCAATGTTTTCTTGCATTCTTCTCTTCATATCAAGCATTATCGTGCTCCGGATCAACATCTTGTTATACAATGCCTTAAAATATCGAACTGTTCCACACGCAGATCGGCAGTAAGATTAGCATCTCTCGTTATCCGGCCTTTATGTCCAGTGAGGCCTGGTGCCTTTCCATCTTCTCTATCTCCGAAAAAAAAAATCGCCTTGAAGACTTCTCGAACTTCAAATTGTTACCTCCATCTCGAGTTGGTGGCCAAGCGTCAAAGTCAAAATTTGTTGGGACGATGGTATCGTGGGAAGGACTTGATCGAGGCATCTCTAGTGAAAAAGGGAAAGTTTGTTCAAACACATCATCACGGACATAGAGAATCTGTTCAACTATGACTTGTGGCCGTGATGTGCCGGTTGAGTCGATTCTCAAAGATTGGGAGCCTGCGCGAGATCGTGATTCAATCGTGGTCTGTTGTGGTATTGACCGGTGGCCGAGCCTCACTGTCTCAACAGCTTCGTCGGTCTCAATTGGTTTTTCCTTTTGAGTTGTCTGGTCCTCGGCCGTATCAGGAGCGTCATCGGACGATGATGAGACTTGAAGGGGTGGCTCATCATCAAAATTGAACTTTTGACGAGCAACCTTGAATTCGGCTTACTCGTGCTGGGAAGAACATCCTCAGCTGAGTCGTTTGGACTTGCAATAGGGGATGACTCAGCTTCATCTTCACCTTCAGATCCCAGAAAAGTTACATCAGGGTTGTCTTGGGAATCGTGAAGGGCACTTATCTCCTTCTCGGATGCATCATGATAACATGATGGATGTTCTGTGGCTTCGCCTCTTAACCCCGGGAAGTCTCAACCTCCCGTAGGCCTTGATACCTCATGCGGTCTCAATCGCAGCAAGGCCTGGACATTCCTTTCGGCTGACTCGGCTCTCTTGGGGTCTTCGACGGTGGCATCCATGGAGCCTCAACTCCGTGGATTGCACTTTCATTGCCCAGTGTTAATCGCCAGGGCGAGATCCATCTGTGCATTGTCTCAGATCGCCAGCCGGCGTCCTCGGCAGAAGCGGTTGGCACTTCAGTGAGATAGTCTCAACTGTCCGAGCTTCTTGTGACAATGTGATGTGTTTCTTTTTCTTTTTCCTTCTCCACTTCACCTCTTAGATTCGTTGTGGAGTCATCCGTAGCAACCTCGACCTAGCTGCAGTGTGGAGGAGTTTCCCCCGGGTGGCACACCACGGTGAGTGACTTGGATCGGGGTCACTTTCCTCCAAACTCCCGGCTGTTGCCTTTGAGTGTTCAAGTTGGGGCAGGTGCTAAGACAACTTTAATAGGGTTGGCTCGACTTGGGTCCCCGAATTCCCAATTTCATCGCCATTACCCTTAGAACCTTCTTTAGTGAGGAAGTGGTCGCAAAGAACAACGGTTGCAATCACGCACCACTCCCATAGGGTCAATTTCCAGTGTGATTTGGAAGACTCTCCGTGTCCTTCCATCACCGCCGCTCATGCATCATTCTCGATTCCGCATGGCTTGCTGCATTTCCAATTTTTTTCAGACTGCGCAGCAGGTCCAAATACTCATCATTTTTCGTTAACGCCGAGGTGGGGATGAGTATGCTCGGTGGTTCCAAAGTGAAGGGACAGATGTTGGCCTTCTCACGAGCGTCGGCCCTCTTCTCGCCAACCTTTCCTTCTCATTTTCTTTGAAGATATTCAATATATCTATGCGATTCTCTTCATCTTCAATAAACTCAGGTCTTTGGAACTGTTTCCTTGAACCAGCTGTTGTTAACCCCATGAAATTCATCGCTTCTTCTTCTTCTTCAATAAACTCAGGTCTTTGAAATGCTTCCTTGATCGACTCGGCTTCCACTTCCTCCATTCACGCAGATGATTTTGGATGTCCGGATATGGTGGAGACAACATGACCACATCATCATCATTATCTTCGTGTTGTCCTTCTCGTCTCGGGAATGGAGGGTAGCGAGCTTGTTGCTCTTCACTTTCAACAAAGATTTGTCGCGGTGGAGACACGGCCCTATCGACTGGTGACTTCGTTGGCTTGTCTTGTTGCAATCCTTGATCTTGACATTTCCTCGTATTAAATGAACATTGACTTTTCAAAGTCGACACAAGGTGCGATGCTTCCCATTGGTTTATTCCTTTTGCACGCTTCGGGGATCGAGCACGTTAGAGTATTGCGGCATGGAAGTATTACTTATTTAAGTAACTTTCTTGACTTCGCGGCAACGGACTCTTTTCGGATTGTCTTGACTTGATTGCAGTTCCTTAACTTCCCCAGGTGACTTCGAGTCGGCTCCCAATCATGGAAGACTCATCATGTCACTTCAACTTGACTTGGTTGTCTTGAGTTGACTTGATCGACACTTCTCACAATCAGAATCAGTGATACTCCTTGATCGAGTTCTTGACTTCTCCTCCTTGCCATACTCAATTTGCTTCACAAATGAGTCTTCATTTTAGCCTCCAATTGACTTCTTGCATATCCAGGCATAGCCGACTTGACTCACTCGCATAACCCTATCTATTAAAATGCAAAATACAAAGAAAATGGGGTGCCAACTTTCTAGTCTAAGTTTTACATGGCTTTCATCAAAATCTAAACAATAAATTTCCCAACAATTTCCCCTTTTTGATGATGCCAAAACTTAAAACATACATGCAAAAAAGTAAGCATCAAAGATACATACAGGTAGTGCAAGTAATAGAGAATGTATGCGTAGAATCAATTTTTTTATTGATCATAACATTCTTGTCCTTTACGCAATTGTTTACAAAGTGTATCGAGCAAACATCTATGTCTACGTAAAAATAGAGAAATTACAGATTTCTTATTCAATGTCTGTAAGACTTACATACTTATGCATTTACAATAGTAAATAACATGAAGGAGTGAACAACAACACTTCATCTCCTTCGCTCCTACTTTCTTCATCGCCTATGTCGTCTTATGACCTTTTTCTCTTCTTCACTTCTTCACCGCTTGCTTTTTTTCTCATAAGCTCTTCCGGCGGCCTTCATATTTTCTTTTCCTTTCTTGTCTCTCTTCCCACAATCGAGTTTGTCTTTTATTTTCTTCTTCAATTCTCTTTACATATTCAAGCATTGTTCCCTGGCCACTTGTATGTTGGCTACTTCACAAACCCAGCCCAATAGATCCCTCATTTCTTCCCGGATCTATATATTCATTGTTTTTGGGTAGAGTTCTAGGTTTGAAACCTCCTCCTCCACTGTTTCTACCTCTTTCTCTCGGGTGTGTATTGTACAGGGGCCTTCTTCTTTCCAAGAGAGTGACCCCAGAGCGATCTGCTAGAGTCTCCGCTGTCGGCCTTCTTCGCACTTGAGCCCTTTTTCCCAATACAAGTCCAGGCTTGGGCCATGGTCATGCCTTCAAGTATCCTCGGATGCGGCGTCTTGAATTCATCAACATGAGATCTAGGCTCGGTTCCGACGCGTCGAAATGGCATCTGTGTCTCTTCCGCCGGAATGCCTCCGTATTGTTTGATGATGTCCATCGACGGCATCCATTTTTCTTTCAATCTCCGTCATCTCTCGCTTCTACTATTTTCCTCTTTTTCGAGACATGGGCACAAAGCAGAGTGTTGGAGCGGCAGAAATCATCGGAGTTTTTGATTATGTCATTTGTGACAAGTCCTTGTTGAAGGGTTCCCGCAACCATTAAAGTCATGTCTTTCGAACCTTCCTCAACGGATTTGCCCTTTTCTTTCTTCTACTCTTCAATCGTCTTCTCCTTCACAATGCGTCATTCTTCTCGGCCATGGATCCTTTCAACGTCTTTAGGTATTCCTCTTCCCCCTTTTTGGCATCATCAAAGGAGAGAGGAACCCTGGAAACATGCCCGCAAGCATGAAATCTAGGCGGTGATATTTGAGTTTTGTTTGGATTTCACTGGAGTATGTTGCTTTCGAAATTTCGAGCGAGTGGCTTTTGATTCACTTGCCACCAGGTTCATTTCGGCCATGAGGAGGCCTCGGCGTGCGGGACTTCTTTCATGTGAAATTCACGCAGTAGATTGCATTTGGTGTTGTGAGATTCATGCATTCTATCAATGTTTTCTTGCATTCTTCTCTTCATATCAAGATTATCATTACTCCGGATCAACATCTTGTTATACAATGCCTTAAAATATCGAACTGTTCCACACGCATTGTTTTGCTTTGTTGCCACCATTCTCGGATCGACTATTATTCGCGCAGATCGGGCAGAAGATTAGCATCTCTGTTATCCAGCCTTATGTCCGATGAGGCCTGGTGCCTTTCCATCTTCTCTATCTCTGAAAAAATCGCCTTGAAGACTTCTCGAACTTCAATTTACATTACCTCCATCTCACCGGTGGTGGCCAAGCGTCAAAGTCAAAATTTCTTTGGGACGATGGTATGCGTGGGAAGGACTTGATCAGGCATCTCTAGTGAAAAAGGGAAAGTTTGTTCAAACACATCATCACGGACATAGAGAACTGTTCAACTATGACTTGTGGCCGTGATGTGCCCGGTTGAGTCGATTCTCGCCGCAACATTGGGAGCCCGCGCAGATTGTGATTCAACCGTGGTGTTGTGGTATTGACCCATTGGCCGAGCCTCGGTGTCTCAACACCTTCGGTCTCGGTCTGGTTTTTCCTTTTGAGTTGTCTTGTCCTCGGCCGTATCGAGCGTCATCGGACGATGATGAGACTTGAAGGGGTGGCTCATCATCAAAATTGAACTTTTGACGGCGCGACGCCTTGAATTCTCAGCTTACTCGTGATGGGAAGAACAACCTCACCGAGTCGTTTGGACTTGCAATAGAGGATGACTCGGCTTCATCTTCACCTTCGGATCCCCGGAAAAGTTACATCGGGGTTGTCTTGGGATTTGTGAAGGGCACTTATCTCCTTCTCGGATGCATCGATGATAACATGAGGATGTTCGTTCTCCTCTTTACCCAGGGAAGTCTCAACCTCCCGTAGGCCTTGATACCTCATGCGGTCTCAGCTGCAGCAAGGCCTGGACATTCCTTTCAACAGACTTTTGTCTTGGGGTCTTTGACGGTGGCATCCACTGGAGCCTCAACTCCGTGGATTGCACTTTCATTGCCAGTGTTAACTCCGGGCGAGATCCATCTGTGCATTGTGCGCATCGGCGGCGTCCTCACCGCAGAGCGGAAGCGATTGGCACTTCGGTGAGATAGTCTCAATCGTCCGAGCTTCTTCGGTGACAATGTGATGTGTTTCTTTTTCTTTTTCCTTCTCCACTTCACCTCTTAGATTCGTTGTGGAGTCATCTGCAGCAACCTCCGACCTAGCCGCAGCGGTGGAGGGAGTTTCCCCTCGGTGGCACACCAGTGTGAGTGACTTGGATCGGGTCACTTTCCTCCAAACTCCCGGCTGTTTCCTTTGAGTGTTCAGTAGTTGGGGCTGGTGGTAAGACACCTTCAATAGGGGTTGGCTCGACTTGGGTCCCCGAATTCCCAATTTCATCGCCATTACCCTTAGAACCTTCTTTAGAGTGAGTGGGGAAGTGGTCGCAGCAACAAGCGATTGCAATCTGGCCGCACCACTCCCATAGGGTCAATTTCATTTGTGATTTGGAAGACTCTCCGGTCATTCCATCGCCGCTCATGCATCATTCTCGATTCCGCATGGCTTTTTGCATTTCCAATTTTTTCAGATCAGCAGGTCCAAATACTCATAATTTTCTCGAAAGAACGCCGAGGTGGGGATGAGTATGCTCAGTGGTTCCAGTGAAGGGACAGATGTTGGCCTACTCACGAGCGTCAGCCTCTTCTGCCAACCTTTCCTTCTCATTTTCTTTGAAGATATTCAATATATCTATGCAGTTCTCTTCATCTTCAATAAACTCAGGTCTTTGGAACTGTTCCCTTGAACCACTGTTGTTAACCCCATGAAATTCATCAGTTCTTCTTCTTCTTCAATAAACTCGAGGTCTTTGGAATTGTTCCCTTGATTGACTCAGCTTCCACTTCCTACATTCACGCAGATGATTTTGGATGTCTGGATATGGTGGAGACAACATGACCACATCATCATCATCATCTTCGTGTTGTCCTTCTGTCTCAGGAATGGAGGGTAGCGAGCTTGTTGCTCTTCACTTTCAACAACATTTGTTGCGGGCGGAGACACGGCCCTATCGACAGTGACTTAGTTGTCTCAAATTGTTATTTGCTCCTCAACTATTACATCCCACTGGTCACGACTTGCCTCTCGAGGATCACCCTAAGTGACTTGGCGGTTTCATCAATAATCTATGGAGACTCTACTTCTCCCGCTATTTCAAATGATCTGTTCGGTGAGTGGCGTTTCGATTGTCTTCTCAAGCTCGAACGCTTGAAGAATCTTCTTCTTTTGGTCCTCACTAGAGGAATTTCTGGTTCGGATACGGTTTCCTCGAGTCTGGGCGGGGCGTCTTGCTAGTTTCTTTTTCTCGAGGAGCTTTCTTGGTTTATCAGTCCTCTTCTTCTTGACAACCGGAGAAGGTATTTGAGGTTCTTCTCACCTGCGGCCGCAGGGGGTAAGACACTGCGCAGGGGGTGACTCGAGCTGCAGGGCGAGTGCAGATTGTTTTCTTTTATTTCTTGCACAAAACAGTCTTCTTTCAGGGGAAGCTTTCTTCTTGGGAGGGGAGACAATTGTTTGTTTCCTCAGGGTCAACCGATTCCCCTCACTAGTATCCGCTCTCTTGGCATAAGCTCTTTCCGAGCTCAGGAAAGATTTGATCGACACATTTTCTTGTTGACATGGAACACCTTTCCATGTCGGAGTGGAACTCCTTCACCTCCATCAGTAGGCCAATAACAAGGCCATACCCCAAGGATGCTCCGAACGATCCATCTTCCTTGAAAGACTTATTTCCAACATTTTGGCGCAGTGCATTGTATACAAACTCAGCCCGTTTACCTTCTTCTCCTCCATGATCGCAGCCATCACGATCGGCTTAGTTTTGGACGGTGATTAAAGCTTCCAAATTTGATGTCTACACACTTGGCAACAATATCCAAAGCCAACTTGTGCTAATCTTCCTTCAAAGTGACTACTTGTTTGTGTGTAGACAACCTTTGCAAAGACACTCAGGTTTGGCCACTTCCTTCCATGCAAAGAAGAAAGTTTACATCACCTCCAATATCTCGGCTCTCCTTCCGACGACAAGAAACAATGCTCCGCTAGATTCTCGGTGATGATCGTAAACTCCTTTCCGTGAAGACGACTTGATGCCCTCGTCGTGAACTTCAAAGCATTCACGAGAACGAGCGACTTCTTCAACATAAGTCATCTCGAAACTCCATAGTGAGAAAGCGTTTCACCAAACTTTTCCACTTTCTCAGCCTATCTTCTTCACAAGGGTTTCATCGGACCCCTGTTTAATCATCCCTTCGAAATCCACAGTAGAGCAGTGTGAATTTGTTTTCCCAACTTAGTGAAATCATAAGTAGTTGCCATTTTAGTGATTTTTACCGAACAATTTTTGAGAAACTTGCTTTGAAGATTGATAGGGTTTCGAGAGTAAAATACAATCTTTGCTTTTAGAGAGATGAACAGTTTGTGTAAAGTGAGAGAGAGGAACGGACGAAATGGTATATGTGTGGTTTGTGAAAGGACGTGCATACGGTTTTTGAAATTTGGTCGAGATCAATCGGTTCATTTAGCACGCTGATTAGCATTTAATTGCTCGCATTTAATGCGGCAAAGCATTTATATACAATCATATGCTTTGTCGTGCTTGACTTTTGATCGCATACTGTCATTATTACTGCGCGTCATCCTTAAAATATTCCCGCTTATTAAAACGATGCGTTTTTGTCACTTAGCTCATAAATGACTCAAACTTACTCCTTAGTTGATTCAATTCTTCTTCTCTCTTTTCACATAGGTACTCTCGGTGTCACCTAACTCGATCTGGTGATTTTCCGACACGGTGATTCACTTAGCCGATTTACGAACTCACTCTATTTTCTTCTTTTCTTGTTTCATCTCTTCTCCTTGAGTCTCCGAAAGTGTTAACTCACCAATTAACCCTAGCTCATGCTTGAGTTCTTCAAATATTGATTCACATAATGGCTTTGTGAATATGTCAACTAATGCATTTATCGTTGAGATGTATTCCAAGGTGATGTCTTTCTTTTCAACATGATATCTTATGAAATGATATCGACATCAATGTGCTTTGTTCTTGAATGTAACACGGGGTTTTGAGTGATTGCAATAGCACTTGTGTTATCACACATAATTGGAATTTCTTTTTCTTCAACATCATAGTCTCTTAGCTCTTGTCTCATCCATAAGACTTGGGTACAACAGTGCCCGCATGACTATGTACTCCTTCAATCGTGGATGTGGCTATTGAGTTTTGCTTCTTGCTAAACCAGAAACCAATCTGCTTTCCAAGCATTTGACATGTACCGAAGTGCTCTTCCGTCAACTCTACATCCAAAGATAGTCAGTCCGAGTAACCAATAAGTTTGAATCCACCTTCCTTTGGATACCATAAGCCGACTTTCGGCATCCCTTCAAATATCTTAGGATTCTCTTATTTTGTAGTCATATGGCTTTCTTTTGGTGCAGATTGAAATCTTGCACATACACCTACCGCAAAGGTGATGTCGGCCTCTTGGCCGTGAGATGAAGCGGTGATCCAATGAGTGCTCAGATCCGGTTTGATCTCTGACTTTACCATCCGCATCCATGTCCATCTTGATCGATGTATTCATTGGTATTTTCATAGAAGATTTCTCTTCCATACCAAATTTCTTCATTAAATCTCTGGTGTACTTTGTTTGACTTATGAAGGTTCCATCCTTCAGCTGTTTAACTTGTAGTCCTAAAAAGAATGTCAGCTCTCCCATCATGCTCATATCAAATTTTCCTTGCATGAGGTTTGAGAATTTATCACACGACTCTTTGTTTGTGGATCAAAAATAAAGTCATCCACATATATTTAAACAAGCAAGATACTCTCCATATTGAATTATGAAGAGTGTTCTGTCCACTTTGCCTTTGGTGAATCCATTATCTGTAAGAAATTAGATAATGTATCATACCATGCTCTTGGTGCCTGTTTCAATCCATATAGAGCTTTCTTGAGCTTGTACACCTTATCTCCAAGAGTCTTCGCTCAAATCCTCGGAGGTTGTTCGACATAGACTTCTTCTTCCAATAATCCATTCAAGAATGCACTTTTTACATCCATTTAATATACAATGAAGTTCTTGTGTGCAGATAGGCAAGAAACATCCTTATTGCTTCTAATCTAGCAACAGAGCAAATGTTTCATCAAAATCTATTCCTTCCTCTTGGCAATACCCTTTGGCTACCAATCTTGCTTTGTTTCTTACCACGAACCTTCTTCATTCATTTGTTTTCGAAAAACCCATTTTGTGCCAATAACATTTTGATGGGTTGGTCTTTGAACCAATTCACATACTTTGTTTCTTTCAAACTAATTGACTCTTCTTGCATGGCCCGAATCTAATGTGCATCATCAAATGCTTGGGACACATCTTTTGGCTCTATTTGGGAAATAAAACAAGTGAACATTACTTTTTGTTGAGCTCTAGTTACGGTTCTTGCACCGTCTCTTACATCTCCAATGACTAGCTCGGTGGATTGTCTCTCGGCCATCTCATATTAGGTTGGAGTAAGTCACGGTGGGTTGATCGTCTTCTTGTGTGTTATCTTGAGCAGCTCTCTCATCATCACTTAGTCAGTAGATTTTCCATTTGTCTCTCGAGATTGACTATCTCATCTTCACCTTGATTAATTACTCGAGTTTCGACTTCAACATAGGGACTCTTCTCGCATAGTTGGTTGATTCACTTATCGCCTAACTCTTCAATGTCTTCTCCATTTACATTAGGTTCATCAAAAACCACATGGATAGACTCTTCTATGACCATAGTCCTTTTGTTCAAGACATATAGGCTTAGGCTTTGCTCTCGTTGAGTATCCCAAGAAGATACCTTCATCGACTTTGGCATCAAAAGCCTTTAGATTATCCTTCCCATTATTGTGGATGAAGCATTTACATCCAAATATTTTAAAGTATGCAACATTTGGCTTTCTCCCTATCCGATTTCATAGGAGTCTTTGTCACCGTCTGTTTATCATGCATCTATTTTGAGTATAGCATGCGGTGTTTATAGCTTCACCCCAAAATCTTTTAGGCAGCCCCGCTTGACTAACATAGTCCTTGCAGCTTCCTTGAGTGTTTTGTTCCTTCTTTCGCAACTCCATTCTGTTGTGGAGTCCTTGCTGCGAGATAGTTCATGAGCAATACCATTTTCAACACAAGATCGAGTTATTATTCCATTAACAAACTCGGTTCTCTATCGATCTTATCATTATAATGGTTTGACTCTTCTCATTTTGAACTCTTTTCATCATTTGTGGTAACTTCTCGCAAAGTTTCTTTCTTTTTACACATGAAAATTGTCCATGTATATCTTGAATAATCATCTACTACCACCAAGGTATATTTCTTTCCATTTATGCTAGTTGCCTCAATGGACCAAATAAATCTATATGCAAAGACATGCAATATTCTTGTTGAAGATGGACATGACTTCTCTTTGAATGAAGATTTGATCTCTTTCCCATCCGCATGCATCACAAACACTTTCCTTCTTGTACACTCGAGTCCTGGGGAGTCCTTCTACAAGATTACTCCTTGCAAGCTTGTTAATTGTCTTGAAATTCGGGTGACTCATTTTCTTGTGTGTACCAACTTGATTCGGTTTGTATTTCTTTGCTAATAAACAAGTGCTTGGTGTGGCGTCGACCAATCTACCACATACATGTTCTTTTGTCCGGATCCTGCAACACTACTTCATTTGATTGTGTCTTTGATTTGGCACACACCCATATTGAATCCAACATTATAGCCCTTGTCACGCGAGTTGGCGATGCTTAATAAGTTGAAATTGAGGCCTTCAACGTATGCAACATCCGTGATTTCTAATCCATTTTTCTTGATGGATCCAAAGTGCCTCTTATTTCCCGGAGCTTCATTTCCTCCAAATATGACGTTTGCGCCTCTAATCTCCTTGAACTTTGACAGATTTTTCTTGTTTCCTGTCATGTGTCTGGAACATCCACTATCCATGTACCAGGTTTCTTGGCATTCAGTTGTTCCTTGAACCTGCAATCAAGGAAATTAGTTTTTAGGTACCCATACTTTCCTGGGTCCTGAGGGATTAGTGCTGTAAGATGATCCAACCAACCTATAGCCAAATGATTTGACTCTAAGGGGTTGTCATCTATCTGTGCCATAATCATAATTTACTTTGGCAAATTGCTTGGGGTCTTTAGGTTCATACAGCTGTCTCTTTTGTCTGTATGATTGTGTGTGTATTTTAGCAATTGCCTTCTTTGGGTAATTATGATATCTCTGAGTGTAATGCTTGGGTGCATATGTGTGCTGATAATAACTTTGTTGCCTTTGGAATGACCTTTGTTGAGTTCTAGGTTTTTTCCATTTTGGCACGTATTCCATAGGTCTTGGCTGATATTTCACATTATTCCAAAAAGCTTGACTTGGGTAGTTTCTACCATTCCCATCATTTGTGTTCCTCTGATAGAACTTCTGGGGATTTTGGAAGCTCCGTTTCTTCTTCACAGAGTACTTCCTATTTGGAGTTTGAGGAACTCTCTTTGGATTTCTTCTCGCTTGTTCTCTCAAAGATACTCAATGGATGTTTTCTTTTTCCTTTATATCCTAGGCCAGTTTGTTTGTGATTGTGCTTTCGAATGATTGTGTGTGCAACATTTGGTGTCTTGGATTTTGAGATGCTTCATTACTTGAAGATCCTTTTTCCAAGATCACTCTAGGAGTTTGACTATGCACAAAGGAATTGAATCCTATGCCTGTCTTGTCTCCACATTTTTTTGACTCATTATAAGGTCATCCAATGATTTAGATGCCTTTGTGAATGAAGCAATCACATTTTTGAGATCATTTTCTCTCTTTTCTATAGCAGCTATCTCTCGCTATTAGTTTAGCATTTTCGGTCTTGACTCTTTGTTCTCATCGCCTATGTGGCTTAGAGTACTTAGCTCCTTAGTCATTTTGTGAGTTTTGATTTTGAGTGGTTTGTTTTCCTCATTTAATAGTGAGTGTGAGGATTTAATCGCTCAAAATCTTTCATCATTTTTCCTAATGAATCATAAAGATCAGTGGGTGATGAAATATGTGTGTCACAATCACTAGAATCGAATGACATGAGTTAGAGTGTACCTCATCTTCTTGGTCGAGTTGATCTTGTTCTTTAGCCATTAGACATTAAGGCTTCTTCTTCGGAGTCACTTGAGTAGTCAGCTTCACTACTCTCGAGTCTCTTGCTTCTTTTGACTTAGTTATTTAGTCTCGTGACCAACATTGCTCTTTTCTTTTCTTGCCTTCTTTCTCTCAAGACTTTTCTTTCTTTCTTCATTCATGTATTTGTTCACTACAGGATATGGACGATCCAATGGCAAAGTGTCCTGGTTGTCGCAATTCCAACACAGTTTTCACTTTTTGATCGGCTCTCTCATTTCTTTGGTTATCTGCTCTTTGATATTCGATCTTTTGATATTCTCGCCTCTTTGGTGGCCTATCTTCCTTGAGTTGGAGGGAGTTGAATGTCTTCGGAGGATTCACCTTTGTGTCTTTTGTAGTTCTTGTTGAAGAACTTGTTGAATCTTTTAACCATCAAGGCAATTTCCTCCTGGTCAATGACTTCTTTGGTCTCAGCTCTCTTCCCTTACTTAACTACGAGTGCAGCTGTTTTGGGTACAACTGTCACCTCTTGATCCTTTCTTCTCAGCTCAAATTCATAGGCTTTGAGATCTGAGAATAGTTCATGATTGGATGTTTTTGATAGGTCCATTGAGTGTCTTAGAGCCATGGTCTTCATTTCCCACTCCGCTGGGAGGCTCCTTAATATCTTCATACACATCTCTTTCTGTGTGTATTCTTTCCCAAGTGCTGAGAGCTCATTTGTAATTTTAGTGAATCTGGCATCCAGCTGGTCCATTGTTTCACCTGCAAGCATTTTAAAGTTTTCAAATTTTTGAACAACAACAGATAATTTATTTTCCTTAATTTGCTCAGATCCTTCACAAATTAAGGTTAGTTTATCCTGCATTTTTTTGCATTTTGTCTTGCAAGATTTGACTTTGTTGAACATGGCTTTGTCCAAAGTCTTGTAAAGTATATCCTTGGCCACATTGTCAAGGTTGTATCTTTTTCTATCATCATTTGTCCACTCAGCTCTTGGCTTTTCAACCATAGCTGGTCTAGGAGGAGCATCCTCCTCTCCTTCAGCTGCAGCACCTCTCCTTGCAGTTGTGTTCACCTTCATTATTTGCAGTGGCCCATCCTCTATCACTATCCACATCTCATCATGTAAAGCCGATAGATGAGCCGCATACGTATTTTCCGGTCATCAAATTCTTCAATGGTAAACATAGGAATGCGTATAATAACTTTGTTGTTTTAAAAATGGCTTTTGAAAGAACAAGTGTTAACAACTTCTTTGAAAGATTGGAGATCTAGTTCATAACGGATGCGGAAGGCTCAATGAACCAACCGCTCCGATACCACTTGTAGGTCCCAAGGGGTGTGAGTGTAAGGTTTAGAAGGGAGGAGGGTTGAATAAACTTTACCAACTTTTCGAATTTAGTCCTTTTAAATAAGTTGAGTTAATTTCACGAGATATGTCCTTGATGGCGGCTAAGTTAGTTAACCAATAGAGTTAGCCACTCAACGGACTACTGATTTGTTTGTTGATAGAATAACTCAGTTGTTTAGTCTAATACTTAACCCGGCTATGATGAGATTTTTTTGGAAGACTTAACACCCTTGAATTTGGTTTAAGTTTGTTTTAACACTTGGTTTTAGACTTTGTTAAATATCAATTGGATAGCAAATTATCGTGAGATATTAAATGATATACGATAAATAAATCTTTGAAATGTAAATGACACAATAAATTTTATAGAGGTTCGAAGATGTGGTAATTCTTCTAATCCTCTCTTCTCCAACTCCGGAGGAATCCACTAAGTATGATCGCAGTACAAAGTGGTTATCGGTCCGATACAAGTCTTGATCACACAACGACTTGATCCTTTGGGACTCGGTCTTGAGATGTCTTGGTCACACTGGTGGCTTCTCGTCCGACTTAGCTTCTTCAGGGCGGCTGCACTTTGCTACTACTCACTCACTTGCTCGAGTTTCTTGGATTTGATCACGAAGCCCTCCAATAACTTGAGACTGATTCAACCTTGAACCTTTCTATAATCCTCCTTGGAATGTAGACCCCTTTTGATTCTTCAAAAGTTTCCTCTTCAACAATTTGAAGTTGTCTTTCCTTCACAGCTAGGTGTTGGATTGATTTCCTTCAAGTTTAGGCTTGAGGATTTGTTTGAATAACTTGAGAGTATTTTGTAGGTTACAGCTCGAATGATAGCTTGAATGTTTGTGGTTCAGGTCACCTTTTCTCAGAGTGATTCCTCAGCCTTTTATAGTGAACTTTCAAAAATCGCCCAAGAGATAGGTGATTTCAAAAGTCACTTGTGTTCGTTGGCTTGTCTTGTTGCGATCCTTGATCTTGACATTCCTCGTATTAAATGAACATTGACTTTTGTAGTCGACCAAGGTGCGAGTGCCTCTCCTATTGGTTTATCCTTCTCGACGCTTCTAGATCGAGCACATTAGAGTATTGCAAAGCATGGAAGTATTACTTATTTAAGTAACTTTCTTGACTTTCGGCAAATGAGACTCTTTTGTTTGTCTTGACTTGATTAGATTCTTAACTTCCCTGGTGACTTGAGTCGGCTCCCAATCATTGGAAGACTCATCTGTCACTCGACTTGACTTTTGTCTTGAGTTGACTTGACTAACACTTCTCACATGTTTGTAACGGTGATACTCCTTCGATCGAGTTCTTGACTTCTCCTCATTTCCATACTCATTTGCTTCCACAATGAGTCTTCATTTTAGCCTTCTTGATTGACTTCTTGCATATACAGCATAGCTTACTTGACTCAAATTTTTATGTACATTTCTATCTATTACAATGCAAAATACAAAGAAAATGGGGTGTCAACTTTCTAGTCTAAGTTTTACATGGCATTCATCAAAATTTAAATAATAAATTTCCCAACAAAGACTCGTGGAGGGTTTCGTGGATGCATCTTCCTATAATCATACGTAATACGTTATTAGTACCTATCTTAAGTTATCACCGCATAGTAGTCATATATAAAGAAGTCCTCTATTTAAATCTATATGATTCGTTATGAGTCCCTCCCCCCTTTTTTTTTCCACGCGAGGAGCCTAGAGTTTGTTCTTCTAATATATCAAGTACACATGCAATAAGGAGTATGAAAAAAAAAGATATAATGACATGAATAATATATGTTGCATAGTATTGTGATATGACATATCATGAATAAATTGAGTAATGACATAATAATTTGCATACCTTGAGGAATCCGGCGAGATATGGCGGAGGTGGATGTCACTATACTTTTTTTTATTCAAATTTAAATATTGAAAAATACACTTTTTTTTATTAACAAGTCTACAGAACCGTAGACCCGCTCTGATACTACTTGTAACGACCCAAAATTTCTAACAGTATAAATATGCTATCAAGCAGTGCCCATAGCTTAATTGAAAGAACAAACTTAAAAAATTAGCATAAAATTAAAATTTTTGCATCCAACTAACCAAATGTACTTTAATTCAAACCCAAACAACAGTCATCCAAAACTAAAATAGTAACTAAAATGCGTTAACAAAATAAAATATTCCTAAAATCGTGAAATAAATAAAATCATTAATTTCGTATCCACCGCCTCCAATCCAATCTAGGACTCATTAACTCGAAAAGTGTTAATGAATATGGGGTGAGCTTTCAACTCGCTCAATGGGGACACGTTTGTCAAAATTAAATACATCAATAGGCATAATTGTAAACATTCAATATGTAATTTACTCGTACTTTACTCGATCGTTACATTACTCTATAAGATCGCGAGTTCACCCCGAGGATACTTTTGATCCCGGACCTTCTTACAGCCCCAGACTAATTCTAGTACTGCGGGTTCACCATGAGGATACTTCTGATCCCGGACCTTCTTACAGTCCCTGGCTAACATGATTTCTTTTCACATTGCACATAAACGAATACACATATACGAAGCATTTAATAATGACAAATAATAAGTGATAGAAATATCCCCACCTCGAATAAACGCAGATATTTGTGCGAAGAATGTAATAATGCAAGTAAATGTTACTCCTCGTTTTCTATAATAAATTATAAAGTACAATTAATAATATAGTAAGATAATAAATTAAGATAAAATAAATAATTAAATAAAGAAAAGGAAAAAAAAAAACGCATCGATTAAGAAAGAAAGGAAATGAATTGAATCATAGTTCATAGTAGGCATGTGCACGGGACTTGGAGATCACTAGAACCAACCGATACCCGAACCAAAAATATCCGAACCAAAAATATCCGTTGACCTTTTGACTTTCTCCGAACCGAACCATCCCAAAAAAATTCTGCGGTTCGAGATTTTTAAAATATCCGCATCGAGAACCATACTAGCTCCGCATCGAACCGAAGATCCAGAAGATAGAACCGATTTTTAAGAATTTTTAATACATACATATATATTATTTTTATCTTATTTATATTTTGATATTGTGATACCCCACATTTAATTAACCTAGAAAATTATCGATATGATTAATTAATTATTATATTAAGTTTCTAAGAATTTATATCATTTAACTAGTCTTTTGCCCTTGCAATGCACGAGGCGTGTTCCATCAAGGCACATAAATTGCATGTATATAAGAGTTACACTATTAATGAATATAAAAACGTAAAATACAACTTCTAACAAATCAAGTTAACTACATTTCAAAATTATAAATTTTGGAATGCTTTAGACACAAAATTATTCGTCATTTGATTCTATTTTAAAATGCGTCACAAACTAATATTTTTAAACTCTTACGATACGTGACTCGTGAAACAACAACATATAATTGCTCATAACTGAAAATTGAGTTATTTATAGGAGAATTAATGAAAATAATTAAGGAGATTAATTATTCTCATTATTTGCTACGTTTTAATAAAGCATGACATCAACATGTATATTAAATTTCCTTATTGTCGATACTTATATGTTATACTTTTTAAAAGTTTTGTACATCGAAATACAATAATTACACATCAATGATCCATAGTAAATTAAAAAACCATCACTTTAGATTTACAAAATTTTTGACATATATTATTCAATGGTTAATTTTATTTTGGTATTGACAGAATTGGATTGCAATCAATCAAATAAATAATGGTTAGCGAAGGATGGATTGATGATGTTTCAGCGATGGAATGATGGAGCCGATGTTTGGGGATGGAGTTATGTAAAAGTATATGTGTTATTAGAACACATATTTTTGATATAATTCTAGTTGGGATTGTATTATTTATTATGAATTTATAATTTGTGATTGTGTTGTCCTTTATGGTTGTAGTATTTATTTTGATATTTCACTAAAAAAAGGAATGAACTATAATTATATGGTGATTTTTATATTCATTTTTATTTTTTCTTATATTGTGTGTTTTACTTTTGATTAATCTCTGTTTCACCGTTCAACCATACCGTCTCGAATCAATGTCTCGTTAGGAAGATCCCAGATCAACCGCATCAGGAGTTTTGATGCGGTTGGTCTGAGATTTTTTTCTGATTGGATTGCTCGAGAGTGAGTTTTAAAATCTCGAGAACGGGGCGGTTCTCGAGATTTATGAATCTCCGAACCGTTTCGACCGTGCACACCCCTAGTTCATAGGTATTGAATTGGTGGTAAATTTTGGTCAAACAAATCATAATCCTAAACTTTGAAAAAGAGAAAAGGTGTAAGTGGGTGGTGAGTTTGTTTTATTAGAAATCCTATGACCAATTAATACCCCAATACTAAAACTTGTATCCCTATTTCGTACACACACTCCGACTTACAAAAACACACACAAACTCACGCACACATATATATACATATAAATATATATAGTACACACACTAAACTCACGCACACACTCGAACTCATGATGCACACATACATATACATAATATATATATATAAAAATACAATACACACAATAACACACACCAAACTCACGCCACACACACTAACACAATAAAACACACACACAAACCAGGTGGCTTAGCCCACACTGCCACCATAAGCAATTGTGGGATGGAGGTCGGGGTTCAAATCCTGCTCCATCAAATTGTTTGTGGGGTGGAGGTCGGGAGTTCATATCCCGCTTCCATCAAATTGCTCCCAGGGCATATGCGAGTAGTGAAGATTTGGTGGGAACTCATCTTGAATAACATCCGTGTGGGTTCGATTCGGGAGAGATCGTTATTAGTAGATTGGGGGTCGAACATAATTGTTCTCTTTACAGGAGGATCTGGTTGTACGTCGCGAGACCCCGTCGAACATTGGTCGGTGCGTGCACATCTGCGTTTACCTTGGCGGCAAAGAATGAGGAGCCGAGTACATGTTGTCCTCGAGGCATAGTCAGCGTGAAGCTGGGAAAGCCGAGTTATCAAAAAAAAAAAAATAAAATAAAAAAATAAAACACACACACACACCAAACTCACGCAACAAGCCAATACACACCGACGCACACATTATTCTATGACTCACGCACACACACTCACACTAGTTTATAAGTTTGCTCACCGCTTTATTCTTTGGAAGAAAAATTCACACGCACCAAAGTGTTTGAGTTGCGATTTGGTAGAAGCCGTGGTTAAAAAAATTCGTAGGAGGAGAATATGTATTTATAGGGTGAAATTCTAGGGTTTGGGATAAGTAGGGTTTGTAAAAGAATCCTATTTGATTGGACTTTTAAAGTTGGGAGAAAGATTTTGGGCCCATAATGAATTTTAGAAATCAACATTTTAAATTGGGCATGGTTAATTATCGATACTTGATTGTTATAAAAAATAACAATAATAAAAGAAAATTATTGAACTAATAATTATATAATTAATAGTAATAATAAAAATAATAATACTAAATATACTAAAAAAAATCCGGATATTACAGCGTTAGATCTAGTCACCATAGGGTGAGTGGAGACAATGACTATATGAGAATTATTCTTAGGGAAAGAAGTAGGTTCAATATTGCTCAGTCTAGGTAATTGGACAACCAAGGGAATTGTGGAGTGAGTGTGGTCAGTTGTTTGAGGTTCATAGTGAATAAAAGAATGATGATAGGTAGAGTTAGAAGAACTATTGTTAAAGGGGAATTGAGAAGGCGATTTGGGGGGGGCGGGAAGGAGTAATGTTGAGATGCAAGAGTGGGAGTGGCAAATTTAATAATATATGGAAAAGCAAAGGATATATAATGTGTTGGGATTAGTAGGGAATGTATCTGGTTGTGATGGAGAAGACTTGTTAAAAGGGAAAAATATTTTCATTTAAAACGTGTAGAAACGATAATTTTTTCATTAGTCAATAACACTTTGTATCCTTTGTGAGACGAGTTGTATCCTGTGATTGTAACTGTTGTGGATTTAAAATCGATTTTGTGTTTGTTATATGGTCTCAACTCAAGAGATGATAACAAAGGCTGCACAAAGACATTGAGTTTAGAGTAGTCGAGGTTTGTGACCAAACAACATCACCATAGAACTCTTAGTAGGTCTGTTGATGATGAAACAAGTTGTAGAAAATGCATCCAAACAAATGAAGATGGAAATGAGATTGAGGGAAATGCATCCAAAGAGAAAGTCTTGTTTCAATAATATGTCTATTTTTTTCTTTCAACTATCCAATTTTGTTGTGGGAAATAAGGACATGAAATCTTGTGAAGGATTCCTTGAAAATGATTTTTTTTTTTTGACAATGATCGTACTCCCCTCCCCAATTGGTTTGAAAGGATTTAATTTTGGTGTTGGGTTGATTTTCAACAAGCTTTTTGAAGTAAACAAAACCGAAATAGCTTAGTTTAGTTTTTTTAAGAAATAACTCCAGGTGTATTTTCTATATTGATCTAAAATCTAAGTTAATTAATTCAAGGAGTTTATGAGAGACAAGAGTGGAAGATGAGAATGGTAATCTGTGACTTTTGCCAAGCATATATGGATTGCATAAGTTTGAATCGAGTCTTTATTGAGAAAAGAACATTACAACTTTTTAAAGATTTAACAACAATATCATAGTGCAACATGACCTAATCTTGTTTGCCAAAGTTGAAGCTTATGACCTTGATTGAAAGAAACAAAATAAAAACTAGACTAAAGCTTATGCTTGGAGGAAATAGATGGCTGGAACTTGATGGTTGGCTGCAATTGAGTGAATTGGTAGAGTCTATGCTTAAGAGTTCCTTGGAGAAGCACTTCCACGTTGCTTGATCCATGAATAAGAACAAAAAAAGAGTGAAACTCAAAGATAACATCATTATCTTTAGCAAATTGAGAAACACATAGGAGATTTTTGGTGATAGTGGGAACATGTAAAAGTTCTTTTAGAGTGAATCTTTATGATTTTGATTAACAAGAAATGCTTTAATTAACTATGTGAGAAATATCCTCCCCTACTCCATTTCCCATGAGAAACTTGTTAAGTCCTTTATATTCTGAAAACAATGCTCATATTGTTTAATTCATTTGAGACATGGTGGGATGCGAGAATACCAAACTTAATGAGAGAGGATGTATTGGGAACTTGCATAAAGTTCAAGGCGGGATTTACGGTGAAATTGTTATGTTGATTTTTAGTCTTTGCCCATTTCGAGCATATTGAGAATGAAATTGGCAACAAACCACTACAAAAAAACTGTTATTTAGCGACATAAATTTTGCGGCATTTTGTTAAAACCGCCCTTAAATAAGTATTAACTCTTATGTTAGCTGCAATTACCCTCACCGCCCCTAACTAATTAAGAACTTTAATTTACAAAATTATAGGGGTAGTTACTTTGCGGCAGTTTTCGAAACCGCCACATTGGTTTTGCTAAAAAAAATTACAAATAATATTAATGCTAAAACTAGTGGCGGTTTACCAAAACGGCCGATATTATTTGTAATCTAATGTTAAAAGTCAGATTTGAAAATATAACTTAAGAAATAAAATAGAAATTCGAACTTTTCTTTACCCGTGCCCTCATCTCTCTATCGCCGCTACCCGATCCCTTCTCTCCCGATTTCCTTACCTTGATGTCGCCGCCGTCCGCTGTCCGCCGGCGATCCTTTTGATGCTTAATGCTCACCACTCCAGTCACTAGTCGCTTCCAGCGATGACGTTCTTCCACTTTAGAGTCGTTTGTTAGCTCGAGCAGCTAAGATAGAAGAAGAATCGAGAGAGAAAGAGATTTTAGAGAGAGAAAGCTGATTTCATGTTTTATTAATCAAAAAGTGGTTACAACAGTCTCAGCTGGGTTGTTTAAGTAAGAGAAAGAAACGACACCGTTTAAGAGAGTTGCTAACACTTAATGGAAACAAACTTCCCAAAACACGACTTATACTATGCAGGCTGTAACAATACTCCCCCCTTGAAAGAATTGTCTTGCCCTGAGGACACTAAATGCGGAAATTGAGCAGCCATGATATCAAGCATCCTCCCAAGTAGCTTCCTCCACTGATAAGTGAGCCCAACGGATCAACATCTGAGGTACCCCACGATTATTCCGTTTCACCAACCTTCGATCCAAAATAGACACAGGGTGCAAGACCACTTTCCCTTCATCATCAAAGGAAGGAAGCTCGTAAACCGAGTCCGAATATCCCACCTTTTTCTTGAGCAAGGACACATGAAACACATGATGCACTTTAGCAAGTAGAGGAAGTTGTAACTTGTGCCAGGCACAGACCCCACTCTTGCGACCACTTAAAAGGACCAACATATTTAGGACTCAATTTCAGTTTTGAATTGTGCAAAGAAAGTTGCATAAGGTTTCAACTTCAGATAGACCCAATCTCCAATCTCAAACACCCTTGATTTCTCTGTTTATCCGCACTCTTCTTCATCCCGTCTTGAGCCTCGATGTAGAAAAAACTTGATTTTGTTGTATAAGTTGCAATTCTTTGCGCACGATTTGCTCCACACCCACAACTAAAAATGTAGCTCCGAGGAAGAGCTAATGGCATAGGCTTATAGCCATACAAAGCTTCAAAAGGAGACATGTGTATAATTTGAATGGAGGCATGTATTGTACCAATATTCAACAAATGACAACCAATTAGCCCACTGCTTGTTAGATAAATGTTTTTATCATGATTTTGATGATTTTGTTCAAATGAGTTTTTATACCAAAACAATGTCCCTAAATGTTGTCCCAACACTTCCGATCGATCTAAAATGTTTTTACTATTTTTCGGAGTATTTCTTGAAGTTAATATTCGATTTAAAATTGGACAACACTTTTGTTTCGAGGCCTCGGCCGTCGCCCTATAGGGCAACCCGTACTGAGTTGAGTTTTGAAAAAGAAAATGGGACGTAAGAGAAAATGGGGGCACCCGTCGACCAGGTGGGCGGCTTAGGTGAGGGCGACCGATCGACCACTCGGGCGCCGTGCACGGGAGTGCCCTCTCAAATGCGACTTCTCTGTTTTGATTTTCTATCAACCCCAACCGGAGTCAAGACCAAGGGCGGCGGTCGAACCCCCGGTCCCCGTCGTAAAAAGTCGCATTATTTTCAATCTTATCTCTGTGCGACCGGCCGAACCCCTGCTTTGACAAAGAAACTATCCGATTGCATTTTTAGACCTCTCCTATAAATAGAGGCTTCATTCAAGCAACAAGATACAACACTCCATACAAGCAAAGAGCAAACAAAGCAAACACTTTCATATATCTTGTTGTAGTAGCCTTAGCACTTTCACTTGCACAAATTTGAGGTCTAGGATTTCAATTCTTGATTACACTTGTACTCATATTGTATCAATCATTATTGAGTTGTAATCTTGATTTTGGTCATCATTCAACACAAGACATCCTTGTGAATATTCTTGTGGTAAGAATACACTGGGTGATCTAGGTGATAGGTGTTTGAAGGTTGCGGTAATCTTCAAAGGTGTTGTAAGAGGATTGTGGTAATCCTCAAGGTGGTGTAAGAGGGTTGTGGTAATCCTCAAGGTGTTGTATTAATTTTTGGTAAATTAATAAAATCTTTTTCCTTTTTGAAATCCATCCGGATATCTTTGGGGTGGTAGAGATTAGGCTTACTAGGTGGGTTGAACCTCTTTAAATCGGCGAGTGTTGTTTAATTTCCGCATTTACATTCTCGTCTTTGTTTGATTATTCGAAAAAAAGAGGGCAAAATACGAAAAACCGAGATAATCTATTCACCCTCTAGATTATCGTAGCACTTGGACTAACAAGTGGTATCAAAGCCAAACTCTTTGGCTAGCTGCGTTCGAGTAAAGAGGAAAGATCCATGGCTACGAATGACGCTTATCTCACCAGGCGCCTCCACCAACAAGCCACCATTGTTCGACGCCAACAACTACGCATTTTGGAAAGACCGTATGGAGTGCTTTCTACAAGGGTGCGGGTTTGACATATGGAATGTGGTTATTGAAGGAGTTGATCAACCAACGAAAAAATTGGAGGATGGCACCTCGGCTCCTAAACCTTTCAAGGAGTTCGATGAAAATGATAAGAAGGCTTTCTCTCTAAACGGTAAGGCCTTAAATATTTTGCATTGCTCACTTACCGCCACCGAGTACAATCAATCGCATACGAGGCATAAGGTCGGCACATGAGGTTTGGGAAAAATTGGAGACTATATATGAAGGGACAAAGAAGGTCAAGCAAGCTAGAAAGACCATGCTTGTTAAAGACTTTGAAAACTTTAACATGTATGATGGTGAAAGCATCTCCAAGATGGTGGAAAGGCTTGACAACATTGTCAATCCTCTTGTGGCCCTCGGTAAAGTCATCTCCGAAGAAGACAAAGTGACTAAGGTATTGAATGCTCTTCCGCTCATGGTCCGAAAAAGGTGACGGCAATCACGGAAGCACAAAATCTTGAGACACTCAGGTTTGAGGTTTGAGCTCATCGGGAACCTCCTCATCTATGAAGTCTATCTCGAGGAGATGAAAAATACCAAACCAACCATCAATCAATCGGGTATGCAAAATATTCCTAAAGGTCTTGCTTCTTCTTCTAATAATGCATACTATGATAATGATGATGATGATGAGGAGACGGCCGCACTTGTTCGAAAATTTGCAAAATTTGTGAATAAAAATAAAGCAAGAAAACCAAGAGATAATGCTTGCTTTAAGTGCGGAAAACCCGGGCACTTCATAGCCGATTGCCCAAAACTCAATGAGGAGGAACAAAGAAAAAGAAGCCTTTTAGAAAAAGAAGGCTCTAAATGCGGATGTCAAAACTTGGGATGAGCTACTCGAGACATCCGCGAGGAAGGTGAAACCGAACATGGTCTTATGGCTATAGACGATGAAAATAATGAGGCACGCTCTAACTTCTCTACCTCCTCCTTAGTTGATGAATTGCAATGTGATTTTGATGAGTTGCAAAATGAATTTCAAAAATTGATTGTTAAATACAAGAGTTTAAAGAAGGAGCATAAAGAGCTTAAAATAGAAAAGGATAAATTATTTACATCTTATGAGACTCTTGATCATGTTCATGCTATTACCTTACTCAAATTCAAACTTGAAACCAGAAACAAATGCTCACTAATGATATTGATAATTTGAAAAAGGATGTGCATCGTTTTAATTTAAGCACGGATAAGGTTACTAAAATTTTAGATGCACAAAGAGGTGAGCATTCAAAACAAGGACTTGGTTACAAACCATTTCAAAAAGTCTTTAAGAAAAATAACCAAGGTCAGAGCTTTCATACGTGCTAGTAGCTCTCATACTCCTACTTGTTTTTATTGTGGCAAAATTGGACATTATGCTAATAATTGCAAATTGAGAAATAGCTCTAGTTATGTTTGGAGACCCAAAGGTCTCAAAACTAACCCCATGGACCCCAAAATTATAGGGTACCTAAAAGAAATGCTTTTGTAGGTAATAGGGGCTATAACAACCATGGAGGATTCGAAATGGCTCGTGGACGGCGGATGTTCACGCCATATGACCAGGGAGGAGAGAGCTTTTACCAACATCAAGCTCCAAGAAGAGGGTATGGTCATGTTCGGCAATGGCAAAGGAAAAATTCTTGGAAATGGAGAAATTGGTAACTCTTTTTCTCTCTTTGTAATGTTCTTTTAGTAGAAGGGCTTAAGTTTAATTTGATAAGTGTTAGCCAACTTTGTGATTCAAATTATGATGTTTCTTTTAATAAAGAAAAATGCCTTATTCTTAAAAATGGTAATATTATTTGTGAAGCAAATAGAAAAGGCAATCTTCACAAAATTTGTACTAGTGATTTGGTTAGTCAAAATGTTTCTTGTCTTATCGCCAATAATGATTTAACGAGTTTATGGCATAGGCGACTCGGACATGTTGGATACAAGAATTTGAAAAATATTTACAAAAACCAACATGTAAAAGGTCTACCCAAATTGAATTTTGAAAATCTTGGCTTATGTGACACTTGTCAAAAAGAACAAATTAGTTAAGAGTAGTTTTAAGCCCAAAAATGAAATTTCCACTACCAAACCCCTACAATTGCTTCACCTTGATTTGTATGGGGATATTGAAATACGGCTAGTCCCCAAGTGGAAAACATTACACTTTCGTTATTGTCGATGATTTTTCTAGATACACTTGGGCTCTTTTTCTTGCAAATAAAAGCGATGCCGTTAATGAGTTTGTTAAGTTGTGTAGACGCATTGAGAATGAAAAGGAAGATCTATTAAAACTGTTCGAAGTGATCGAGGCGGAGAATTTGACGGTGAGTTTAAGTCTTTTGTGAAACCAAGGATATACACACAATTTTTCGGCTCCAGGACACCTCAACAAAATGGTGTAGTAAAGAAAAGGAAGAATCGGACGCTACAAGAAATGAGTCGGTCCATGCTCAATGAATTTTCTCTTCAAAATATTTTTGGGCGGCGTAAAAAATACCGCTTGCTATGTCATTAATCGAGTTTATATTCGTCTAAAATGAATAAAACTCCATATGAGCTTTGGAAAGGAAGAACTCCAAATATTAGTTATTTCAAAATATTTGGATGTAAGTGCTTTATTTTGAATACTAAGGATCAATTGGACAAACTTGATCCTAAGGCCGATGAAGGAATATTTATGGGGTATTCAACCAAGAGCAAAGCATATCGGGTTTACAACAAGACTAGCATGGTTGTTGAAGAATCTATTCATGTCAAATTTAATGAAGCCTCGGGTGTTGAAAGAATACCCAATGACGATAGTGATGAAGAGGATATTGTTGTTCAAAGTGATGCTCATAATGATAAACCTTCTATTTCATATGATCAACCTTCAAGTTCAAATGTTCCTCAAGAAGATAGGGGTGATACTTGAATCTTCGTAGCATTGAAATTTAAGGAGATCACCCAAAAGATCTTATTATTGGTGATCCCTGATAAAGTAATGACTCGAAGGAATTTTGCCGAGAAAGCTCTTATATCTCAAAAGAGCCTAAAATGCTAAGGAAGCTATTGAGGATGAAGATTGGTCTTTGGAAATGCAAGAGGGAGTTGAATCAATTTGAAAGAAATGATGTATGGGAATTAGTACCTTGTCCTCCATCTCAAACAATTATTGGTACAAAATGGGTATTAGGAACAAACTTGATGATCAAAGGCAACATTGTTGAAATAAGGCAAGGTTAGTAGCTCAAGGGTATTGTCAAGAAGAAGGTATTGACTATGATGAAACTTTTGCACCATGTAAGCACGTTTAGAAGCTATTCATATTTTACTTGCCTATTCTTGTTTTAAAAATTTCAAACTTTACCAAATGGATGTTAAATCCGCTTTCTTAAATGGTATTATTCAAGAAGAAGTCTATGTAAAACAACCTCCGGGTTTGAAAATTTTTCTAGGCCTAATGATGTTTATAAACTTAAAAAGGCTTTGTATGGTTTAAAACAAGCACCGTGCATGGTATGATAGACTTTAGCTCTTTTCTTTTGCAAAATGGTTTTACAAGAGGTAAAGTTGATACTACACTCTTTGTTTTTGAAAAAGGGCAAGATTGTTTACTTGTGCAAATTTATGTTGATGATATTATCTTTGGTGCTACTAATGAATCTTTGTGCAAGAAATTCTCCAAGTTAATGCAAGGTGAATTCGAGATGAGTATGATGGGGAGCTAAACTTCTTGGACTTCAAATTAAGCAATGCCAAGAAGGTATTTATATTTCGCAATCAAAGTATACAAAAGAACTTTTGAAGAAGTTCGGCATTGAAGAAGGAAGAACGTCTCAACTCTCTATGGCAACCAATGTCAAAATTGACAAAGATGAAAAAGCGAAGGCGGTTGATGAATCCAAGTATCGAGGTATGATTGGTAGTTTACTTTATTTAACCGCTAGTAGACCGGACATTCTTCATGCCGTATGCCTATGTGCTCGTTTTCAAAGCAATCCAAAAGAATCTCATATGAGTGTCGTTAAACGGATTTTTCGATATTTGAAAGGCACTATTCAATATGGTTTATTTTATCCAAAGAATGAAAATTTTTCTCTCAAAGGTTATAGTGATTCGATTTATGCGGGTAATATTGATGATCGGAAAAGTACTTCCGGATCATGTCAATTTTTAGGCGATTGCCTAGTTTCTTGGTTTTTAAAGAAGCAAAATCTGTGTTTCTCTTTCAACGGCCCGAAGCGAATATATTTCCGCCGCATTTTGTTGTAATTTCCAACTTCTTTGGATGAAACAAACCTTAGCGGATTACAAATGCTCTTTTGAAAACGTACCTATCTTTTGTGATAATATATCCGCTATAAATATTGCTCAAAACCCGGTTCATCATAACCGTACTAAACATATTGAGATCCGACATCATTTTCTAAGGGATTGTGTTTCAAACGAAAAATTGAGATATCGTTTGTGCCATCTCAAGATCAATTAGCGGACATTTTTACAAAAACCGCTAACCGAGACTTTTGCGTCAATACGAGCTCGGTTAGGCATAATGCATATTGAATGAGGTCACGTTTGCATTTTGCATGTTTTTAAAACTTAGGGCGAAAATCGGATTTTTGGTTGAAAATTCGGATTTTGAAAAATTTGACAAAACAGGTGAAATTTGAAGAGGTTGAGGGCAACCGTCGCCCTCAACGTCGACCAGTCGCCCTCAACCACGACCGGTCGCCCTAAAGCAATTTTGGTTTAAGTTCGTTCTGTCTTGACATTTGTTATTTTCACTTCTTTTTGCCATTTTTCGTCCCTTTGCCAAATGCACAAAAATTTCACTCAAAATTGATTTTCATGCATTCTATTCATATCTTGGACCTTATATAGCATGTTTATCATCATCATTGCTCATCTTTTAGATCAAATGGTATGAATTTTCCTTACTTTGCTCAATTAGGTTGAACCATGAGTTTATGGCTTCTTGTATATTTCTTGATATTTTTGCTTATGATCTTGATGAGCTTAGTTATTATGTTGTATTGTATAATGTTTGATGTGAATTGGTGATGAAATTTTTTTGGCTTGGATCATTTACAAGGGCTATATACAACTCTTTTTATTTTTCACGCCCACAATATGTTCGATGAAATGTCACAATGAAAATTTCAACTTCTACATGATTCTCTCGCTTCCAAAAGTCTTCAATACTCATTGAGATCATGTTTTGGGAAATAAAACGAGCGTATGAACTCTTCATGATACATTTCTCCCATTTTCCTTGGTTTTTAAGCCCTAAATTGCTCAATGGTTGATAAACCGTTTCTTTGGCGACTTTGATATCTTTATGATGTTTCTATCATCCTAACATTCTTTTTGATGATTCCAAAGGGGAGAAACAGGAAATTGGCTCGTTAGCTCAAAGTAGCTAATAAAAGCTCATGATAGAAGCTATAAGCTAGGCTTTTTAAGGCCATAAGTTGTGAAGAAAACTCATCCCATGATTGTTTTATGAACTTGTTTGCATGGATAATAAGTATTCTGTGACGAGGAGCTTACAAGCTCATGGAGTTGTTGTTTATTTTGTAAAAGCTTGTCTTCTAGCTTATGCAATATTTCTTATTAATGTGCTTGTTAATAGGGGAGCTTTTGTAAAATGTTTTAAACGGATAGTTTACTCATAAACTTAGGAAAATTATTTTGTTTTTCAAATCGTCTTCTTGAAAATTGTTTTGGTTTTGTAATCATCAAAAAGGGGGAGTTTGTTAGATAAATGTTTTTATCATGATTTTGATGATTTTTGTTCAAATGAGTTTTTATACCAAAACAATGTCCTAAATGTTGTCCCAACACTTCCGATCGATCAAAAAATGTTTTTACTATTTTTCGGAGTATTTCTTGAAGTTAATATTCGATTTAAAATTGGACAACACTTTTGTTTCGGCTTTCGACCGGTCGCCACATAGGCAACCCGCACCCTGAGTTGAGTTTTGAAACAGAAAATGGGACGTAAGAGAAAATGGGGAGGGCGACCAGGTCGACCGGGTGGGCGGCCAGGTCGACCACCACGGCGGTACCAGGAGTGCCCTCTCAAGTCTGGAGACTTCTGTGTTTTGATTTTCTATCAACCCCAACCAGGTCAAGACCAAGGCGAACCAAGTCAACCAATCGGCCCCGTGTAAAAATTCGCAGAATTCTTTTCAATCTTATCTCTGTCGACGGTCGAACCCCTGTTTATGACAAACTATCCGTGCATTTTTTGACTTTTCCTTATTTTGTGGGATTGATTTCCCATGACTATATTGATGATTTTAAATGGTTTCTTTTGCACCAAATCACTCCCCGAGGAGGGAGCCAATATGCGGAAATCAAAGCAAGACCTCTCCTATAAATAGAGGCTTCATTCAAGCAACAAGATACAACACTCCATACAAGCAAAAGAGCAAAACAAAGCAAACACTTTCATATATCTTGTTGTAGTAGCCTTAGCACTTTCACTTGCACAAATTTGAGGTCTAGCTTTCAATTCTTGATTACACTTTGTACTCATATTGTATTAATCATTATTGAGTTGTAATCTTGATTTTGGTCATCATTCAACACAAACATCCTTGTGAATATTCTTGTGGTAAGAATACACTTGGGTGATCAGGTGATAGGTGTTTGAAGGTTGCGGTAATCTTCAAGGTGTTGTAAGAGGATTGTGGTAATCCCACCGAGGTGGTGTAAGAGGGTTGTGGTAATCCTCAAGGTGTTGTATTAATTTTTGGTAAATTAATAAAATCTTTCGCTTTTGGAAATCCATCCAGGATATACTTTGGGGTGGTAGAGATTAGGCCCTCAGGTGGGTTGAACCTCTTTAAATCGGCGAGTGTTGTTTAATTTCGCATTTACATTCTCGTCTTTTTGTTTGATTATTCAAAAAGAGGGCAAAATGAAAACCGAGATAATCTATTCACCACCTCTAGATTATCGTAGCCACTTGGACTAACACCTTAGGACTAGCCCCACACATACACGAGATATGCTTCAAGAATCTTGATTCACCCTCTCCGTTTTTGCCCATCCGTCTCCGAGGATGATAAGCCGTGCTTAGATGATGTGAAACTCCCTAAAGCCTTGAACAATTGTTGCGGGCTGACTAATGAAAAATTTTGTCACCCGGTGACCACAGATCGAGGAAGACCATGCAATTTATACTGATATCAATGAAAAGCGAAACCGTAGATGCGGTGTAAGGATGCTTAAGAGCCGTGAAGTGAGCAAACTTAGTAAATCTATCAACCACCACTAAAATGGCATTGAAACCATTAGATATAGGCAATTGGTCAATAAAATCCATAGTAAGTTGCTTCCCAAGCTTGAGTAGGGATGGAAGGGGTTTGATAAAACCAATGCATGTTCTTTGGGTCTCAAGTTTGCATAATTGACATTGGTGGCAACTTGGACCATGCAATAACCATCTGTTTCAATGTAGCCACCAAAACACGGCCTTCACCCGCACGATATCACAACATGACCAGAATGGCCTCCTTCATTAGAAGCATGCATATATTGAATAATCGATTCCGAGCTCGGACTTTTCACCCGCCACAATCTCCTTTATACCTCACAAATTTTTCTTTGTAAGAGAAAACTAAAACATGAAAAGGGTACTTCAAGAAAAATAGGAGTAGACATCACCAAAATGACATCATTTTCCACATTGTTGTGTTGTCTTTATGTTTTAACATCGATTCCTAAAAAACCGATGTCTATTAAGCGGTGATTTCCGCTCATAGACATCAGTGTTTTTATATCTTAGATGTCCAAAACGATGTCTAATTATGGAATAGACATCGGTTTCTCGACGGTTTTCTTTGATGATGTCTATTTACCGCTTTAACGCCGGACATTAAACGCGTTTCTTGGAACGATGTTGAATTTGGGATTTTTTTTTAAAAATAAGTTAGAAATGCGATTTTTTATTTTCGTTTCCTAAAATGACTTAAAACACGTTTCTAGGCAAAAAAAAAAAACTGAAAACATTTTCTAATTGATTTAATTAATACAAAATAACAAAATTTATGGGGTAAATTAATTAACAAAACCTCGGGTTTAAGCATTTAATAAAGAGATATACGTATTCCTCTCCAAAATACGGCGGTTGTCAAATACTCTCCTTGACTCTCGATTTCCCTCATCGCTAGTAGGGTTTGTCACCGATTTGTTTAGGGCCTTGCACGGAAAAATCATAGGTTTTTCTCTCGTCCGCTTAGTATTCGTCTTTAGTTTTTATTTTTTTGACATTTTGAACAAAACAACGTTTTGTATACTCTTTTTTCAAGGTTGATTTGTCACGTTTATTTTACAAATGGATGGTTTTTGTGAACGCCAAAACAAACTATCGGACCAAAGTGCATATTTAGAAATGTACATCTAATTTTTGGTTTTTTTTTGTTTTACTTTCTCACCTTTTGTTGGAATTAGTATTTTGGGGATAAATTATCGCTTTATTTTTTTCGTGGGAGTTCCTTATTTGTTTTGTTTGTATTTCTTGAATGTTTAAATTTTCACGGGCTACGTTAGCGTAATAATTTGTCGGTTTGTGTTGGGGTTTTTACATGTAAAGCTGATTTTTTATTTTTGTGATTTTTGGATTTATATTATTCAATAGTTCACTACAAGAAAAAGTATATCTAGTGACAAAAAATTTAGTAATGACGATAATATTGTCACTAACGTGTGTTTGTTGCCACAATATTTTGATATATCACTAGTAATTTTGAAGTAATGATAATTAGTGATATTTTAAATTTTTGTCACTAAATATTGTCACTGCAATTGGCGCCATATTTGGTGTTGGCGGGAAATAAAGTTGTCACAATTACTATATCATATAAAGGTACAAACATGTGCACTCATCACTAATTATAAGAAAAATATGTGACAATATATTTTCTAGCATCACTAATGATTGGAAGCATTAAGTATTAGTGACCATTTTATTGTTGTGATAAATTTTGTCAGGACATTTGAGGTCATCTTCAAGTATTGACATAAAATAAAAATTGTCTCTATACTATTTAATTAATGACAACATTTAATGTCATCACTAAATGGAAGAAAAATTTGTGATAAGATTTCCGGATGTCACTATTTATTAGAATTGTCAAGTATTTGTGACAATTATTATTATCGATATGTTTTGGTAATGGAAAATTTCATGTCATTTTATTTGTTGGTGGGAAACAAAATTTGTCACTATTTCTAATTAAAATAGTGACAACATTTGAAATCAACACTAATTAATATTGAATTTTGTGACAATATTATTTGATATCACTATAACTCGGATGTGTTGAGCATTAGCTCAAGAATTTCGCTAATACCTAATGGATATAATCGTTGTGTATTATAATGTCGGCCGTTATCGTAGATGGTGTTGTAAAAAAATTCGCTCAATGACAACGGTTTAAATCCATTGTCGTTAATAATAAGACAGCGGTTATAATCGCGTTGTCATTGAGCGGAATTTTACAACACCATCTACAAATAACGCCGATTATTGTAATACACAAAGATTATATCCATTGTAATTTTGAAGCATTACAACGATTTTACAAGCCTATAATAACCATTGTAATTTTGGTGCGGCTAATGCATTTTCTATTTGGTGTCTATTATTTTTCTTTGTGGTAATATAACTTTTTATTTCATATATGCAAAAAACAAAACACAATACAAGAAAGCAACATATAACTAATTAAAACAAAACATAACATTCGAATGATTATATCTAGTGCATGTCTCGCAAATGGTTAACAAAACAATATCCAATTATTTACTAAACGTATCTAACAAGTGTTTAACAAAATGTCAACAAGTGTTCTCAAAGCTACACTAATTCTTTCCTTTGAGGGTTTGCACAAAGCACTCCATATTATGTTCACATGACCAAATGCAAAAACAAAAAGAGATGTCCAAACAAGATTTGCAATATCTCTTTGTTTATCTCGCTAGCTGCAGACCCAACAATGGTTAGAACAAATTGAAGACCCAAATCCGCAATGAAGAGTTTGTCCAGATTTCACCTTTCCCCAAAACCATAAATCTTTGTAAAGGTAGTAGACATGTGGACCTTGCAAACTTTGACCTGACTATTTACCACACCCACATGAAAAACAACTATCGTAAAATGCAAAATTTGTTATAAGAATCTCTCGTAATTTAGAGAAAATTAAAAAGCTCTCTATAAAAGTTAAAAGATAGGATGTAGTACCATTCTCTGCAGCATTTCCAGGCACATGGCATGATTCTGATTTAAAAAGACTATCTTACTATTCATCTCCATGCAAATCCCACATTCTTCTTCCCCTTTCAATATCCACCTTGAGCAATATGTTTTCTTCATCCTTCTCCTCTCGTATCTCTCCGAGGCATAGAGCCGCTTTTTATCTTGAATTTGTCACACCTCTTCAAGTTGCGTATTAAAAAGGGATAAATTGGTGGCCACAAGATATGTTCGATTTTGAACCATTAATTATTCGTTTCCTAGGAAAAAGCTAACAATCTATTAGAATCCGGGAATTTTACCATAGAAATCTCTAATGCTTGCTTTTTTCATGAGTGGACATAGTCATGGTGCCATCAACATATACCTATGAATATACCTTGAATTGACAAAGTTAGATTGCATTAGTCAATTGGACAAAAAGTTTGGTGAATTGCATCAAGTAGAACAAGAACTAAAGCCCGTATTGTCGATGTCGAAAGGAAAGTAAAATGTTTCATGTTTATAGAGCAACAGAAGCCATGCTTAATCGATACATGGTTTGAACCAAGCTTTCGATTAGTTTGTAGGGGGTAGCGCGCCAAAGGCATCACAAGGCGAGAAGAATGACATTTTTGGGATGCGACCAACGCAGGTATCTTAGCAATTGAATGAATTACATGGGATATGCAATGAGTGTTTTCCTTTCGAAATAAAAAATGAACGGGGTTATGCATTAATCTGAATTCAATATATATTTACTAAATATCAGCACTTTTTTCCACGGGGTCCGGAAGTGCTTTAAATTTTCCAATTTGAATAAAACAAATACCTAGATTTTTCGGTTTTCATTTATTTATTTATTTTGATACATTTTTTTCGGGAAAGTATTTTTTGAAGTGCCGCTTAAGCGACTTTTTTCGCTTCAATGCAATAGTAGTTTCTAACTTGCTATGTGATAAAACATTTTTGCAATCATATGCATATAAGAGTAGGAGGCTTTCTATTATGCAAATTATTGGCCGATAATCGATAAGAAATAATCCCGCGAATTCGCAAATAGATAACGTAAACCATTACTATGAAACAATGAAAATTAGAATTAACATGAATCAAAGTGAATCACGTCTTAGAATCAAAAGATTTAGCTTTAACATAATTATTTTCAAATCCATAGACAAATTTGCAAATAAAGAGTTAAACATAGAATTAAGAGCGATACAAAAAGCTCTGGGTATGATTATGAAACTACGGGTGAGTGGATGGGGACGTTTTCATAATTTAAAAAATCTTCCCGCTTCATGTTGATATCGAGTTCCATGTTTGTCTCTTTTGTACATTGGGTTTATTTACTATCTAAAGTGTTTTACTTTCTAGGATAAATTATATCTCATTTTAGTGGATTATGTTTTTCTTCAATGTGCCTTTTTAGGATCCCTTTTTGATGCTTGCCTTCAAGAAAATAAAATCCATCAAGCAGCACCACATGCTCGTGCATGATTACCTGACCAGGTCGTGCGAATACGACTATTTTTTGTAATCGCAGGTTGCACACACATGGTCATGTGCTTGCAATACGACCACCCACCAGTTATACAACCAATAAATATGTATCAGAAAGGCACACATCCAGGTGCTTGGCAGGCACTTGATCGGTCGTGTGCACTTATTTTCTTATTTTTTCGCGTCTTTGTTCATTCCTTGGCTTTTGACATTCTCGGGTCCGGTTATTCTCGATATCCTTCCAACGGGCTCCATTTCTACAAAGGTACACAAGAATACATAGTATCATACCCAACAAGAGAAACCAACTTAAACATACTTAATATGCATGCAATGTGCCAATTATATGCCCAAATATACCTCTAACTCATACATATGGGTGGCGCTATTTTGCCCAAGAATTTATTAATACAATATTTCTACATACACCGCACTCTATTTACAAACCATCTAATTACTAAAATACACTTTACACACCAATATTTCCATTTTACCCTCCATACTAAAAAAACCCTAACTTAACATACACCCACACCCCAACCTCATTTCTCCTCTCTTTCTCTTCTCTCACCCCCAAACTCACACCACAATCCCACCAAAAATATGTTGATATTTTTAGAAGGAAAGGAACACAAGAAACGGGATGGAGGCTTCACAGGGGTGACGCAGGCCGAACCGCAAAGAGGTATGTTTTTTTATGTTTCAATATTTTGCGGTTCATAGTCTATTTTATTCAAAAATAGGTATTTTTGCTTTCTTAAATGCTTTTAGAGGTTGGTTAATCGGATTGTTGTTGAAATTGGGTATTTAGTTGAAATTAATGTTGAAAATTGAATCATTTTCGCTTAGTTTCGTCATGGCACGAATGGGGACTGTTTTATTTTCTAAAAAATAGGGCTGTTTTTTTGCCAGGTTATGGTCGTGCCTCAGGGCATGACAACGTTTTTTAAAATCGCCTTATTGGTCGAGCTTGAAGCACGATGATTGTTGACTGGTAAAAATTGTATTATCGTGCGTCCCGCAAAATAAGGCCTCCATTTTTTTTAAATTATGAACTATCATCTTGCCAAAATCCCCAGGCACATTTTTTTAAAATAGTTACCTACTATCATGCCTTGATAAAATATAGCAATCGTGCCTTGTCAAAAATAAGGCACGAAAAATATTTTTTTCAAAAAAATGAGCACTTTGGCATGCCTTACGCGTCTCTAGAAAAATAATGTGAGATATGGTCATTTTTGTTCTAGTAGATTTATCACTTTATGTTTGGCTGGCCATGATTTGCTTACTATGATTGGATCTTTACTAATACTTATATCAGAGTGCATTAAAAGATATTTGTAATTTTATAAATAGTTGAACTATTTGAAAATTATGCTAAACTTTATTTTTGTTATTAATAACTCCGATTTCTATCAGACAAGTTGAGTGGAGGCTTGGAAAGTGAGTCTTTCGATTAACAAAGGTGAAGTTGAACATTTATAGTCGATTATATTATTTTCGTAATTAGAGATGAGTTGAGGAGTATTAGTAATGATGTGTACTTGGAGTTTGTTCTGCTTTTGAGTTTCTATTGTGTTTGGATTCTAAAGTAACTTGATTCTATAGAGAGCTTTGCATTCCCTTTTGGACATGAGATGATTAAGGATCAAAAGTGCGAGGATGACGAGTTCAGGTTTTAAGAATTAGAGGCGAATTTATTCTCTTCTAGTATGAGTATGCACTCGTGTTGGGGCTATTTTTGGGTCTACTTTCAACCCTAATGCCCTTCATGATCCTGTGGCGATGTGATCAGATCGCTTATTAACCTGGTCGAAAGTTGAAGATGGATGAGTTACACCGATAATTTTTTGGGGTTTTTCGAGAATCACCGAAGATCCATTATGAGTTGCCAAGTTGTTGATGGCTTATTTTTTATCGTTTAGGATAGGATGGGGAAAGACATGATTGAAACATGGGCATGATATTAATAGAGATACTGGATCGATGAGAGTCGTTTATATGGGGAAAGTACTCATCTTTTAGATCCTATTGCATTATCTTGAGACTGTACAAATGACTCACACGTGAGTTGCTATATACCTTTGGTATGTGATATTTTAAATTTAATTTCACTCATGTAATTTAATAATTTATTTGAGCTATTAATAATTATTATATCTTTAATAGGTATGTTGTCAGTGATATATTGAAGTTTTGTTTGTAGTTCCTGCCTTTGATGGAGCAATACGTGGC
>CM071932.1:15043140-15135708 GCA_016081115.2 Rehmannia glutinosa | reverse complement strand
TGGTGGTTGAAGAATATATTCATGTTAAATTCAATGAAGCCTTAGGTGTTGAAAGGATACCCAATGATGAAAGTGATGAAGATGATGATATTGAACCAATTGTTCCAAATGATATTCAAAGTGATCAACCTTCCATATCAAATGATCAACCTTCAACTTCAAATGTTCCACAAGAAGATAAAGGTGACAACTCGGATCTTTTAAAGTGGCTTTAAAATTCAAAGGAGATCATCTAAAAGATTAAAGATCTCATAATTGGGGATCCTCTAGACAAAGTTATGACTAAAAGGAAATTTGCCGAGAAAGCTCTTTTTTCTCAAAAAGAGCCAAAAAATGCAAAGAAAGCCATTGAAGATGAAGATTGGTTTCTAGGAATGCAATAAGGGTTGAATCAATTCGAAAGGAATGATGTTTGAGAATTAATACCTTATCCTCCATCACAAACTATAATTGGTACAAAATGGGTATTCGAAACAAGCTCGATGAGCAAGGCTACATCATTCGAAACAAGGCAAGGTTAGTAGCTCAAGGGTATTGTCAAGAAAAAGGTATTGCCTATGATGAAACATTTGCACCGTAGTAGACGTTTAGAAGTAATTCGAATTTTACTTGCCTATTCTTATTTTAAAAATTTTAAACTTTACCAAATGGATGTTAAATCTGCGTTTTTAAATGGTTTTATTCAAGAAGAATTATATGTTAAACAACCTTCGGGGTTTGAAAACTTTTCGAGGCCAAATGATGTTTATAAACTTAAAAGGCATTATATGGTTTAAAACAAGCACCCAGTATGGTATGATAGACTTAGCTATTTTCTTTAACAAAATGGATTTACAAGAGGTACGATTGATACTACTCTCTTTGTTTTTGAAAAAGTGCAAGATTGCTTATTAGTTCAAATTTATGTTGATGATATTATATTTGGAGCTACTAATGAATCTCTATAAGAAATTTTCAAGTTAATGCAAGATGAATTTGAGAAGCATGATGGGAGAACTCAATTACTTTCTTGGGCTTCAAATAAAACAATGTCAAGAAGGCATGTACATATCCCAATCAAGTATACAAAAGAACTTCTTAAGAAGTTCGGAATTAAGAAAGGAAGGACCATTTCTACCCCGATGGCAACAAATATCAAGCTCGACAAAGGCGAAAAGGTAAACCAAAGATCAAACAAAATATCGAGGTATGATTGGTAGTTTACTTTATTTAACCCATGATGACTCGATATTTTTCATGTCGTATGCATATGCGCTCGATTTCAAAACAATCCCAAAGAATCTCATTTAAGTGTCGTTAAAAGAAATTTTCAATATTTAAAAGGCACTATTTCTTATGGCTTGTTTCATCCAAAAATGAAATTTTTTTCTTTAAAAGGTTATAGTGTCTCGGATCATGCGGGAAATATTGATGATCGTAAAAGTATTTCCCATCATGTCAATTTTAGGCAATTGCCTAGTATCATGATTTTCAAAGAAGCAAAATTATGTATCTTTATCAACGGCCTAAACCGAATATATTTCGCGTCTTTTATTGTACTCCACTTCTTTGGATAAAACAAACTTTAGCGGATTACAAATGTTCTTTTGAAAATGTTCCTATTTTTTGTGACAATACATCCGCTATAAACATTACTCAAAATTCGGTTCATCATAACCGAACAAATATATTTTAGGTTCGACACCATTTTCTAAGGGATTGTGTTTCTAAACAAAAAATTGAGATATGCTTTGTTAGTCTCAAGATCAACTCGCGGATATTTTCACAAAACCTTTATCCACTTAGTCTTTTACCTCAATTCGAGCTCATCTGGGCATAATGCATATTGAATAAAGTCTATATTTATTTTTTTGATGCATTTTAATGTTTTTTTTAGATGTTTTATAAACTTTGGAAAACTTCTAAGGTTCGTTGTGCAATTTTTGGAATTTTTTAAAAATTGGTATCGGCCGACGACCAGTCTGTACTTGGCCAATGGTTGACCAGGTTGGGACAGAGGACAATAAGTTTTAAACCTTGTTTACTCGTTTTATTCACAAACACTTCTCTCACTCAAAATACGGACCCTAGGTGCAATGTTTCTCCTAAATCTCTCAAATCTTCACCAATTCTCACTATTTTTGATTATATATCACCCCTATACTCTTCTCTATCAATTTCATGGCTCCACTTCGTCAATTTCTTGGGCAAAATCCTCAAAGGAGGAAACAAAAGCAAAGAGGTGAATCTTCCTCAAATCCTCAACAAGAAGAGAATCCACAAGAAATTGATCCTACTAGGCTCTCGGAGGATGATATTGTGGCCTAAGGAAGGAATTTCAAAATCCCATACTCATTGGGATAAAGTAAGTCTCATCTTACCTCCAAGCCCCCTTCAGAGGTAATAGGTTTCAATTTTTGCATAAGCTTGCGGAAGAATATTATGAGAATTAGATTTTAATGATAAACGGATTGCTCGTACTTTCGTATTGTCGATTTTTATCATTTCATGATGAATATTCGAAAATTAGGGATTATCTTGAAACCCAGGATGGGTTTTACTTTGGGATAATCAGCGTTCACTATGATGATGAGTTGATAAAATTATTTTATGCAAATATGTGGATTGTTGATGGAAGAGATAATGAGCCTTTGGAATTGCACTCTTATGTTAATGTAATTTTTATTGGACGTATGCCGATATTTGCCGTTTATTAAATGTGCTTAATGATGGTGTTACAAATTTGGCTTGTAATAAATGAGATAATGATAGTCTTAGGGTATCTCTAGAGGAAGTGAAAATATTTTTGGGATTCTTACCCACGGGTACTATTCTAGCTATCTTGGAAAACTATTGAATTGTGTCCCTAATTTGCTCGTATTGTGTATGTGAAAAAGAAATTAAGCTTCCTAGCAATCTTGAATTTTACCTCACTTATAAGATTGTTCGAGGTGAAAGGGTGAATTATTGAACTATTTTGGTGTATTGCTTGGTTGAATCAATGACACTTCCAAAGAAGCACTTCACGTTGGGTAATTTGATTTGTCGGCTTCTTTTCTTGTTGGGTTATCCTAATCCGAAATGAATGTTTAAATTTATCACAATGACTTGACAAGGATAATATACTCAAATGGTTCGAATAAGAAGAACTATGTCTCGAGTTCCCCACTAAATCCGCCCGAGGACGTGCTTCTATTCCACATCATCCTAGAGATGATTTTTTTGATGATATTGATATTGAAAATCTAATGGAGAGAGATGATAATCCCGGCGAAAGGTAACATTGGGGAGGAGGAAATTCGGGTTGGAGGAAATGAAGAATGTGAAGGAAATGAAAAGGGTGAAGTAAATGAAGAAGAAGAGGAGGATGAGTCGCCTATAAATGATAGGATGGAAAGGCTTTAGACAGATACTCATCGAGACATAGTCTCTCTTCAAGAGAGCTTGAAGAAGTGAAATGAGAAAATACAAAAATGAAGGGAAAGATGTGAAAACTCAAGAAGTTCATCAAAGAGCTTCTACTGCGGATCTTCTCATCGGATGAGGAATGATATCTCCCACCCCTTGTTCTTATTTCTAGTTTGTTTTAAATTCTCGAACTTGTAGTACTTCATGTTATTAACTCTTGATGTTTTTGCTAATGTTGCGTTTATTTGGTACTTTGATATATTCTTATTGGACTAATATGTTATTTTTGATGATTTCAAATGGAGAGAAAAGCGAATAAGCAAAAGTGCTTATTTTGGTTGGTTATGTTAGTAATGGTTATTGAGCTAATGAGTTTAAATTGTTTAAAAGTACTTGATGGTAAAAGTGCTTTTATATATGGTGGTAAAAGTGCTTCCTGAGCTTATTTTGTTGTAAAGTACTTGATGGTAAAAGTATTTTTGGTTAACTTCTTAGTTTGCTTGTTATCTTGGTTTATGATAGCATAAATACTTTTTGAATTTTTGAAAAAATTATTGTTTTTGGACATATGAAAATTGCTTGTCAAAAACTTTATAATTGTCCAGTAAGTTGCCTTGAGCTCATTTATTTGATACTTATTATACTTCACATGATCAAAAATGAAAAAAAAATGATAGAATGTATAAAATCTTGTTGTTGCTATAAAATTAATTTTTTCAGGGTCATTTTTGACAGGGGGGAGTACTTTGATGGGGGGTTGTTTTAAGTCATTCCTAAAAATACCCTATCAAAAAATGCTTTGGGTTGAAATCATCAAAAAGGGGGAGTTTGTTAGATTGAAACTATTTTTGATTATGATGATTTTACCTTAATTATATTTTTAATTATTCAAAACGATTCTTTTCAGGCAATATAAAATTTGATTTTTACGTTTTAAAGTATTTTTTAACTATTATCGAATATCATCTAGGTAAAACGGAACCCGAAAGACTTAATCGAAATTTTTCACGGACTGAAATCGCCCTAAACCAGGTCAACTGGTTGACCAAAGGGTCAACCGGTAGGTCGACCAGTACCTGGAGTTTTAAACAACTCAACCCTTGTTCTGCCCCAGCCCAGGCACAGGTCGACCTCCTGGTCGACCGATTGACCCCACTGGTCGACCTGTGTCAGATTCAAACTCAACGGTTTTAATTCAAATTTTTATCTTGATCGATCAATGACCCGCTCAAAATCTGATGATTTTGAGCCTATCGGAGACAACAAGATTTACTTTTTATCACTTTATTATTTTTGTACATTATTTGTGCATCTTGTGATCTTTTTGTAGACAAAAGTGAAGATGAATGAGCCTATGTTGGAGATCCAATCTTGAAGACTCTTCTATAAGTAGATGAAGGTTTTGAAGGATCCATACACAAGACAAGCATACAAACAACAAGAAAATTTTCAGCAAACTTCTTATTCTTTCTTGTCATAATTCTTGTTGTACTTTTAACCCTAGTTTTACACTTACACATCTTGAGTATTAGGCTTCTTGATTACACTTACATTTTTGAGTTGTAATATTTTTCAAATAAAGTGTAATATTGATTGTAACTTTCAATCATCCAAAACAAGACATCCTTGTTAGTGTTTTTATGGTAAGAACACGCTTGGGTGATTTTAGGTGTTGAAGAGTGTGGCACTCTTTATTGTTGTAAGAAAGATTGTGGTAATCTTCATAGGTGGTGTTGTAAGAAGAATGAGGTGCTCTTCTAGGTAAAGGTTTGTAATTGCTTGGTATCAATAAAACTTTTTTCTTTTTCGAAATCCACTTTGGATATACCGGTGGTATAAGATTAGGCCCAGGTGGGTTGAACTTCTATAAATCAACGTGTGTTGTTTACATTCTCGCACTTTCCTTTTTGTTATCATTCTTACATTCGAAAAAGAGGGCGAAAATCGGAAAATCGGCATAATCTATTCACCCATCTCTAGTTTCTCATAGCCACTGACTAACAAAATCTTCTTTCGTATCAATCTCGTTGGGGAAGTCACCTCTCTTTCTTCTATTTTCTCCTTTTTTCCTCTCTGCGTCTTCTATGCATTCCCAATGTGTGAATTTTACATGTCTTATATATGTGTTCTGGACAATTTCTTAAGAAATAATATGCCAAATCATTCACTTTTCTTTTCTTTTCTTTTCAAGTAGACCGAGGGTGAGATTTTCTTCCTTCCCCGGAAATATGCGGTTTATCGGCAACGCTATGGATTATGTAGCAGAATTAAATCAGCAGAAGGCACCTCTTTCTCTCATGAAGCCTTCCAGCTAACAAGTCTTTTAGTTTACGAGAATCATTTGTTTCTAAGGAGTGTTTGCAAAGAGCAAACTTTAGAAAGATAGTTATTTCTTCTTTCCTAAAACAAAACGACTAGAATAGCATCATCTACGTAGAGGTAACCTACTCCTAATTGGATTAGTTTTTGAATATATAGGTTTTATTATTAACTTACTAACAATATGAGCCATATTTTATCAATATATATATATATATATATTAGCCATATTTAATACTCAAAACTAATTAAGGTCAAATTATTTATTATAAGGCCCAAGTTAAATAAATTCTAAGTCCAATTAGAAAGACTCCTTTTACTATCCGTAATTTAAAAAATTAACTATCTAGTAAAATAATTAATAAATTTCTAATTCTCCATTATTATTCTATAAAATAAACTAATAACATAACTAATAAAATCTTGTTAAGACATAACAATTTTGGGTCGTTACATTTATGCTCTAAACTAGCGAAGACTCAACAAACGGCCAAGAACTTGGCTTTGATATCACTTGTTAGTCCAAGAGCCTACGAAAATCTAGAGGGAGCTGAATAAATCTTCCTCAAATTACATATTTTTCTTCTATTTTTCTAATAATTGCTCGATGAAGAATAGTTTGCAGAAAACTTGAAAACAACAACGATGATTTATAGTGTTTTACTACACGTAGTATCTACGTCCACTACCACCCAGTCTCCCGAGGGGATTTTGTAAATAAAAACTTTTATTAATCGACACCAAAGCGGTTACAACTTCAACTCAAAGAGAACCAATTCTTAAAACAACAACCTTAAAGAGCACCAAACTCTTCAACAACAACCTTCTATTCAACCAAACGTGTTTTTGTCAAAAGAACACTGACAAGTAATTCTTGTCTTGGATGATGATGATGATGATAGACTCAAGATTACACGTGCAAGTGATTTCATAATTTTTATGTAAGTATAATCAAGAATCAAATCCCAATCAAATCAAGTGAAAATGAAGAACTTAGACTTTTATTACAAGAAGAAAATGAAGGAGAGTATTTCTAGACTTCTTGTTGTGAATTATAGTGAGTGTGTTGTGTTTTTTCTCCTTAAAAATCTCCAACTATTTATAGAGAAACTTCAAGATTTTATTTCCAACGCATAGGCTCCTCGATTTTAAATTTTTGTCTCAAGAAAAAATAAGGATCAAAAAACTACAAAATTGGTTAAGAATTGATAAAGCAAAAGCTCTTGATAAGTCTTTGCTACAATGGATAGAATCTGATAAATCTCATATAGCGATGGTAGCTATGTATTAAATTTAAAAGTTTAAACCGTTGATTAAAATATAATCACAAAGTTGTTGTCATATGTCGATCGGTCATCGCCTATAGCGATCGATCGCTATACCATAAAGATCAAGTTGCTATGGGTAGAAACCGGTTGCTATCATTCCGAGAAGATTTTGGAGAAAACTCAAAATACATGCAACAATCCCCTTGATAGCGACCGGTTGCTATCTTCACAATGTATTCTCCGAATTTTGTCAAATTTAATAATCTTTGAAGCCCGGTTTGACAAAGATACAATACAAAGTAATACTTCATAGAGGCGAATAAAAGTGATAAAAATATTTTAGGCACTCTAGGAAGTATTTAGACAAATTAAAAATTATTTTGGTTTTTGTAAAATATAATATGAAGTCATCTAAATAAAAAATAATATTGTTCTAAAAATGTCCCTCTGTCCCATCCGTAAGTAAGTTCAATTAATTATTGCGAATTATATTCGCACGCTTTGATTATTCTCCTACAATCGCCGACTTGAGCATCGTGAGGGGCTTCCGGGACCACCTCAGGACCCCTAATCTTTTTTGTGTCTTGCGGGGCTAGTTCTCATTCAAAGATTCCACCACTCTGGATAAGAAATTGGACCATCCTTGACTTAGAGTGATCTACGATTTTAGGAGCATCAATTCTTGTTTCTTGAAAATATTAATTAATTATTAAAATCATGTTATGAATTAATTTATATATAAAATGAGGATAAAATTAAATTTAAATTTGAAGTAGGGAATTGTAGGGTATATGTAATATTTTATTACACCAATTTTAGTGTAAATGAATAGTTTTACACCAAATTTGGTGTACGACTATTCACTCGCGCCAAATTTGGTGGTTTAGAGTTGCGTTGGAGAGAGTTTTTGTATATTTGGTGTAATGGTGTGAGGTTTGAAGTTGGATTGGAGATGACCTTAGTACACATTTTTTTAATAAATTACCAATACAAATAGTCGAGTACAAGCGAATCAATTAGCAATAAATCACCAATACAAGTTAGTCAATTACCGATACTTAAAAAGTTATCGCCCTTTATCGGGTTTATCGTGCCAACCCGATTGCGACTCAATTTTAACGGGCCTTATTGTGTTCCCCCCAACCCGATATACCCATATCAAACTCTATAATTTCGAGTCATGTTCGTGTTGGTCAACTGTCTTGCCTCAAACTGTCACTTGTACTTTCTTGATACTTTTTTTAAGAATGATTTCCTACACACACACATAAAGGCATTATGAGAAATTATATATGTATATAGGAATTTGACCGAATGGGAATCAATTCTTTGGGTGAGTTCGTAGGAACTAATCTCAATTGTTGGAAAGTAAAATTTAGTGGCTGAGATTTAATTACTGTTTTTAAGTGGCGAGATATTAATTTATTGATTTTAACAGTGGTACTGTGAATTCACAGTGTTTTAGATAAGTCGAGAAGGAAACATTGTAATATCCCTACACATGATATGTTTGACATAGTGTGTTTCCATTGCAGTTACGAAAAGAAAATTTTTTGGAGTTGAACTCAAAATCGACAAGTTGATGCTTTTCTCCTGTTTCCTAATGCAAGTCACATGTTACTAAAACTACTAACTAAACATGCATTAAAGTATATCATATCTACACACACTTGTTTCGTAAAATAGCAAAATATCCATTACAAATAAGGGAATAGAAAAAATAAACAAAATACCAACTAAGCAAATAAGAATTAATTAAAATATTAAAATTACTAACCTAAATTATTCTGAAACTTGACTAAGTATGCACTCAAAGAATACTAAATATGCATTAAGAGTGTACTATAAATACACAGACAAAAATAACTAGAAAATATTCATTTAATACACATTGAGTCTATACTATCTATATGCACAATTGCCCTTGTAAATAAACATTGGTCATTACAAATTAAGGAACAAAAATAACAAAATGCAAAAAAAGTAAATAAAAATTAATTAAATATATTTAAAACGTATATTACTTTGATACATTAATAAATAAACACTAAATAAACACTAAATATGCATAATTTTTATTCGAACTATGCACATAAAAACTTTCCTGAACGAATAATAAAATTTATCTACTTTCTGCTACTAATTTTATGCCATTATTTATGTAACTGTCAAGAAAGACAATCAGTTAAGATATCTTCCCAAAATGACCGAAACAGTTACAATTATGGGGAAATTTTTTAACTACCCATTTTGGATAAGGAAACCTCTTTTCTACCCGCTTTTTCAAACATACTACTTATTTACCCACAATGACTGAAATGCCCTTAATTTAAAAAGTACTTTCGATTTTAAAAACATTCAAATATACCTTTTCGATTTAACTTTCACAATTCCCAATATATAACGTGATAAGGGTTATAAAACGTGATAAGAGTTTTATAACGTGTTAACCCTTATCAAGATATATGACCTTATAACGTGATAAGAGTTATATAACGTGATAAGAGTTTTATAACGTGTTAACCCTTATAAAGATATATAACCCTTATAACGTGATAAAGGTTATATAACATGATAAGAGTTATATAACGTGATAAGGGTTATATAACGTGATAAGAGTTTTATAACGTGTTAACCCTTATCAAGATATATAACCTTATAACGTGATAAGGGTTATATAACGTGATAAGAGTTTTATAACGTGTTAACCTTTATAAAGATATATAACCCTTATAGCGTGATAAAGGTTATATAACGTGATAAGGGTTTTATAACGTGTTAACTATTATCAAGATATATAACCCTTATAACGTGATAAGGGTTATATAACGTGATAAGAGTTTTATAACGCGATGAGGGTTTTATAACGCGTGTAACCCTTATCACGATATGTATAACGTGATAAGGGTTATATAACGTGATAAATGTTATATAACGTGATAATGGTTTTATAACGTGTTAACCCTTATCAAGATATATAACCCTTATAACGTGATAAGGGTTATATAACGTGATAATGGTTTTATAACATGTTAACCATTATCAAGATATATAACTTTATAACGTGATAAAGGTTATATAACGTGATATACTATAACATGTTATATAAAATAATTTTATAACGTGTTATACTATAACACGTTATTATTATAACTTGTTATAGTAATAAACACGATAATTAGTTTAAAAAAGAATCAAAGCTTTTTTAAAATCAAAAAATTATAAAATATTAAATATGAAAAATTAAAAAAACTATACACCTTTCTCTTAAACATTTGCCATTTATTTAAAGTCTTAAAATTATAAAATAATAAAACTCAAAATTATTTTTAAAAAATTGTTTTTTTATACTAAACGATTTTATAAAAATCTGAATTTATTTTAAATAAACTACAAATTGTGTTAAAAAATAAAAATATGAAAATAAAGAAAAATGTATTTTATGTAAGATAGAAATATGACCCCACCTACTTTTTACTTTCCCACCCACTTCTTGCTTTTGTATTCAAGTGTCGGGGTATTTGGGTAAAAGAACCATAAAAATGGGTAGAAAAGATGGTATTTTATCTTTGTGGCTAAAAAGAGGTTGGCCTATCTAATGTGGGTATTTTATACCATATCCTCTACAATTATTGTATCTTATCAATAACTATTCATTTTATTAATTTGTCAATTTTATTAGTAATTTACGCAATTTTGAATGGAGAATGTTGTCCCGTTTCACTCAGATCACAAATTTTCATTCTTAATACTGAATCTTATGCTCCTTTTTTCATCCTAAAAGAGCATTCTCTCTGTATTAACACTATCAACAAATGCTAAATTCCTAATAAAATCAGGCCAGCAAGGAGACAGCAGATTACATACAGGAATTAGAAAAAAGATTTCATTTTCTTGCACAGAATATTGACTTTAATTATCATGAACTTATATAATATTTGATTGAGCTCTCTAACAAAATATAATTGTCTGCAGCAACTTCTTTTGCCTCGATCCGTTGGTATATATTACGAAAGCCGGCAATGAGTTTACCCCTTCAGATTTTGCTAATGAAGGGTGATCTTCCACCTCCACCTACACTTGGTTCAAAATTTAAAAAAATATTATTTACAAATTTTAGTTGAAATTAAATAATATAATTGAGCTACTTCTTGATGCAAAAGTTGTACCTTAAGGAAGTTGACAGATGGATATCTATGGTTTAAATGTTCTATGAGCTGCATGATTGTTCTATCCCCAGGCTTCCTAGAGAATAAAACCACAGATGTTCCTAGATGGATGGAAACAAAAAGATTATGTAAAAATTTGAATTAGCTGGACAAGAAATTTAAATTCCCCTATTTAAATCACTCAATCTGTTTATACAAATTCTTGATACATGCAATTTTTTTTTATTTTTTGAAGATAATTAGAAAAACTACACTCACTTTAGCCTAATTACAAATAATTCAATTTTCTTACAAAACTATTAATGCTCCCTTAAAGTGTTACAAGTATCCCTTTAAGTTTTTATTTACTTAAAAGTATCCTATCTTGAGGGTGCAATTTGTAAAAGAGAAACATATATCAAAGGGATATTGGTAAGGGGAAATAGTCTCTATGGTCCTGTAACTTGGTCTGGAGAGTTAGTCCTCTAAGTAGTCATCTTTATATTTTGATCCAACATTGATCCAGTATTTTTGAAATTTCAGACATTTAATCCGATTTGACCAAAATTGTGCAATTTGCCGCAATTGTCGGCTAGGGGCAGTTGACTGCTGATATGTCTTAAGAATTTTAGAAATTTTCGTGATTTGGAGCAAAAATTGACATGTCAAATCACCATAATTGACATATTAAAATTGGGGATTCTAATGGTTAGGGGGCAATTTTCAGAAATTTTTCACATGATTGTACCTCATCGGTCATAGTCAGCAATTTCCGATAAAATTAGCACACTTTCGCCAAAATCGGACTAAATGTCAATTTTTTAAAAGATATTGAACCAAATTTTAAAGGTGACCATTTAGCGTAATAAATGTGCAAGTAGTCCAAGTTACAGGACCAAAAAAAATATTAATTTTCCCTCTTTGTAGTTTTGAAATATAATTGAGTTTTTTTATAATTAGGATAAACTTGACTGTAGTTTTTTTAATTAACTCTTTTCTTTTTTTCTTAGGTTAGCTAGAAAAATTAATTACCAGGAGATGTTACATAATCTCTGAAACGTTCGTTACTTGAGACCACAACCATGCCAGCAGCATGGACCTCATCATGATTTATATTTTGGCTTCCCTTTTTTCCCAGCTGTGATTTTGCTTCCTTCAATATTTTCCCTATCTCTTCATCATCTGGATTTTCTCTTAACAACACTTCACAATCTTGTATACATGCTCCCCATTTTCCCATCTGTCAATATATAACAAATTCATCATTAATTTCAACTCTGTACTTGGAAGAAAAATATAGAAAACTATAAATCACAGCATTACTCCTGATATTTAGTCTGTATTTTCCTAACAAATATCCCAGCAATGAGATACAATTTGTAAAATAGAAATAGATATTAAGGTGGCGGGTATTTCTAATTTTAAAGAAAATTGAGTTTTTCTTTTTTTCTTTTTTGTAATTAAATTGAAACTCTAGGGTTTTTTTTGTAATCAACTCTATAAGAAATAAACAACTCATATGCTTTTGAAAATTGCAAAACACACATTCAGGTTTGATTCTATCTTATATTTTCTCCCCATAAACAAAAGTATTTCAAAACCCCTCATATTTATTAAAATATTACAATTAGGCAAAATTGTTTTTTTAGTCCTCTAAGTGGACACACTTGGAGATTTGGTCCTATTTTTTTACAATTTTGAATTCAGTCCTTTAAGTGGAAAAAGTTTGGATTTTTGGTCCCGTGACATGCTATAGGAGGTAAATTTAACTTTGTTGGTGACTTGGCATTTTGTTTTAATTAAAACATTAATTTTAAGAAAAATCTTGAGTGGCATCCTAGGTGATATATATTTAGGGAAAAAAATTAATAAGTCCAACTTGGCATTTTGATTCCTATTATTTCTTTATGAAAAATAAATATAAAAATTTTCCAAAAACAAAAGTTATGTAAACACAGTTAAATTATTATCTTTAAATAGAAATATTCAAAATTCAAGAATGATTTAATTACTGTTTTTTATAAAATACTTGCTTAATTTCAAAAAAATAGAAATAAATTATATGTATAGCTTAATTATAAATAAAACATAAATCTTTTACAATATTAATAATTTAAAAAAATATTGGATGTGTCAAAATATATTTTTTCTCATTTTCATTTTCACCCTCTTCCTGTCTTCTCCATTTTTCATATGTCCGCTCGCCGCCGTCACCACGACGTCTCATTCTTCTCGTTTTTCTTTTCTTCTTCTTCATTTCTTCCCACTCTTTACCCACCGCGCCTCCCAGTCGCGCTCACCACCCACAACTGCACCATGCTTCAACTTTTTTTTAAAGCAAATATGGAGTGGCTATGGCCATATGAAGTTTGAGAAGGTGATGTTGACTGAGGTGAGATTGGGGCGGTTAAACAGGAATAAAATTGATTACAATAATTTAGGAAGAATAAATAAGAAAAAGGAAAGAATAAAAAAGAAAGTAGGGTTTTTACAATAAAAGATAGTGTCTTATTGTCTTTTACAAATTTTTTTTTTTAATTGAACTAAGAATAAACTGTAAAATAATTTGGTACTTTAAATCTTATTCTTTCTGTTTTATATAAAAATTGCAAAGTTTGTTATTTTAAAAATAATCTTGAATTATATTTTAATAATCAATTAAATACATAGTTATTTTAGAATTTATACATTTAATAATTATAAAAATTATATTCAAATGTTAAAATTTATTAACATTTGTATTTTATAATTTTACTATAATTATTCGAAACATATATTAGATTTGTATATAAGTTTATCAAACACATTTGTAATCTAATATAAAGGATCTCAAAATACCGATAAAAAATAATATAAAGGATCAAAATGCAAAGTTGGATTGTTTTTCCTTTTATTTCCCTAATGGAGTATCACATAGGATGCTACTAAGCATTTTTCTTTAAAATTAATTTTTAATTAAAACAAAATGCCAAGTCACCAACAGTTAAATTTACCTCCTATAGCAATGTTACAGGACCAAAAATCCAAATTTTTCCACTTAAAGGACTAAATTCAAAATTGCAAAAAAATAGGACCAAATCTCCAAGTGTGTCTACTTAGAGGACTAAAAAATAATTTTGCCTTACAATTACCCCCTTGAACTTAAGATAATAAAACCAAACCTGAATGGTTATTTTTACCTTGTAATAACAATCGGCTCGTCTTAATCTCGCCTTACTGTAAGCAGACCGGACATTAATCGCAGCATTACAGTCCTCGATAGCCTTTTCGTACTGGCCGAGTTTGGATCTGCAGGCGGCTTTGTTGCACAACAAGACGGCGTTATATGGATCACAGCTTAGGCCTTCTCCGTATGCAATAACAGCCTCGGAATATCTTGCTACCTTAAACAGCTCATTGCCGTTTGTTCTGGCTGTTGAGACAACCTTTGTCCTTCTCAAAACCAAATTTGCTTCCTTGTTGTTGGGATCGAGTCTACATGCTCGTTGAGCTGCTATCATAGCATCATCAAACCTGTTTTTTCACATTTGCATCACAGTTTTAGGACAATAATCAATTGGCTGAAAATCAAACCAAATTACTCGATACTCAACTCGAGATTGATCGTTAAAATTTCTTGTTAGCTCGCTTTGTTATGTTAACGAACAAAGTCTAAACATATTTTTTTGTTCGATAAAATATAAAGCTCGTTCGAACTTGACTCGATTAGCAAAAAAATAATATAGTATGTGTAAAAGTGTCAAGCTACTCAAGCTCGATGTGTTCGACCGACTAAAGCTCATTCAAACTCAATTAGATTAATAAGCAAACCAAATCCAAACACAATTTTTGAAGCTCGACAAAAATTAAATCAGCTTGAACAAGACTATGTTCGACTCTACCCGATTCGTTTACAACCTTGCTTATAATTTGTTTATGCTAATTATACTCAATTTGTAGTTGAGATGGAATTAAGCTCCTTGCAATTAAAAGATAGGTTAATTACAAAAATACCTTTTCGACTCATTATAAGTACAAAAAAGTCCAGCTATCTTTTAAAAATTACATATAACCCATTGATATTGTTTATACCCTCAGTATGAGAATGTTTGTTAAGAAAATGCAAACGTCAAATTCAAACTTTAAGGAGTGTTTGTAGTACTTTAAGAGTTGTAATTCTGAAAAGATAAATTGGATTTTTTGTGAGTAGGTCAAATCGTAAGGGTAGTTTTTGTAATTATCCCTAAAAAAGATGAGATTCTAACCTCCCGGCAACTAAGTCGACTTGAGCACGAAACAGCAACAGGCTTGAACTTCCAATAGGTCCAAAGAATTTCATACAATCTTCAATGTCAAAATTTGGACCTCTCTCCATAGTTTCAATAGCTTCTTCCTGCCTATTCAGCCTCAGTAATGCCTCAGCTCTCAAACCAAATATCTTCATCAATAAAAAAAAAAAACCCAACAAAAAACATATAAATACTAGGAATTATCAAAAGTATCAGTTGCGGAACTAACATATTGTGAAGAGTTAATTAGAGAAAATACCCTCGAAGTTTAGTCTAATTACAATATACCCCAACTATTTTTCAAACTTACAAATACGGTGACACTGGTATTTATTTCTATTTTATAAATTACACCCTCAAGAGGGTATATTCATTAAGTAAAAAGCAAAACTCGAGGTGCTATTTGTAATTCAAAAAGATAATTGGATTTTTTTGTAATTATCTAAACGACTTACCAATGGCGCCGAATCAGCACCAGTTGCAATAGAGAAACCGGTCTCTTTCAAAAGACTATTCCAATCTCTTTGTCTTTTGGCCTCAGTACATTTGTTCAAATGAAATTGAACCTTTTTAGCTTTATTCATAAAAAAAGGATCAGCCTCCGATCCTGCTTGTTTAAAATGATACACAGCTCTCTCTGCTTCTCCTAATCTGTTAAAACATGATTAAAAATAATCAAGATTTAACATAAAAAAATTAAAATTTGAATAATGGACAAAAAAAATCCTATAAATTTATAAAACCTGACATAAATGGTTGCCAATCTATTATGAGCCCGTTGGTAAAACGGATCGATACGAATAGCCTCTCTGCATTCAAATGCTGCTTCTAGAAGCTTCCCCAACGCGACCAACGCTGCGCTTTTATTACTTCGATACGACGCCTTATTAGGATCGATCGATATCGCTGCATCGTACAAAGCCAAAGCTTCAGCAAATCTGCCATTCTTGTAATCTTCATTTCCCAAAATCTTCAATTGCTCGGGGTCCATTCTAGTCGACAAGGCCCGGCAGAGAGAAACGGGCTTTCCAGGCCCGTCTGTGTTTTTCTTGACCACCACATTGCCATACCACTGGTAGGAAATTGTTTCCCCTTAGTTGGGCTCATGACATTTCCATTATTATTATTATTATTATTATTATTATTTCCAGATTGTCTTAAATTTCCCAAATTTCCGTACAACATTACATTGCTCGAAGATGCCCGGACTAAATTTCCATGCCCATTCGATTTCTGATAATCCGTGATCATGGTTTCGAGCTCGCCTGAAATTTCAGGAACAGGCTGAGGACATTTTCGTCCTTGGCCATGTCCCTGTTGGTTTCTGGCCCGATTAGCAGGAGGAGATTTAGGATTGTTTTGACCTGCACGTCGTGCTACTATCGTGTCGGCCTGTTTTCGATCTTTTAAAATGGTTTTATGATCGAAACCAATTTTTCGATTTTTTTCCGGGGTGCTTGGAGATCGGGTGACTTGATTTAAATTGGAAGCTGGAAGAGAGCCTGTGGATGTTGATCTTCTTGGCCATATGGTTCTACGTCCGAAAAATGCATTAAACAGGCCACAGCCTGATCTTTTCTCATCTCCCATATCAGGGCATGGAAATTAATAACCCTGGATTATTATGGCTCAAATTTCTTGCAAGAAAAGGAAAATTCAAGAAATAGCTTTTTTTTTGTTGGGGGGGGTGATTGAAGGGGACAAATTTTTGGGGTTGTTAAACACTATGATGCTTGGGGAAAAGTTTATGTAAAAGGTGGAAATTATAAAGGTTTTTCTACATAGTGTTTTTGATATTATAATAATTCAAATTGGAAACTTGTAGGCCAAGGGATTAAATAAAAGAATGTGAGTTGAATCCCATTTCACCAGAAATGTATAGAGCCAATATTCTTGAAGAAAGTGGTTGAAAATAAAAAATTAAAGGAAAGATTGCAGAAGAATGTTTTTGATTATATGATATTACAGTCTCCTGGAAAAGGCAAAGCCAATTGGTCAAAGGATCTCTCTTTCTTTTTCTTGTTTTCTCTTTCCTCTGTCTGTGTAATGGAGAGATGAGAGAGAAAGATTTATAACTGTAAAAGAGGAAAAATAAGTTTTGGGGAAGGAGGTCAATTTTTATTCTAATGTGGAGTTTTTGGACTATTTTTCTCTAGCTTCTGGTTCAATCATATATTTTCACTTCTTTAATTTTTATTTTTTTCACAGCATGAGTTTTTCTGTACTGAGGAAACGAAACATTGGGCCAAATGTCATATTTTTTAATTAAATAAAATATTTGACACAAGACTCATGTATTTAATTATATCAAAGGATATGCACTCAAACAAAATTATATCAATGGATAATTACAAAAACTCCATTCATCTTTCAAAATCACAAATACTCCATCGAGGTTTGTATTTACCGATAAATATTCCGTTCTTGGGATGCACCCAGTGCAATTTGTAAGATAAAAACCAATGTTAATGGAATATTTTTAATTTTAGAAAATAAATGTGGTTTTTTGTAATTAGACTAAAAGTTTAGGTAGTTTTTGTATATAAATTTTCCAAAACCCAACTAATTTGGAACAAGAAAATTTACTAAATTTATACTCTTTGTAGGCTTGTAGCTTACATGTTGAGGAAAAATGGACTCCCCGAAATCCGGTCAACGGAAGAAACGAGGTTCTGTAGATTTATTAGCAACAAGACAGTGAAAGAGAGCTACCCTCCTCCTTATTCACTATAATTCAATATTTTATACTTTAAGGTAAATAATAAAATAAAGAGATATAGAATAAAGTGCAACAATTCAAAGCCAATTTGGAATATTAAGAAGGGTTCAAGAAAGAATATTCCTATTTTTTTCTGATTTTTATTTTTTTGGAAAAATGGAATCAAAATGAAGGGTAAGTAGAAAGTAGACTTGGTAGGTGCTAATGTAACAAAATCTTGTGATGGATATAAAAATAATAATAAAAAAGTCAATCAATTGATCGAAAAACAAATTAAAAAGAGTACAGCCAAAAAACAGAAAGGAAAGAGGGGCCTCCCTTTGGAGAGGAGTTCACGTCTAAGGTGCGTTTGAGCAACCCACGTATAAGCCCTCCAACAGCTGTATCTCATATAAGTGCATTTTTACAAGTTTGACTTTACATTCTTCTTCCTTGTCAGAAAGCAGATATTTATTTTATTTCTTGTTTCGTTTAGTATGAACACCATGTATATATAAGAGGTAGTCTATAATATGGATTTAAATTCAAAAGACGGATCCTATAAAATATAAAAAGCATGATTCTTTTATGTTTGGGTTTGGATGAGAATTCTATATAGATATACGATCTGTCTCACGGTCTCATGGATTTAACACAAAAATTCCTGTCAGACAATCTAACGGGTCCTTTCCGTTAGACGAATCCAACCCGACTCGGGTTTTTTTCGTAATTTCATGCATCGGTGTCATATTTGTAATATTCTGAAACAGTGGATCCGAAAAGTATTGGTAGTTTTCGAAAAAAAGTATTAATAGTTTCCTAGAAAGTATTTTAGTAGTTCTCCTGAATATAATTAACTTTTTCTCCCGAAAAGTATTATCAGTCCCTCAAAAAAGTATTAGTATCTGCTTGAACAGTTTTTTTAGTAATCCTCTTGAAAAAATTTATTTTTTCCATCAAGAGTATTAGTATTCCTACTAAAACGTGTTAGTACTCTTATTTAAAAGTATTATATTTTCTTATTAAATGTATTTTAGTATTCCTTTTGAAAAGTACTAGTTTTTCTTATAAAAAGTATCGTAGTCACCCATAAAAGTATTAGTTCTTCCTCAAAAAGTATCACGTATTTCCTCATAAAAAGTATTAGTAGTTCCCCATAAAAGTATTAGTTCTTTCTCCAAAAAGTATTAGTAATATCCCCGAAAAATATTTGGTAAAGCACTCCTAAAAATATTAGTTTTCCCTCCGAAAAGTGTTAGTCCTCCTAAAATGTATTAGCAACTCTTCTAAAATGTATTAGCAGCGGCCAACGGATGTGGTATTGGTACTTGTGCGGGCTGTTGGTGGGCTGACGGGTCGGATATTTGAATTTGTCTAATGAATTAGATCTCATTGACCGACCTGACAGAGACTAACCCTGGATTTAAATTCAAGAAACGGATCATATAAAATACAAAAAGTATGAGTTTTTTTATGGAATTATATTTGGGTTGAAATTCTATTTAGATATACGATCCGTCTCAATGGACTATATCCATGAGACCGTTCCATACAAATTTTTGATAATAATAGCTTCATTTTGTCCATGCTACCTACATCCATCTAATATATTGAAACATCAAATTGATACATACTGCTTAGTCTAATTACTAGAATAACACCCGTGTATTACACGGAATTTGTCCAAAATTACTATTTTAATGTCACAAATTTATTTGTAATAATTATAGGAGATCCAAAATACTAATTAGAAATATTAAAAAAAAACAAAAATTAGAAGAGTATAATACAAAATAGTTCACTCTAGATTAAAAAAACTTTTTGGTAAACTACATTATTTGTTCTATTTCCAAATGTGTCGTCTTTATCGCAACAAAGAATTTTCGGACCTCTTCCGATCTTAATTAACTATAGATATGGCCACATAAAGTTGATCAGTGAGTTAGTGAGAAAATCATTTATATTTGGGATTATGATTTTATCTTTTAGAGTTGAGATTGTGAGAAATTCCTTTATTTTGGTATTTATATTTTATCTTTTAGAGTTGAGATTTGAATAATGTAGCAGCAAAAAATCAGAATCTAAAAGGTGCATATAAACTAAATATATCTTTTAAAGATAATATTTTTAAGTGTATGTCAAACCTTAATTTCTATTGGTTGTTAGATTTCTTTATGTGTTTCTAATTTGTTGAGAAAATTAAAGATAATTTGATAGGATCGTGTAATATAATCACTATACGGCCTCGGATCGATAATTGAATAAATTAGTTTATTTTAATTTTAATTGTTGGGATAAGCTCATTTAAATATATGATGAGCTTATTTAATTTGATTGTTGTAAATATAATTAGTTATTGAGTCAACCCTATATCTAATAATAGTAATTTCAAATATACGTTGGAGTTAGCATAAATTGGAAATTAAAAGGTGCATATAATCCGGATATATTTTTGAAAGATAATAATTTTAAATAATAGCGTGGATAAATCCTTGATATTTAGATTATTTCTTATTTCTTAAAGTTGTTATTATCTTTTAAATTTGTAATCTTTTAAATTCAAAAATTCAAAAATATATTATTAATTCACCTTTAGTTTGTAGATAGGAATGCCACATGGATAATTATAAAGTACATATATGGAATTGAGAGAATGAGGAGTTGACGCATGTCAAAATTAATGAGGTGATTAAATGTGTCAAGTTTGTTTTCGCTTTTAGTATATAGGGTTGATATACAAATATAAATATATTAAATATCTTAAATTAATTAATACATTAAAAGGAAAATTCTCCAAAAAAGGTGTTGGATATATACATATACATATATAAATATATTAAATATACGATTTTACCGTAACATTGATTTTGCCAAATTGATAAATTTGTTGATTAAATGTTTAATTAGATTTTAATAGTTATATACGGAAATAGAAAATTTAATTATTAAATTGATGATAAATTGATATAGTAAATCAATTTATAATTGGAAGAATAAGGTGGTGACATGGTTTGCCATGTGGCTAAATATGAAGGCGACACATGGATTTGGAAGAATAAGGTATTGACACACGCACCAAATCGCTCAGTGAAGGCGTACGCAAGAACTTGTTTTTTTCTTTTTAGATATAGAGTTTATTTGATGCTGCAAAATTTATTATTTTAAGAAGAAATGAAAATATGCATGCTCTTAGACCTTAGTGCTACAAAATTGAACATAAAAAAATATGCATAAAAGCTTTTGAACGCATTGTAATATATATATATATATATTTATATATAAGGACTTATTAGAGGTGTAATACAATTACAATGATAAAAGAAAATCCAAAAAAAAGTATACATAGAATTCTAACAAAAGTTTATATGAAGAAATACTTGATTATTCATTCTTGATTTAAATAACTATTTATTTATGCTACTTCAAAAAAAAAATTATGCAACGATTATGGTCAAAAATACATCTTTAACACGTATTAATATCCATGATCCATCTGATTGAATGTGGGCACATATATAAAATGGACTGTATGCAAGGGTGGATGTATATATAATGGAACGATAATAGCACTTAATAAAACTAATATCCATGCTGCATTTAATGCATTGTGCACGAAGTCGAATGTATATACGTGCCAAGTACGTATAAACGTATGAAAGATGGTTTATTTAAAGGTGAACAATGTACTTGATGGATTCAGATTTCATATTCCGCTATCTATTCCATTATTTAGATACACTGTACTCCAACCAACTGGAATACAAAGTGGAACAAGAAATCTAATGTCGTACTTGGAAGTGCATTCCAGTCGGTACATTCGATGTACAAAGAAAACGAAACATGCTCGAATTAAAGGTAAATTTGCAAAACTAGTGTTGTAACTATAGGACGGTAGCAAAAAGTCATAAAAACTTCGTTTTGCAAAAGTCATGTCCCTATAAAAAATCTCAATTTGGATCATGCAAAATCACAATTTGCAAAATAATCATGTAACTCGCAAAAATCTCAATTTTGGTCCTAATTTCACCGGAAATTTGGAACTTTGTGTCGCTTCACGTGATTGAAATCGATCATAGTACTAAAATTGATATTTCCATATAGTTACAAGACTATTTTGTAGGACCAAAATTGCGAATTTTATATAGTTACAAAACTTTTTTGCAAAAACGTGATTTTACATGATCTTTTTGCGACCGTCCCAGAGTTACAGGACTAAATTTGTAATTTTGCCCGAATTAAAATCAGAAAACTGCAGTAAAATAAAAGGTTTTCACAAGTGAAGCATGCTCATCTTCTCTAGATTTTCCAATCAGGCCACCTTATTGCTTATTACATTGCAACAAACTCATCCCTAAAGCTTCTGCATCTTTCATTTCACAGAAATTCATTCTCGTAAACTCTCGAGCACACATACACACACACACAGAGGGAGAGCAAAGGGACAATGAAAAATTTAGTGGCCTCAAGAACCAAATATTAATCCTCTTGTAATAGTCACCCAATTGTAGACCACATAGTGAAAACACAGTAATTCAACTAAACAGAATAATAGTACTCGTTAACATGCCAATTGTGAGAAATCGAGAACTTTTAAAAATTGTCTAGAAAACGAACCTAAACTAGCAAACCATAGGCCCCTTCAATTCTGTGGGACGGTAATTTTAGTTTTCGTCATCTCTTTGGTTATTGCCTCAGCCAGTTCCTCTGCGCTATATTCAACACCAAAGGATCTTTCCACCTCCATATTCGGGTTAATCAAGTACCTGTTTGCGATTACAATACGAAATAAAAATGGTATTATATGGGAAATTGAAGAATTTGGCATGGAATGGAAAAATATCAAATGAAGAAATTTGGACACGGGATTTTAAAGATTTAGGTTACATGTGGTGAGAAGACTCGACAAGATAATCGTCTCCTTCTTCATCGACTTTTCTGAAGAATACTCTGTATTCTTGTGCCATCTGTCTTATAGCAGCATGTGGTCCAGTTAATCCCACTATTCTCGAGTCGAACTCTGTACTTCATGTGAATAAATGCAGATGAATAAGAGTTTTACTAGTCGAAGGCAATTACACGAGTAAGTTGATTGTGTAAACAAACTCCAACCTGGCGCAACACATGCACCTTGCGTAAAACAAAACATAATCTCTGCCCATGCAGTTGCAACAATACACATTTGAATAAAACATAAATTTATTACAAAAGTACCCATGAGGTTTGACCTAATTACAAAAAAAACCCAGCTAACTTTCAAATCACAAACCTGAGGTTTTATTTTTTTTAGTATTAACCCCCTTCATAGGCAAAAAACATTTCAAAATCCCCTCATATTTATAAAAACAATACAGTTAGTCCCTTAATTTTAACACGGAATCAAACCTCAGGGGTATTTTGTAATTTTGAAAGTTGGCTGGGTTTTTCTGTAATTAGGTCAAACCTCAAGGGTACTTTTTGTATTTATCCCTAAAACTTACTGAAAGACGCGTGCGTGTTTGTGTTTGTGTATGAGTGTGTGTGTGTGTGTGTGTGTGTGTGTGAGAGAGAGAGAGAGAGAGAGAGACCAATGACAAAAATAGAAAAAGGTTAAAAACCGAGAGTTAAGGGTTTCAATTACATTACATTATAAAGAACTTAAAACGCGTGCATTCTAAATATCAGTTTCCTTTTTCTCTTTTCCAGGAAAAAACAGTAATTATTCCTGATTTCCTCCTCATCTGACAATCTTGGAAAACAAATTTGCACTGTTAATCAGTTTGTCACACTCACAGGTACTTCACTCCATCTACTTCTTTTGATCTAAAGAAGTAGATAAATCGAAAGGGGAAAACCTCTCATAATGCAAGAAGCTTTCCAAATTGATAGTCATTTGAGCTTGTGGAATTTGGAGTATAATACTTGTTTAGTATTCTACAGTGAACCATTTAGCATATTGTTGATAAATGACAAATATAGAGCAAAGGGAAGTAGGAAAACAGCATGAGGTTTGACAAAATTAACCCTATAAAATTAATGTATTACAGGGGGCAGCACATACATGAGCTCCCTTAATAAGTTTCTCAAGGTGAATACTTAAAAATATAGCTATTAAGCGATTCTTTTATGCACACATTTGAGCAGTATTAGAGGAGCACACAAAGCACCTTCATTCAATCAAACAATCAAGAACATAGATTCGCAACTCAAAAATTTTGGGATTCATGCTTATATTCCTTAAAAACCTCTCCAAAGCAATTCTTGTAAATTCTTTGTATGGTTGAGTTCAAAAATGTACTCATTTTCCCGCAAATGCATTCTTAACAATAAAATGGGAGCCCATTTATAAATACTACTACACTCTGTAGCTTTAATGCCACATAATTCAACGAATTTGTGATGGTTAAAGAAACTAAAACAAGAAAGACTAACCTCTAATATAAGCACGAAGTTGTGAGGGGGTGTCCCGCTGAGGATCAATCGTGACAAATATGGGTAAGATCTTGATATTCTGTTTTGACTCTTTTCTCAATCGAATGAAACACATTTCAGTAACAAAACATGAAAAGCAGATGATACAATTTGAGAATGAGAAGAGTTGAACCTAAAATATTTATTGCATTGGCCATCTTTCGGACTTCTGCTGGCCCGACATCGGGGGATGAAGTGTAACCAAAGTATAAAAGAACCCAATTCCCCAGAAGATTTTTTTCAGTTACAAGCTGACCTTCTGTATCAATTAGACTGAAAGGGCCGCCAATTATTGGCCCTAGAATGGCACTTCTTTCAAATTTTTCACCCTTACCTATAATAGGTTTAAATGAAACAAACAAAAAGGTTTATACAACATATTAAGGAAAATTGCACATGTTTATTTAGAGGGGAAATAACTGAGATGTACCAGATTGAAAATTGCTGATTGAAACAAACAACAGGGTTTATACAACATATTAATTTCATTCTGAAATCATATAGATAACGAACAAAAACAAAGATGCCCCCAGAACCAAAAATATCAATTAAGTAAATGTGGAGATCACCTTTCAGCACTGCTCTTTTTCATCATTATAGTGAATGAACAAAACCAACCCACTAATCCCAGCTAGAACAGAACCAGGCTGCAATAATAAATCTGAGATGAAGAGAATTAAAAGAAAGGTAAAGAGAATAAAAGTAGCAAGTAGGAAATAAAGAGAATGAACACAAATGAAATCTTGAACCATCTTCAAAGAAGAAGAAGCCATGATAGCATACAATTAGAAAAGATCTCCACGATGTAGGAGTCACAGTTTGTTCATGCAATGGAAGAGAAGGCCTGGTGCTGCTCGTGGACCTTGTGCTGGAAGAGTAGTATCTCTTAGATGAACCATACCTATGCAAATTGTTGCCAAATTGTAGCAGTTTGTTAGTAATGAGAAACAGTGATAGAGACTTAGATGTATATGAGACAGCCAAAAATTTATTCATCACGTAAGTGTACTCATCATATAATCATAACATCATACACTGTTCTGTAGAGTGAACTCATTTTCATGTATTTTTTTTTTACGTTGAGATGTATATGAGACTGTCAGGAATCTCTTCAGCAGGTAAATGGACTCATCATATAATGAGCAATAATAACATCATACACTGTTCTATAGAGTGAACCCATTTCCATCTTCTTTTTTCCTCATTATTCACCATTGACTTTTTATGAGATATTTATTAGAAACTGAATTCATGGTAAAGTAAAATAAGGGTTAGCCAATGTCCCTTTGAGCAGCAAGGGGGCTTATAAATATCACAGTAACAACAAAAACAAGAATGCCTCTTTTAACAACGAAATTTTATTTTGCATACCCCAAGATATGTCAAGGAGTAAATTTTTCTGCACAACAAACCCCCACACTGCTAACTGTTACTGGTCATACTAGCCAATGCATTCTATATAATATTGCATCTCCATCAAAAGCAGTAGCACATAACAACAAACCCCATTTGTGTGAAGAATTAAACAGAAAGCTACATACTTCTTGAAATAATTCAGACCCTCAGGATTCCCCATTATTGTCTGTTCAGTTAATGGATGGAGAGATGCATTGCTGGGGCCAGATCTTGTGTAGATTGATGAGAAGAATCTCCTAGATGCACCAAACCTAGACAAACATTGAAATGCAACTAGATATTAGTCATGAGGAAAGGTTTTACTGAGCAAGAGAGAAAGATTACAAAGCATCCAGCTACTTATGGGTTGATTCTCAAATAAATACAAAAATTCCATATGCATATGCATGTGTCTGGGGCATGCTATCATATCAAAACAGCAACATGTAATAACAAATTCATCCACATCTGTAGAGAAACACTAAAGTAAGATAAAGTCAGTAATATCTCTTAGTTTACTCATCTCCATATGGATAACAAACTGATGTCTGTTGCATGATGCCCTGAAAGGGACTCACTATCACAATCTATAAGCACCAGCAATCCAAAAACTGTACGTGTCGTGTCAGGCACGTCCGACACTTTTCAGACATAGAGTTCTTTTATGTATACTTTTAAAAGTATATCAGTAATTAAGAAACTAACAAAAAATAAAATTTAAAAGGTACTTCAAAATAGTGTCCAACTCATTATTCTCCTTTACGTTTCTTTATGAAAGTCAAAAACTTTGTCCCCAAATACATTATACATAGTCGACACACTAGTAGATTTCCAACACCACTATTTGAACCCTTTATTTTTTAAATATTTTATATTTGGAACCCACACCAACATGGCAATATCTCTATGAATATATTATGATATTATCAATTGCATGTGTAATGTGTGTGTGTGTATATATATATGTATTTGAATACTAGTATAATGTAAAAACATCTATATATATTGGATACTAGTGTTCAAGCAGTGTCATGTCAAAATTTTTTATATATCCAGTGTCGATGTCCCTATCATGTCAACTGGTTCTTTATATCCCAATCATTATTCAACATGTCAAGACACCTGACCAAATCACAATCTAAGAGGGCTTTTATCATGCAACCTAACTAAAACTTCCAGGTAGATCACAATGTTTACTCCAAACAATGTCGTGCAGTGCATCAATCTCCAAATCAATATAAAATCCATGAGTAATGTGAGAAGGCAACATGTATATGGATAAACAACGACCTCGCTAATCATTCTTTCCAACACCAATATAATCCATCTCGATTTTTCTCCTCAAAATTATCCCATTAAACATAGTAAATTACATCCCTTACTTCAGGAAAACTACTTCAGGAAAACTCATATTTCTCAAAACAAGTACCGTTCCAGTTAACCCGGATCAAATTAGAACTCTAGATAAGCAGACCTAGAATGCAGCTTCATTACAAAACCCAACAAGCCCATTGAACTCGATCTACAGAGATATTTCAACTTATTTCGCGGATTCTGAAACTAAATCCCCGTCCAAAGAGTTCAAATAAACTGTAATCAGGCAATCAAAGAAACCATCTGAAATAATAGCAACTTAATTTAGGAGAAATTAAAAGAATGAAAAATTACCGTCTATATATCTGAAAAAATGCTTCCGAATGGTTTTCGGGGAGGTAAAGACAATTCTTGTCAACAATGGCATTTTTCAGCTTCTTCTTTTTCCCCTCTTTTCTTATCTCTTTCGGAAAATAATCTTCAAAATAATCTTCTGGATAATATCTTAGCATAAAAATGAAGAAATTTTATGGGGAAAATTATTGTTATTTTTCCTTAATTCTCTATGAATGGAGAAGTTTTGAGAAATTTCATTCATATGAATCACCTAATAATTGAAATTTATTCAAAAGGCAGAGGTTCAGGGTTTAGAAATAACGACGTCGTCAGATGAGCTTTCTTTTAGCCCAAGAACACAACAAAGCTGTCAGTCGTCATAACGTCGAAATGTATGCTGTTTCGATTCCAAAATGTAATGGCGGATTTAATGGGCTAGGACTTGTGATTGGGCTTGGGCCTGAATCATGTGTAGTGCTACCAATTTAAGAAATTGCGAAGGTTACCCTACTTTTGAGAAAAGTATCACCATTTATGCGTAGTTCCTTTATATATGCTCCTTGTTAATATTTTGACTTTTTTTACGCTCCTACATATTTTGTGGATACTTTTACATTTTTCTCAATTTCTTTTTTTCAATATTGTTTTATATGTTATTTATGTTATTTCGATGATGTTTATTTGTTTTCTTTGCTTTATGTTATTTCGATGTTTTAATACAATTTTTACATCTATTTTTAACGCTTCTTTTCGTTCATGTGTTGTTTTATTATATTGTTTATGTTGCTTCAATTGTTATATAATGTTTTTAATGTTGATCTCATATTTTTCTTGTGTTTCCATGCAATTTTCAATGTGTAAATATAATTTTTACATATTTTAAAACTTTTTTATTCATGTGGTATTTTTATTAACTCTCTGATTTCTTCCTTGTTACACATTACATTATATAATGATGGTTGATGGAGCCAAAATAAAGATTAAGAGGAAAAATTATATTTTCCCTTGTAAATTTACGATAAAGAACTATTTTTAGTTTGTTTGGGAGGCAAGATTTTAAAATTTAATATTTATATTAGAACTAATTTCTTGTTAGGCGGTCGACGGATCTAATTTGTTAGGCAGACTTTTAACTCTAACAACCAATTCATATTTTGATCCGATCCAACCCTTCCCGCCTCCTAACACCACCACTATTCAAATTGAACAAATTTATTTTAAAAAAAAAAAAAGAGTCTAGGTCGCTTTTTTTCGGACATAACGAAATCGGCGCCACGATGAGAGGATAGCGGCGAGACAATCTATTTGGCTCTTCACAAATGGCGGATGGATTGGTCACCAATAGGTTGACTTCAGCGGGGTTTGACTGACCGCAGAGGAGTTGCTCACTTCTACTTGCCTTTGGGTTTTTCAACTGAAGGTTAGTTGGAACGGACTGAAAAAATTTCCGTATCTTCGTCTGAAAAATATTTAAGTGGAAATATTTGTAAAATATGGATATAGCAAGTCTTGACTTTAGAAATGGGTCACCAAACCAGATTTGATTATTGTGGTTTTGTATGGCTACAACAGTGTGGTGTGAGTGTTGGTGGTGGGGTAGTGGTGATTATTACAATGAAAATGACAAAAGGTTCCTAGGGTTTTTTTGGAGGATGAAGATGATAATTTGGGATAGCTTAGATTTGAAGTTAAAATTGATATTGGTCCTGATCTTAAATTTGGCAATATTTTTCACTTCAATACATAATACTTTTAATGAGAAAAACTAATATTTTTCAGGAAAACAACTGGTACATTTTTTTAGAATAATTATAATACTTTTTGAGAAAAACTAATACTTTTTTTAGGAATTACTATTATTTTTCATGATAACTAATAATTGTAAAAAGAAAAAAATTCTTATAAAATGTAATACTTTTCAATTCAACATGTAATACTTTTCATGGTAATTACTATTACTTTTCACTTCAGGAGAACTACTAAAAATGAAAAATTAATATTTTTTTCCAATAAAATTATAATACTTTTAAGTTTAACACGTAATACTTTTCATTCAACACATAATACTTTTCATGACAATTACTATTACTTTTCGAGAGAACTCGTAAAACTCGAAAAATTAATATTTTTACTTATAAAGTTATAATACTTTTCGATTCAACATGTAATACTTTCCATGGTAATTACTATTAATTTCAGGATAACTACTAAAATACTCTTCAAGAACCTACTAATACTTTTTCAGCGGATCGCTAATACTATTCCGAAGAAAAACTAATACTTTTCGGGACCCTAGTGATACTATGTCGCAGCTTATTATTACATAAAAGCCACCGCCCAGTAGGACTGTGACACCGTCTTTATTACAAATTGCCACTGGACACATAATATTACGAAAATACCATCGAGTTTGGGTTTAGGATCCGTCTGACGAATTTTGACCCGTTAGATCGTCTGATATGAGTTTTTGTCTTTATATTATATGTATCTCATTTATATTAATTTTGTGAATTTTAAAAAGTTGAGAGGGGGGTATATACGTAGGAATGGCAATGGGTCGAGTCAAACCCGGCTCCGCATTAAACCAGTCCCATTCGGGGCGGGTTCAAACTCGGTCAAACAATTCTTGAAGCAGGTTATGGACCCGTTTTAAGAAACCCGTTGGGTCTGGGGTGGGTAACGGGTCCTTATGGACCCGCCCCATATACAATATTTAGTCAAATTTTATATTAATTATTTTAAGTCAAGTCTTTGAGTCATCAGGTAGTCAGAACTAAATTCTTAATTTTCTTCGCAATAGTGGTTATGTTTGCAGATTCTCAAGCAGAATTGAAAAACAATGATCAATTAATCAGGCGCCACCATTATTCACAGCCTTGAATGATTGAGAAATTAATTATAAGAATTTTAATTTAGATTTTAATTTACTATACAAATATCAGTTAGAATGAATTTAAAGTTACAGAGGACTGAATGCGCTCAGCGAAATAATATAAATATTGGCAGCAAATTGAGTTTTTCATTATAGCGGGTCCAACGATTCAACCCATCGGGTCGGGGGTCCAATGGGGGACGGGTCTTGGGTCTATGATTTTCTTCGCGGGACGGGTCCCAAATTTTGCCTAACCTGTACCAGATTCGCCCCATTGCCATCCCTATATATACGTCAGCCACTCCATGGCTCTGGGTTTGCTATTATAGAAGTTAAATTATTATTATTAGTATTAGACAAAAACTTGTGTAAGACGGTCACACTGCGACGGGGATACTTTTAGTGTAAAAATGATACTTTGAGTGTAGAAAGTGATACCTTGTCAGAATATATTAAAATTAAGTGTATTCATACAAAGTATTATTTTTTACGCTAGAAGTATCCCATTGTACACTAGAAGTGTCACTTTTTACCCTAAAAGTGCAATCTGCTGCACCGTGCGACCGTCTTACAAAAGACCTATTATTATTAGAGTGGGTCTTTCCGGACAATCTCATGGATCTCTAATTCGTGAGATGGGTCATCCGACCCGAATCCATCATTCTCATGGATCCTGATCTATCTTAATAAAAAAAAAAAAAAAACCTGGAGAAGATGCTAAGGGCGACAAAAACACCAGAAAATCTCAACTCTAGGGCAAGTGATACTCTTCTATTGCGCAGATGCAAATCATACATTAATTTCAAAATCGCCGATCTCTCTTACTCGGTCTCTAAAACAACACACATTACTATGTGAAAAAATTAAATTCTTCATTGATATAGCTTGCCAATTTTCTGGTACAATTATTAAAATTATACCCACAATGTGTTTGATGATTTGACTATGTGAAGTGTGAACAAAGGAGTATAATAATTGTTGCAACTCATATATTGATTTGATAAACCATAACTTATAATACACAGAATACTACTTCTCATTGTTCATCTTTAAATGAAGAATCAAGTTGAAAATAATGCACTGATGAAGGAAGGTGAAAATTTGGATGCATTGGTGATATGTGTAAAATATACGTACATATAAGGGCTTATAATGATATATAATTGATGTATTTGCACGCATATTTATTGTATTTTACTTGGTTTCCTTAGAAGGGCATGATACTGCGTATTCTTGTAATTTTTTACAAGAAAAATAGCTTAAACGGAATGATATCAATTAGAAGGCCCAGACAAGATTGAAGAATGCGAAGAGAAGATCGAAGAAACGAAGAAAACAGACAAAAACACACCACACGGTCTACCCATGTGAAGCTCACACGGCCGTGTGAGTTGACCCCATGTGATTTGTACATGTTCGTGCGACTTGACTTTTAGAGACATGTTACACGACCCGACCATGTGAAGGTGACACGACCGCGTGAAGTGTTTGGGTGAAAAACAGAGTCGCAACCATTTACACGGCCAAACCGTGTGATCTGCACACGGGCCATGTGATTCGTCTGCGTCTATTTTTTGTGTCCTTTTCCCGTCAGAACTCTAGAAATAATCTCTCAAAGCACTTTTATAAAGAGACCAATGCCTTGCACGGAACATATACTTGATACATCACAAAATACACTACAATTCACTAGAGTTATACAAATCAAAGGTCTTATGAGAGAGGAGGGCTAATCTACGAAGAGCACCACAAGGCCTTTGACATCTGGCTGTGAAAGAGTTCGAAGGCTTAGAAGGAGGATCCATCCGCACAAGAAGGGGTTTTATTTCTTAGTTTAGATCTCTTGTTTGTACTTAAACAATGTCAAACTATTTGATTTCAACTTTGTCTATGAATTTATTATCAAATATATTGGGCTAATCTTTATGATCCTAGGGCATAATCAAAACTGTGGATTCATATTAAATCTTTATTGATTGTTTTCTTAATTGATTTATACTCTATTATATGAATTCGAGCTTATTTCTTGTAGATTATTTGGCCAATAATTTGCATGTTATATTTGTTAGTTCATAATCCGAGAGGTGACTTCTAACAAACGAAAATTGAATTCAGACATAAACGGTATAGTGTCGGGAGGCTTATAATTGTTTGTGGGGACTACTTCAATTTAATGATCTTTCGGGAGTTAATATTAATTGTTGAGTATGGATGCTAGCAATTGGTATTAATCAACTGTTTATTTGCTTCGGGAGGGGAAATAAAAAATATAGGAATTGAACCCATAGAAACACATGATTGGTTTTGATAAACATTGATTGTATTTAATATTGAAGAAGCATGTTGAGATTATGTGTATAGGGTTGCTTTTGTATTTGTTGAAAAGACTTGTAAAGTTCCCATTTTTACAAATTTACTTCTTCTATTTTTACTTGTTAATTTAAGATTTATAAAACTTGTGATTTTCGGTCGCTTCAATAAAATTGGAATACAATGTTATTATAGCCTAAGTGTTTTTTATTCAATCCCTGAGGAATAGGACCTTGCTTGTCATTATTGTATAAACTATGTTATACACATGCAGTATAGTGAAAAGATTTTCGCGATCAGGTTTTCGACGCCGTTACTAGGGATTGAAAGATTCTTCTTAGATATAGTGATAAGTAATTAAAATCTTAATTGAAGCAAATTTTTTTGTAAATATTTTTATTTTTATTTTTTTGATTTTTTTGTAAATATATTTTTAATTTTTTTACCCAACCAATTGTTAGATAAATGTTTTTATCATGATTTTGATGATTTTGTTCAAATGAGTTTTTATACCAAAACAATGTCCCTAAATGTTGTCCCAACACTTCCGATCGATCTAAAATGTTTTTACTATTTTTCGAGTACTTCTTGAAGTTTATATTCGATTTAAAATTGGACAACACTTTTGTTTCGAGGCTCGGCCGTCGCCTATAGGGCAACCCGTACTGAGTTGAGTTTTGAAACAAAAATGGGACGTAAGAGAAAATGGGGAGAGCGGCCAGGTCGACCGTGGTGGGCGGCGGTGAGGGCGGCCCACCGACCACCGGGCGGCCGGTGCACTGGAGTGCCCTCTCAAATGCGGACTTCTCTGTTTTGATTTTCTTTCAACCCCAACCGGTCAAGACCAAGGGCGACCGGTCGAACCCCTTCGACCGGTCCCCCTGTAAAAATTCGCGAGAATTCAATTTCAATCTTATCTCTGTGCGACCGGTCGAACCCCTGTTTATCGACAAACTATCCGTTGCATTTTCGACTTTTTCCCTATTTTGTGGGATTGATTTCTAACAAAACTATATTGATGATTTTAAATGGTTTCTTTTGCGACAAATCACTCCCCAAGGAGGAGCCAATGTCTGAAATCAAAGCCAAGACCTCTCCTATAAATAGAGGCTTCATTCAAGCAACAAGACACAACACTCCATACAAGCAAAGAGCAAACAAAGCAAACACTTTCATATATCTTGTTGTATTAGCCTTAGCACTTTCACTTGCACAAATTTGAGGTCTAGGCTTTCAATTCTTGATTACACTTGTACTCATATTGTATCAATCATTATTGAGTTGTAATCTTGATTTTGGTCATCATTCAACACAAGACATCCTTGTGAGTATTCTTGTGGTAAGAATACACTTGGGTGATCTAGGTGATAGGTGTTTGAAGGTTGTGGTAATCTTCAAAGGTGTTGTAAGAGGATTGTGGTAATCCTCAAGGTGGTGTAAGAGGGTTGTGGTAATCCTCAAGGTGTTGTATTAATTTTTGGTAAATTAATAATATCTTTTTTTTTTTGAAATCCATCCCTGATATCTTTGGGGTGGTAGAGACTAAGCCCTAGGTGGGTTGAACCTCTTTAAATCGACGAGTGTTGTTTAATTTCCGCATTTACATTCTCGTCTTTGTTTGATTATTCAAAAAGAGGGCAAAATCTGAAAAACCGAGATAATCTATTCACCCCCTCTAGATTATCGTAGCCACTTGGACTAACAAGTGGTATCGAGCCAAACTCTTTGGCTAGCTCGTTCCGAGTAAAGAGGAAAGATCCATGGCTACGAATGACGCATATCTCACCACCGGCGCCTCCACCAACAAGCCACCATTGTTCGACGCCAACAACTACGCATTTTGGAAAGACCGTATGGAGTGCTTTCTACAAGTGCGGGTTTGACATATGGAATGTGGTTATTGAAGGAGTTGATCAACCAACAAAAAAATGGAGGATGGCACCTCGGCTCCTAAACCTTTCAAGGAGTTCGATGAAAATGATAAGAAGGCTTTCTCTCTAAACGGTAAGGCCTTAAATATTTTGCATTGCTCACTTACCGCCACCGAGTACAATCGCATACGAGGCATAAGGTCGGCACATGAGGTTTGGGAAAAATTGGAGACTATATATGAAGGGACAAAGAAGGTCAAGCAAGCTAGAAAGACCATGCTTGTTAAAGACTTTGAAAACTTTAACATGTATGATGGTGAAAGCATCTCCAAGATGGTGGAAAGGCTTGACAACATTGTCAATCCTCTTGTGGCCCTCGGTAAAGTCATCTCCGAAGAAGACAAAGTGACTAAGGTATTGAATGCTCTTCCCGGCTCATGGTCCGAAAAGGTGACGGCAATCACGGAAGCACAAAATCTTGAGACACTCAAGTTTGACGAGCTCATCGGGAACCTCCTCATCTATGAAGTCTATCTCAAGGAAAGGAAAACTACCAAACCAACCATCAATCAATCGGGTATGCAAAATATTCCTAAAGGTCTTGCTTCCTCTTCTAATAATGCATACTATGATAATGATGATGATGAGGAGAGACGGCCGCACTTGTTCGAAAATTTGCAAAATTTGTGAATAAAAATAAAGCAAGAAAACCAAGAGATAATGCTTGCTTTAAGTGCGGAAAACCCGGGCACTTCATAGCCGATTGCCCAAAACTCAATGAGGAGGAACAAAAGAAAAAGAAGCCTTTTCCGAAAAAGAAGGCTCTAAATGCGGATGTCAAAACTTGGGATGAGCTACTCGAGACATCCGACGAGGAAGGTGAAACCGAACATGGTCTTATGGCTATAGACGATGAAAATAATGAGGCACGCTCTAACTCCTCTACCTCCTCCTTAGTTGATGAATTGCAATGTGATTTTGATGAGTTGCAAAATGAATTTCAAAAATTGATTGTTAAATACAAGAGTTTAAAGAAGGAGCATAAAGAGCTTAAAATAGAAAAGGATAAATTATTTACATCTTATGAGACTCTTGATCATGTTCATGCTATTACCCTTACTCAAATTCAAACTCTTGAAACCGAGAAACAAATGCTCACTAATGATATTGATAATTTGAAAAAGGATGTGCATCGTTTTAATTTAAGCACGGATAAGGTTACTAAAATTTTAGATGCACAAAGAGGTGAGCATTCAAAACAAGGACTTGGTTACAAACCATTTCAAAAGTCTTTAAGAAAAATGACCAAGGTCCGAATTTTGTACGTGCTAAAAGTGCCCATAATATTATTTGCTTTTATTGTGGTAAAGTTGGTCACTATGTTAGCAATTGTAAATTGAAGAACAATTTTAGCTTTGTTTGGAGACCCAAAGGTCTCAAGGCTAACCCCCATGGACCCCAAAACTATAGGGTACCTAAAAATGGTTCGTTTGTAGGTAATAGCGCGCTACAACAACCATGGAGGATTCGAAATGGCTCGTGGACAGCGGATGTTCACGCCATATGACCTAAAAGAGAACTTTTACCAACATCAAGTTCCAAGAAGAGGGTATGGTCATGTTCGGCAATGGCAAAGGAAGAATTCTTGGAAATGGAGAAATTGGTAACTCTTCTTTCTCTCTTAATAATGTTCTTTTAGTAGAAGGGTTTAAATTTAATTTGATAAGTGTTAGCCAACTTTGTGATTCAAATTATAATGTCGTTTTAATAAAGAAAAATGCCTTATTCGTAAAAATGATGAAATTATTTGTGAAGCAAATAGAAAAGGCAATCTTTACAAAATTTCTACTAGTGATTTGGTTAGTCAAAATGTTTCTTGTCTTGTCGCCAACAATGATTTAACGAGTTTATGGCATAGGCGACTTGGACATGTTGGATATAAAAGTTTGAAAAATATTTACAAAAACCAACATGTAAAAGGACTACCCAAATTGAATTTTGAAAATCTTGGCTTATGTGACACTTCTCAAAAGAACAAATTAGTTAAGAGTAGTTTTAAGCCCAAAAATGAAATTTCCACAACCAAGCCTCTACAACTTCTTCACCTAGATTTGTATGGGGATATTGGTACGGCTAGTCTAAGTGGAAAACATTACACTTTTGTAATTGTTGATGATTTTTCTAGATACACTTGGGCTCTTTTTCTTGCAAATAAAAGCGATGCCGTTAATGAGTTTGTTAAGTTGTGTAGACGCATTGAGAATGAAAATGAAGATACTATTAAAACTATTCAAGTGATCGAGGCGGAGAATTTGACGGTGAGTTTAGAGTTTTTGTGAAACCAAGGGATATACACACAATTTTTCGGCTCCAGACACCTCAACAAAATGGTGTAGCCGAAAGGAAGAATCGGACACTTCAAGAAATGAGTCGGTCCATGCTAAATGAATTTTCACTTCCAAAATTTTTGGGCCGAAGCGTAAGTACCGCTTGCTATGTCATTAATCGAGTTTATATTCGTCCTAAAATGAATAAAACTCCATATGAGCTTTGGAAAGGAAGAACTCCAAATATTAGTTATTTCAAAATATTTGGATGTAAGTGCTTTATTTTGAATACTAAGGATCAATTGGACAAACTTGATCCTAAGGCCGATGAAGGAATATTTATGGGGTATTCAACCAAGAGCAAAGCATATCGGGTTTACAATAAGACTAGCATGGTTGTTGAAGAATTTATTCATGTCAAATTTAATGAAGCCTCGGGTGTTGAAAGAATACCCAATGACGATAGTGATGAAGAGGATATTGTTGAACCTATTGTTCAAAGTGATGCTCATAATGATAAATCTTCTATTTCAAATGATCAACCTTCAAGTTCAAATGTTCCTCAAGAAGATAGGGTGATACTTGAATCTTCCCGTAGCATTGAAATTTAAGGAGATCACCCAAAAGATCTTATTATTGGTGATCCCCTTGATAAAGTAATGACTCGTAGAAATTTTGCCGAGAAAACTCTTATATCTCAAAAAGAGCCTAAAAATGCTAAGGAAGCTATTGAGGATGAAGATTGGTTTTTAGAAATGCAAGAGGAGTTGAATCAATTTGAAAGAAATGATGTATGGGAATTAGTACCTTGTCCTCCATCTCAAACAATTATTGGTACAAAATGGGTATTCCGAACAAACTTGATGATCAAGGCAACATTGTTCGTAATAAGGCAAGGTTAGTAGCTCAAGGGTATTGTCAAGAAGAAGGTATTGATTATGATGAAACATTTGCACCCGTAAGCACGTTTAGAAGCTATTCGCATTTTACTTGCCTATTCTTGTTTTAAAAATTTCAAGCTTTACCAAATGGATGTTAAATCCGCTTTCTTAAATGGTTTTATTCAAGAAGAAGTCTATGTAAAACAACCTCCGGGTTTGAAAATTTTTCTAGGCCTAATGATGTTTTTAAACTTAAAAGGCCTTGTATGGCTTGAAACAAGCACCTCGTGCATGGTATGATAGACTTAGCTCTTTTCTTTTGCAAAATGGTTTTACAAGAGGTAAAGTTGATACTACTCTCTTTGTTTTTGAAAAAGGGCAAGATTGTTTACTTGTGCAAATTTATGTTGATGATATCATCTTTGGTGCTACTAATGAATCTTTGTGCAAGAAATTTTCTAAGTTAATGCAAGGTGAATTTGAAATGAGCATGATGGGAGAGCTTAATTTCTTTCTTGGACTTCAAATCAAGCAATGCCAAGAAGGTATCTATATTTCACAATCAAAATATACAAAGGAACTTTTGAAAAAGTTCGGCATTGAAGAAGGAAGAACCGTCTCGACTCTATGGCAACAAATGTCAAAATTGACAAAGATGAAAAAGGCAAGTCGGTTGATGAATCCAAGTATCGAGGTATGATTGGTAGTTTACTTTATTTAACCGCTAGTAGACCGGACATTCTTCATGCCGTATGCCTATGCGCTCGTTTTCAAAGCAATCCCAAAGAATCTCATATGAGTGCCGTTAAAAGAATTTTTCGATATTTGATAGACACTATTCAATATGGTTTATTTTATCCAAAAAATGAAAATTTTTCTCTTAAAGGTTATAGTGATTCGGACTATGCGGAAATATTGATGATCGGAAAAGTACTTCCGGATCATGTCAATTTTTAGCGATTGCCTAGTTTCTTGGTTTTCAAAGAAACAAAACTCATTTCACTTTCAACGGCCGGCCGAATATATTTCCGCCGCTTTTTGTTGTACTCAACTTCTTTGGATGAAACAAACCTTAGCGGATTACAAATGTTCTTTTGAAAATGTTCCTATCTTTTGTGATAACATATCCGCTATAAATATTGCTCAAAACCCGGTTCATCATAACCGTACTAAACATATTGAGATTCGACATCATTTTCTAAGGGATTGTGTTTCAAAACGAAAAATTGGGATATCGTTTGTGCCATCTCAAGATCAATTAGCGGACATTTTTACAAAACCGCTAACTTCCGAGACTTTTGCGTCAATACGAGCTCGGTTAGGCATAATGCATATTGAATGAGGTCTACGTTTGCACTTTGCATGTTTTTAAAACTTAGGGGCGAAAAATCGGATTTTTGGTTGAAAATTCGGATTTTGAAAAATTTGACAAAACAAATGGCTTGAAGAGGTTGAGGGCAACCGTCGCCCCCTCAACGTCGACCGTCGCCCTCAACCACGGCCGGCCGCCTAGGCCAAATTTTGGTTTAAGTTCGCTTCTGTCTTGACATTTGTTATTTTCACTTCTTTTTGCCATTTTTCGTCCCCTTTGCCAAATGCACACAATTTTCACTCAAAATTGATTTTCATGCATTCTATTCATATCTTGGACCTTATATAGCTTGTGTATCATCATCATTGCTCATCTTTTCCGATCAAATGGTAAGAATTTTCCTTACTTTGCTCAATTGGGTTGAACCTTGAGTTTATGGCTTTCTTGTATATTTCTTGATATTTTTGCTTATGATCTTGATGAGCTTAGTTATTATGTTGTATTGTATGATGTTTGATGTGAATTGGTGATGCAATTTTTGGCTTGGATCTTTTACAAGGGCTATATACAACTCTTTTTATTTTTCACGCCCACAATGTGTTCGATGAAATGTCACAATGAAAATTTCAACTTCTACATGATTCTCTCGCTTCCAAAAGTCTTCAATCCTCATTGAGATCATGTTTTGGCAAATAAAACAGCGTATGAACTCTTCATGATACATTTCTCCCATTTTCCTTGGTTTTTAAGCCTAAATTGCTCAATGGTTGATAAACCATTTCTTTGGCGCTTACTTTGACATACTTCTATGATGTTTTTATCATCCTAACATCTTTTTGATGATTCCAAAGGGGAGAAACAAGAAATTGGCTCGTTAGCTCAAAGAAGCTAATAAAAGCTCATGATAAAAGCTAATAAGTTATGGCTTATTAAGGCCATAAGTTGTGAAGAAAACTCATCCAATGATTGTTTTATGAACTTGTTTGCATGGATAATAAGTATTTGTGACGGGGGAGCTTCTAAGCTCATGGAGTTGTTGCTTATTTTGTAAAAGCTTGTGCTTCTAGCTTATGCAATATTTCTTATTAATGTGCTTGTTGATAGAGGGAGCTTTTGTAAAATGTTTTTAAACGGATAGTTTACTCATAAACCGGAAAATTATTTTGTTTTTCGAAATCGTCCTCTTGAAAATTGTTTTGGTTTGTAATCATCAAAAAGGGGAGTTTGTTAGATAAATGTTTTTATCATGATTTTGATGATTTTGTTCAAATGAGTTTTTATACCAAAACAATGTCCCTAAATGTTGTCCCAACACTTCCGATCGATCTAAAATGTTTTTACTATTTTTCGAGTACTTCTTGAAGTTTATATTCGATTTAAAATTGGACAACACTTTTGTTTCAGTTTCGACCGGTCGCCCTATAGGGCAACCCGTACACTGAGTTGAGTTTTGAAACAGAAAATGGGACGTAAGAGAAAATGGGGAGAGCGACGGTCGACCGACTGTGGGCGACGGTGAGGGCGACCGGTCGACCGACCACCGGCGACGGTGCACAGGGAGTGCCCTCTCAAATGCGGACTTCTCTGTTTTGATTTTCTTTCAACCCCAACCGGTCAAGACCAAGGCGGCACCGTCGAACCCCCGACCGGTCCCCGTAAAAAATTCGCAGAATTCAATTTCAATCTTATCTCTCGTGCGACCAGGTCGAACCCCCTGTTTATCGACAAACTATCCGTTGCATTTTCGACAACTTTTCCCTATTTTGTGGGATTGATTTCTAACAGCTATATTGATGATTTTAAATGGTTTCTTTTTGCAGCAAATCACTCCCCCGGGAGGAGCCAATGTCCGGAAATCAAAGCCAAGACCTCTCCTATAAATAGAGGCTTCATTCAAGCAACAAGACACAACACTCCATACAAGCAAAAGAGCAAACAAAGCAAACACTTTCATATATCTTGTTGTATTAGCCTTAGCACTTTCACTTGCACAAATTTGAGGTCTAGGCTTTCAATTCTTGATTACACTTGTACTCATATTGTATCAATCATTATTGAGTTGTAATCTTGATTTTGGTCATCATTCAACACAAGACATCCTTGTGAGTATTCTTGTGGTAAGAATACACTTGGGTGATCTAGGTGATAGGTGTTTGAAGGTTGTGGTAATCTTCAAAGGTGTTGTAAGAGGATTGTGGTAATCCTCAAGGTGGTGTAAGAGGGTTGTGGTAATCCTCAAGGTGTTGTATTAATTTTTGGTAAATTAATAATATCTTTTTTTCTTTTTGAAATCCATCCCTGATATCTTTGGGGTGGTAGAGGACTAGGCCCTGGTGGGTTGAACCTCTTTAAATCGACGAGTGTTGTTTAATTTCCGCATTTACATTCTCGTCTTTGCTTGATTATTCGAAAAAGAGGGCAAAATCAAAACCGAGATAATCTATTCACCCCCTCTAGATTATCGTAGCCACTTGACTAACACCAATACCCGATCTGGACTTTGATTTGCTATTTGAAATTGTATTACACCTAGAGATTTGGAGTCCTATAGTAAGTTGGAAGTTGCACTTATATGTCATGCGAAATTGGAAGTCAATCAAAACAAAACTTTCAACATAATAAGAATAGACAGTGTAGGTCCCAAGGGGTGTAAGTAAGGTTTAGAAGGGGGTTGAATAAACCTTACCAACTTTTTGATTTTAGTCCTTTTAAAATTATTACGAGTTAATACACGCTAAGTCCTTGAGGGACAACTAAGTTAGTTAATCAAAGATAGTTAGCCACTCAACGGACTCGATAGAGTCATGATAGAATAACTCACTTTTTAATCTAAACCTTAACTTAGGTGTGATGAGTTTTTCAAATTTCAAGACTTAACACCCTTGAATTTGATTTAACTTCGTTTTAACACTTGATTTTAGCACCTAGTTATTTATTAGTTGGATAGCAAATTATCAGCAGATATAAAATATGTGTGCATGAATGTAAATATGCTGAAATGTAAATGACACAAGTAAATTTTATAGAGGTTCGAAGATGGGGTAATTCTTCTAATCCTCTCTTCTCCAACTCCTGGAGGAATCCACTAAGTAATGATCAATTCACAAAGTGGTTATCAGTCTAGAGACAAGTCTTGATCACGCAGCCGACTTGCTCCTTGGACTCAGTCTGGAGATGCCTTGGTCATACAGTTGGCTTCTCGTTCGACTCAGCTTCTTCATAGGGCAGCTGCCTTGCTACTTCAGCTCACTTTCTCAAGCTTCTTGGATATTATCATGAAGCCCTCCAATAACTTGAGATTGGTTCGACCTTGAACCTTCCTACAATCCTCCTTGGAAAGTAGACCCCTTTTGATTCTTCAAAAGTTCCCTCTTCAATAGTTTGAAGTTGTCTTTCCTTCACAGCTTGGTGTTGGATCGATTTTCTTCGAGATTTAGGCTTGAGGATTTTGCTCGAATATCTTGAGAATATTTTGCAGGTTACAGTTTGAATAATGCTTGTTCGTTCGTGATTCAGGTAATCAAGGTAACCGTTTCTCAATGAAATTCCTCAGCATTTTATAGTGAACTTTCAAAAATCTGCCCGTTGAAGAAATAGGCTGATTTTCAAAAGTCACTTGTGTTCGTTGGCTTGTCTTTTCTTAGTCTTCAGTCTTGAGATGTAGACCTTTCCTCGTATTAAATGAATGTCCAGCTTTTCAGGTTTTGACACGAGGTGCAGTGCTTCCCATTGGTTTATTCTTTTTGCACGCTCCTGGGACTGAGCACTTTAAGACATGGCAGCATGGAAGTATTACTTATTTAAGTAAAGTTCTTAACTTCTGTGCAATGGATTCTTTTCAGTTAACTCCTCTTTGCAGCTGCCTTTTTCCCAGGTGACTTGAGTCTGCTTCAATCATTGAAAGACTCATCTGTCACTTCAACTTGTGACATGGCTTCTTTGAGTTGACTTAACTGAATCTTCACATAGCTGTCCCTCAGCTGTTACATCTCCAGTCGAGTCCTTGGTCCTCTTTCTTGGCCATACTCAGTTGTTCCACAGCGGAGTCTTCACTTCACTCCTTCAGTTGACTTCTTGTATTTCCAGGCATAGCTGACTTGACTCAGCTCATACAACCCTATCTATTACAATAAGAATTACAAGGAAAATGGGGTGCCAACACTCTAATCTAAGTTTTACATGGCATTCATCAAAATCTACAAAATAATTTCCCAACAATTTCCCCCTTTTTGATGATGCCAAAACTTAAAATCATTAAGCAACATGTAAACAACAAAGATACATACAGATAATGCAGTAACAAAGAATATATGCGTAGAATCAATCATTTTATTGATCATAACATTCTTGTTCTTTACACAGCTGTTTACAAGGTGTATCAGAGCATAATCATATTCAAGCAAACTTCAAGCATCTATGATAAGATACAACAATAGAAAGAAAATACAGCAATACTTTATTGAATATACAGATGACTTACACACATATGTATTAACAAAAGTAAAATACACGAAGGAGTTAGCGGCAAACACTTCATAGCCTTTCACGCCTCCTTCTTTCCTCTTGACTCTGTCATCATCAGCTCTCTTTCTTTTCTTTTCATCTTCAGCTGCTTTCTTCTTTTCATAGGCTTTCTTTGCAGCATCGTCTCTTCTTTTCCTTTCTTGCCTTTCTTGCCACAACTGATATTGCCTTTCATTTCCTCCTCGATTCTTTTCACGTATTCAGCATTTTTTCTAGCCACTTCCCGATTAGCTACTTCATCATACCCAACCCAATAGATCATTTCCTTCTTGCCTGGATCTACATATTCAATATTTTTGGGTAGAGGTCTAGGTTGAAACCCTCTTCCTCCACCCCTTCTTCCTCCTCCTCTGGGCGTATATTGTCTCGAGTCTTCTTCTTACCAAATTTGAATGGCTGGCCGGGTAGTCTCACGCCTTCATCGCTTCTTCGCACCCGCCTGACTTGCACCCTTCTCCCGACAAAATCCCAGGCTTGGGCTAAGACATGTTTTTGAAGTAACCTTCGGATTCGAGCGTTTTAAATTCTTCAACTGATCTTGGCTCCTCTCCGTCATCTGGGAAGCATCTGTGTCCTTTCCTGCCGAAATGCCACCGTAAGTTTTCAGTACTTCTAGAACACGGGCATCCATCTTTCTTTCAACCTCCTTCATCCCTGCTTCCACAATTTTTCTCTTCTCAGACATAGGCACAACAGAGTGTTGGAGCAGCAGAGTCACTAGAAGTTTGCTGATTATTGATGCTGTAACATGACCTTGCTGAGGGGTATCAACAAGCATTGATGTCACATCCTTTGACCTTTCCCCCTCAACAGCTTTTCCCTTCTCCTTCTTCTTCTCAACAACTGTTTGCTCCTTCTCCTTCTTCTTCTCAACAACTGTCTCTTCCTTCAACTTCCTCAGGTATTCCTCTTCCCCCTTTTTGGCATCATCGAAAGATAGAGGAACCCCTGGAAACATCCCAACGAGCATGAAATCCAGTCGGCTGAGAGCGGAGTTCTACTTGGAGTCTGTTGTGACATGTGTTGTGCGAAATTTTGAGCGAGTGGCTTTCGATTTAGCTGCCACCAGTTTCATTTCAGCCATGAGAAGACTGAACTTCGTATTCATGTTCTCTTCAACACGCAGAGGTTTTTTTCGATGAAATTCACGCAACAACTTCATTTTAGTTGTGTGAGAGGCATGCATTCTATTAATATTGGCCTGCATCCTCTGCTTCATATCAACATTTCCAGCACTCCAAACCAGCATCTTGTTGTACAATGCCTTGAAATACCGGACTTGTTCATATCGCATTGTACTCTACTGCTGACACCATTCCCTGATCCATACCACAATCCCTCGTAAGTCTGCTGTGAGGGTGGCATCTCTATTGTCCAGACGTATATCTAGTGAGGACTGGTGCCGTTCGATCTTCTCAATCTCTCCACAGATTTTCTTAAAGACTTCACGGATCTCAGCTGTCACTTCGGATTCAACTGGCGGCCATGCAACATCAAAATCAAGGTCTGCTGGAACAATGGAGTCGATGGGAATTACTCAACATCGATCGGATGTTGAAGTGTCGCTGCTCTTGAGTTGTCTCTTCTTCAAGGTCGGGCAGCTCAATTGAGAAAGAGAATGTTTCCTCAAATGCATCATCGCGCACATATGGGATTGATTGAACAGTTGTTCGTGCCTTTGATGATCCTGGTTGAGTCGATCCAGCTGCAGCTTTGGGAGCCTGTGCAGATGACTCGGTCTCAGCTGGGCCTTGTTGAGTGGATTGTCCATTTGATCAACCTCGCTTCTTCGGCCTCAGTAGATTCTGCTAAATGAATTTCCTTGTCCTCGGCTGCACCATCAGCGTCATCGGAGGATGATGGAGCCTAGGGGCTTGGTTCATTATCATAATTAAACATTTGACGAGCAACTTTAAAGGTTGGTGACTTCTCGTGCAGGGAAGAACATCCTCACCGAGTCCTTTTGATGAGCAACAGAGTGGACTCGGCCTTCGTCTTGAGATCCCGAAAAGGATATATCGGGGTTGTCCGGGAATCATGAAGAGCACTAATCTCCTTTTCAGATTCAACAATGATGACAGGAGGGATGCTATTATCTTCTTGAGTTTTACCCAGGGAAGTCTCAACCTCCCTTGGGCCTTCAATACCTCCAGCAGTCTCAACTACAGCGAGGTCTTCTACAATCACTTCGACAGACGTAGATGTCTTAGGGTCTTGGACAGTGGCATCCGAAGGAGTCTCAACCCCTTGGATTGCACTTTTAGTGCCCAAAGTGTTAACTCTCGGGGCAATTCCAACTGCGTAAGTGCAAAGCAGTTGGCACTTCAGCTGGGACAGACTCAACTGTCCGAGCTTCGTCAGTGTCAGTCTGCTGTGATTCTTTTTCCTTTTCCACTTCACCTCCTTTCTGCAGTGTGGAGTCATCTGCAGCATCCTCCGACCTTGCTGCAGTGGAGTGAGTTTCCCCATCAGCTGGCACACCAGTTGTGTGACTGATGGTGGGGTCACTCTTCTCCAGACTCCCGGCTGCTTCTGTTGAGTGCTCAGCCATGGGGGCAGCTAGTAAAACACCTTCAATAGGGGTTGGATCAACTTGGGTGCCCAAGTTCCCAGTTTCATCGCGAATCCCTTGGACCCTTCTTCTGAGTGTACTGGGGATGTAGTTGCAGCAATAATTGTTCCAATGTGCTGCCTACTCCCAGTGGGTCAATCTCCAGTAGAGATTTTGAGGACTCTCCTGGTCCTTCAATCATTTCTTGTTCGTGCATCATCCTGGATTCCCTTAAGGCTTTCTGCATCTCTACCTCTTCTTGTGCAGCAACAGGATTCATGTCTTCATCAGTGTCTGACAACAAGTCTAAATGAGGATGCGTATGTTCCAGAGTTCCAATGAAATGATAGATATTTGCCTTCTCTAGTGCACGGGCTTGCTCTTCAGCTTTGTCCTTCTCATTCACCTTAATGATACGGAGGAGATCCATGCAGTGCCCTTCGTCGAGATCCGTTCGGACATTGGTAACTCCAAGGAATTGCAGTAATTCCTCTTCCTCCTCGATAAATTCAGGGCGTTCGAACTGCACCCTGGAATGACTTAGCTTCCATGCCCTCCATTCACGTAGACGGCGCTGGACGTCTGGATATACAGGAGAAACCACAATTACATCATCATCTTCATCCTCTTCTGTCCTTCCGTTTCAGGGATGGAAGGTAGGATACTCTACTACTCTTCGCCTTCAGCAGCATCTATGGCAGGTGGAGAGACAACCTTTTCAATAGGAGATTCCATTGTCTCAGCTGCCTCTTTGGTAAGCGTCTGCTGATCATCTTCAGCAGACTTGGCGGTTTCATCAATTACTTCAGGAGACTGCACTTCCTCAGCAGTCTCATAAGTTTTCTCCAGCTGAGTGGTAGACTCAGCTATCTTTTCAAGCTCTGAAAGCTTGGAGATTCTTCTTCTTCTCTTGGATCTCACCAGAGGAATTTATGCTTCGGATTTCTCTTCTTCAGGTTCCTTGGCGGGCTGGAGCATCTTTCTTAGATGGAGCTGCCTTTCTAGGCTTGGTAGTCCTCTTCTTTCTTATGGTTGGAGAAGGTATTTGGGCTTCCTTCTCCGCCTCAGCCGGGCGGGAGACACGGCTGCTTCGAGCGGTGACTCCTACTGCAGGGGAGCGTCCGTTTTCTTTCTTTGCAGCGCGACTTTCTTTTCTTAGCAGTGAGGCGCTCTTTTCTTCTGGAGGAGAGACAACTGTGTTGTATGTCCCAAGGGGTGTGAGTAAGGTTTAGAAGGGGGGCTTGAATAAACCTAAACCTGGGAGGGGGGTTGAATAAACCTTACCAATTTTTCGATTTTAGTCCTTTTAAAATATTAGTGAGTTAAATACACAAATATGTCCTTGATGGACAGCTAAGTTAGTTAACCAAATAGAGTTAGCCACTCAAATGTACTCAATTGAGTTTGTTGATAGAATAACCTTTCATTGTTTAGTCTAAACCTTAACTTAGTTTGTGATGAGATTTTCAACGGAAGACTTAACACCCTTGAATTTGGTTTAAGTTTGTTTTAACACTTGGTTTTAGCACTTTGTTAATTATCAATTGAATAGCAAATTGTCGTGATATTAAATGATATGCGAGAAAGTAAATCTTTGAAATGTAAATGACACAATAATTTTTATAGAGGTTCGAAGATGGGGTAATTCTTCTAATCCTCTCTTCTCCAACTCCCGGAGGAATCCACTAAGTATTGATCGAGTAGAAAGTGGTTATCAGTCCCAGGATACAAGTCTTGATAACATAGCCGACTTGATCCTTTGGGACTCGGCTGAGATGCCTTGGTCACACACCGCTTCTTGACGACTCGCCTTCTTCACAGGGCAAATTTGCTTTGCTACTACAACTCACTTGCTCAATCTTCTTGGATTTGATCACGAAGCCCTCCAATAACTTGAGACTGGTTCGACCTTGAACCTTTCTACAATCCTCCTTGGAATGTAGACCCCTTTTGATTCTTCAAAATTTTCCTCTTCAACAGTATGAAGTTGTCTTTCCTTCACAGCTTGGTGTTGGATCGAATTCCTTCGAGGTTTAGGCTTGAGGATTTGCTTGAATAACATGAGAATATTTTTGTAGGTTACTGCTCGAATGATAACTTGAATGTTCGTGGTTCAGGTAACCCTCTCTCTAAGTGATTCCTCAGCCTTTTATAGTGAACTTTCAAAAATCTGTCCATTGAAGAGATAGGTTGATTCAAAAGTCACTTGTATTCGTTGGCTTGTCTTGTTGCAGTCCTTGATCTTGACATTTCCTTATATTAAATGAACATTCAGCTTTTGAGAGTCTGACACAAGGTGCAGTGCTTCCCATTGGTTTATTAGTTTTCTTGATGGGTAAAAAGTGTGCAGATTTCGTGAGTCGGTCTACAACTACCCAAATAGCATCATGGCCTCCTCTGGTCCTTGGTAGATCCGTCACGAAGTCCATCGTTATGTGTTCCCATTTCCACTCAGGAATTCTCAATGGTTGTAGTAAACCGGATGGTCGTTGGTGTTCTCGCTTTTTACTCGTTGACAAGTCAAACATCTCGCAACGAACTCGCTACTACCTGTTCTTCATGTTTACCCACCAATAACTCCGTTTCAAATCCTTATACATCTTGTTTCCTCCAGGATTTATAGTGTATTTTGAATGGTGTGCCTCTGCTAGATTCTATTCCTAATCGCTCGTCATTCGGTACACACACTCGATTAGGAACCGATAACTCCATCTTCGTGTACCGAGAATTCTGATCTTTCTCCTTTAAGTATCTTCTCCTTTAGTTTTCGAAGATGTGTATCTTTCTCTTGTGCTTCTTTAATCTCATTAAGCGATTGGGTGTAATCAAATGTTAGCACATGAAATCGAGTATTGGTTCTCGTCGATTCCAATTACTCAGCTCTTTTAATGATTCCCACTCTCGAATCATAAGTCCGGCTAATCTCGCCTTTTCTCGCTTGAGTGTCCTTTCGACGTTAGCTTTCTCGGGATGGTATTGAATATCAAAGTGATAGTCCTCAATCAACTCCATCCATCTTCGTTGCCTCAGTTGAGGTCTTTCTAGGAGAATAGGTACTTCAAGCTCTTATGGTCCGTGAAAACCGTGAATGTTGCTCCATAGAGATAGTGTCTCCATTTCTTCAAAGCAAACACTATTGCTGCTAATTCCAAGTCATGCGTTGGATAATTGACCTCATATGGCTTGAGTTTTCGTGATGCATAAGCGATAACCTTTCCTTCCCGCATGAGCACCGCTCCTAGTCCTTCTTTTGATGCATCACCTTTGTAGACGACAAAGTTTTTACTTCCCTTTGGAAGAGCTAAGACCGAGCCGTAGTAGTAGTCGTTTCTTGACTCTTAGAAGCTCGCCTCGCACTTGCCATTCCACTCAAACTTGACTTGCTTCCTCGGGTTAGTCGAGTGAGTGGTCCTATATCTTGGAGAAATCCTGGATAAATCTTCGATAATATCCAAATAGTCTAGAAACTCCTGGTTTCAAGATTCACTGGTTGTTTCCATTCAACCACCGTGTCCCGTACCTTCAAGGATCTACTTTGCAATCCCGGTCATGCCGGATACTATATGTCCCAAGAACGCGACTTCACTAAGCCAAAATTCGCACTTGCTGAATTTGGCATACAACTTATGCTCTCGTAGTGTCTCTAAAACGATTTTCGGATGACGCTCGTGCTCTCCTCTAGACTTAGAGTATACGAGTATGTCATCAATGAATATCACTACGAATTGATCCAAATAAGGTTGGCGGACTCGATGCATCCGTCCATAAATGTTCTGCTGTGCATTAAATCGACCGAAAGGCATTACTACAAACTCGTAGTGTCCATATCGGGTTGAAATGCGCTTTGGAAATGTCTCCTTCATGGATTTTCAGTTGGTAATATCCTTGTTGTAAATCAAACTTGAGTACACCGTTGCTCCTTGAAGTTGATCAAATAGTTCGTCTATCCTTGGGAGGGGTATTTATTCTTGATGGTCACACTATTAAGACCACGATAATCTATGCATAGCCTTAATGTACCATCCTTCTTTTTGACGAACAACATAGGTGCTCCCCACGAGACGTGCTCGGTCGGATAAATCCCACCATCCATTTTACCAGAATTGCATTTTCAACTCTTGTAACTCAAGAGGAGCCATTCTATACGGTGTTCGGCAATCGGGCGGGTCCTGGCAACACCTCGATGGTGAACTCGACTTCCCTATCCGGAGGGGCAGGTGGTGAGTTCTTGTGGAAATACATCCGTGTATTCGATACTACAGTACTTGGTTGATTTGTGTCTCAACCTTGGGTTTGTTAATTACAAACGCCAAGTACCCTTGAGCTCCTCTAGTGATCGCCCTTCTCGCTTTCATTGCCGAAATGATTGGGGCAATCTTAACTCGTGCCCTTCCCGAAATCTCTACTTCGGTTTTCCGTTCACATAGCTTAATGGACTTGTTATGGCAGTCCATTTGTGCATGGTGTGCGATAACTGATTCATTCCCAATATCACGTCATATTCGGATATAGGTAATAAGATCAAATCGGCAGAAAGTTTATCTCAAAGAATCTTAACTTCGCATGCATTATAGATAATATCTCATTATCGACTTGCACCCATAGGATTTGACACTTCTAAGCATATAGGCATATGTTCCATGCATGCATGCGGTTTGTGTACAAAATGCGGTGCAACAAATGAATGCGTCGATCCAGGGTCAAACAATATTTTAGCGTAGTGGTTAGATACTAGAAGCGTACCTTCCACCACGTTTGTTGCCTCCGGAGCCTCCTGTCCTGGCTAGTGCAAATGCTCGGCGGGCATCCTTGCCCGATTACCCTGGCCATTTCGGCTTCTACGGTTGCGTCTGTTTAGTTCGGTCATCATACTTGGGCAATCTTGCACTGGTGTTGATTACTACCACAATGAAACACCTTCCTTGTTTACGCCAACGTTGTTGGCGATGTCCCGACTTCGGCAATGTGCACACTCTTGACCGCTTTCCTTGACCTTTGGTCTCTTTCCACTTGTCTGCTTTTATTAATCGGTCCTTTCAAACTTAGCGGCGGTTTAGATGGGCTCCGTCCCACAAATCCTCTTAAGATCGCTTCGATGGCCTACTCTCTTGAATCTGTCCAATACGGTTCGATCCCGACTAATGCGTAGGGCCTTTTGCATGGTGAGTAGGTTGCCGATTCAACATCAACAATCAAGCTTTCAAGTTCCGTTTCAATCCTCGAGTGAACTTGTAAAGCTTATCCTCTTGATCTTGATTGTCCCCGAGCATACTTGGACAATCGGTGAAATTTGGACTGTCTTGAGCTACATCGATTCCCTTGCCTCAATCTATGGAATTCGTCTCGCGCGCTTCCTTCACAACCTGGGAATATCTTTGTTAGTTGAACTCGCCAAGAAATTTCCCCATGTTCTCGATTACTCGGTCCTGTTCCCATCTCCTTTCAATCGCCCTCCACCGTCTCTAGCCCGATTCCAGGCATTTAAATACAACGAGTGTGACTCTTTGTTCGTCGAGTATTGAAGAGCATTGAAGATATTCTCCACTTCTCTATCCATTCTTCTCGCTTTCACATCGTCCGCTCTCCCAAGAAGGTTGGTGGGTTGAACCACGGAATCGCTCCAACATGCGATCGTTCGCCTCTCGGCGGGTTCGGGAGCACGGGTTGAGGCTCGCATGTTGCCTCATAAAAACCAATGTTCTTTGTAAGGCATGCGGTCGATTGTCTCCTTTCAAGGCGAGTGGAGGAGGTGGCGGTAATTCCGGAGAGGGTACCGATCCCTGGGTACATCGTCGTCTCCTCGTGGAACGCGACGAGGTCTCACACGTCCTCGATGTTATCGCGCGTTACGTATCTTGAAGCGTTAGTTGCGATTCGAGAGTAAATGAATACAATAATTATTCGCGTAAAGCAAGAGATATCGCAGGAAAGTAACATCAAACACAAGACATTTGAATAAATAGCAAAAGGTATATCCATTAATGTAAAATTTGAATACACCCAAAGTACAATAGCAGAATACTAAGGCAAATACATGAAACCAAAATACATCCGAATCTAGTACAATAAGGTAAGGTACAACACTGGAATACACGGCTACAACAACAAAAGTACAAACTGACAATCTGCTAGCTAATCGGTGAGATCGCCATCATCGCTCGCCGCTATGTCTATAATCGGGCCGGTCGGGCCGAGGTGGCGCCTCAACCTCGGGCTAATCCACGAGTCTAACCACTTTGCTCGAATCCCGAGGCCTCATCGAGTGGAGCGACCTCGGGTGCCTCGGCTCTCAATGTCGGCCGGATCCTCCTCGGCATCAGTGTGAGCTCCTCGCCTCGGGCGGTGGCAATGGGCGAGCATTGGGCGCCAAGCGACCTCTAGTGCGTCGTCTCTCTCGAGCTAGGGCCTGTGTAAGGTCCTCTATGGTGACCTCATTTGCTTGATGAGGTCTCCTCCAAGTGATCGACGGTCTTCGGGATAGGCGGGCGTCAATCTCCCATTTCTCGGCGTCACTAGTCCTCTTCATCTTCTCCGCATGTTATCCAGCGCTCCAATACTCAGTATTTAGTCCTCCCGCTCTTATGGTGTTATCGCGGTCCTTGATGACAATGGTCACTCGTTCTTCTCATCTTGGCTCATCGCCAAGCGCCGAGTCAGTCCCTATTCCGTTGGCACTCCTGAGGCTAGCTACGTGGTCGCGCGTTCACTTTCCCGGTGACAATGAATCATCGATGCCGGTAATATTCCCGCTCGGCACGGGCATGGAATACATCCCACCATGTAGCGGCGTCGGCTCCATCCCGATCAAACAAAACTAAGGCGGATCATCAAAGGTAGAGGAAAGATAAAAGAGAATAAGGAAGAATGAATAATAAAGGAAATCGATCGAGAATCAACTAAGTCAAGACAAGTATGATTATGAAATCTCAAAGTATGCGTTCTAACTTAGTTCAAATATCAATAAGACGGTTCTATGCCAATTTGAAATCGATTTCACACTTAATTGGTCAAGTCGCGGTACTTACCCAAAACACGGGCCAGGTCTATCCTGGGTCGGCTCGGTGTAAGTTTCCATCTTACTAGCCGAGCTCGATACCACTCTAATCACGCCCCAAGCGGGACGCGATGAACGATCCACAACTTAAATACAATAACCGAACAGTCCATAAATATCAACGAGAACCCAATGAGACAGTCTAAATAGCGTGAAAATAAAATAACAAGTGCGAATACAACTTAAAGTATACAATCCATCATCCAAGTTACAACCCGAAAATCAACAAAATATAGCAACTTAAAGTCAAAGGTCCTACGCCCTTGATTACAAAACCGGAATGGAGCGAAATACAAAAGTCCGACAACAACATAAGAAAATAGTCCAATCAACAACAAAAAGTAGTAAATCCAACAAGTGTAGTACAAGGTCTCAATCCGAGCCGGTTCAACATCTCCAACGAAATCCTCATCTAAGGTTAGAAAATAGGTGGGGATGAGACAAAAATCTCGATGGATGGGGTGATAGTGTGCGAGTGTGGCGCAATATAGTTAAGGTGAGAAAACCATTATATGAAAACGGCGTGAGTATGATGCATGAATTCACACCGCGATTCACAAGCGTCGTGATAAAATATTTAAATAATATACTTATGCATTCAAAAATTCATGGTCACACAGCACTATGTGATTGATCAAAGAAGTAGGTAGGATTGCGAAAGTGTAACGCTAATCCCATGCAAGGCAAATAATGGTTGTGTACGGATTTGTAGCGCCAACCAATGCAAAAGCAGGTAAGCGGTTGCGTGCATGAAATGTAACGCCAACCAAAATGGGTCCGATAACTCCTAATCGTGTGGATCGAGACAATGATTCCTTCGTTCTTCCTTGTAACTCCCGGTCGGTATGGTCAAGATCGGCACCTTATCGCTCGTAGGCAAAGACAAAATCCACGTGGAGCTTGCAAGGCTCGGATCATCATAATCATGATTATACCTCGATTACGACCCGCTTCCTCGACAAACTCCGTCCCTCGGTTGCGGGATTAGGGCGATGGGGGAAGAGTGGAATAGCGGCCGAGCTGCCGGTTCCATCCCGACATATCCATTCCGGTAGTGTGAGCTCGACACACCAAGTTGACTCGAGGCGGAAAGTAATTACAAGTACAGGCGATCAACAACTGGCAATCGAGTATTATTGATTCAGAAGCGATTCGGAAAAGTTTTGAAAATTCGCGAGTAGCAATTATGGCGTTGGTGGAGTATTTGGATGAAGATGATCATCGGAAGGATAAGCAATCTTCGATATCTTGAAAGATTAGTTGGAACATAAGTCCGTTATAGATTCAAATTCGCAAGGCGAGGAAATCGCCCCGATCGGGTATTAATGTCGGTCAAATTGATCCGATAAGTCAAGGGTTTTTGGGAAAGTAAAATACTTTAATTAAATCTCCAAGTCAGAGGGTCCAGGGCTATTTTAGTAAAAGAGAAAATAATTTGAGTTAGGTCCTTTATAAAAGAAAATTTGTAATTTAGCTCCGTTTTGTAAAAACTAACACTTTTGGGGTTAAAAATTGAATAAATAAATATCCCGACCTTGAAAAATTAAGAGGTCAGTTCCTAAATTCTCCAAATTGTCCAGAGATTCAGGTTTTAAAATTTTGAGGTCGAGATTTTGTAAAATTCTCACATTGGCCCCAAATTTGTAAAAATTGCCAATTCGGACCTTAAGTTTTAAAAATTCGGAACTCACAAACCGGAAGGGCTTTTAATGTGATTCCAGTTGAAAAATGTCACTAAGGTTAGTAGGATATTGGGACAAAAGCAGTTTTTAAAAGAAATATGTGTAGGTCCTTTAACGTTTGAAAATATCATTTTTGTCCCATTTTGAAATAATTGCCTTTAAGGCTTTTAGGGGTCCAATTGTTATGAAATTTGAACCTTGGGTCCAAAATATAATTAAGTTATAGTTAAGTTAGTATTTACAGGTGCATGGACTGCATAAGTCCTGGAAATTTCATTTGGGTCCTCAAGTTTAGTATTTTACACATTAGTCCCTCAATTTTTGTAAAATTACTTTCTAAGCCCTAAACACTTGGATTTTTGGAATACTTTTAAAATATGTAATTCCCAGTACCTTAAGAGTAAAAATTTCAAATTTTAAAGTTTAGGTCTGGTACAGTTTTAAAAATTACAAAGTAGCCCTTAAACTTTCAAAATTTTACAATCTAGTCCTTGGGCTTTTAAAGGTTGATTTTATTTATCTTAAAACTCTTAAAACTTTATTAAAATGTCCAAAAGTCATTTTTGAACCTGAGTACAGTCCCAAATTTCGAAATTTGCAGAGAGGTCCTTTAACTTTTATTTTCTTGCAATTTAGTCCACCAACTTTCCATTTTTGCATTTTTAAGTCCAAAATTGAAATTTAATCAATTATGCTCGACTTTTCCAGGTTATAAGTCATCCAAAACATAGATTTTAAAGATCATACACATGCATGTCCAATACATACAAGAATTCATCAATTAAAACATTAAAGTGTACATGCATGCACCTAAAATTCAATAAATAGTAAATTTGAGCAACTCTTGAGAATTTTCATAACTTGATACATAAAATTGACATGCAATACATAGATTATATATATCTCAAGGCTCATGATCAAATTTTCTACATGCATTTAATCAAAACACCTAAAAGTTGGAAAATATTTTTCCACCCACCTTAAATTTGGAAATTGTGAAATAAAAGGATAATTTCACAATTTTTGGATGAGGCTTCTTAAGTCAGCCCCTAAGTCAAGAAAATATCAAAATTTGGAGTTAGAAAAACGAGAGAAAAATTAAGGAGAAAAAGAAGTAAATAAGGAAATGAAAAGGACTACACTTTACCTTGTGTAGTAGATGTTTGGAGACTAGTTGGAGCTCAAAAATTGGAAATTTTGGCTCAACTCCAAAATCTCCTAAGGTCAGCCCCTATTTCTCAAAAATGAAAAAGGGGTGTTAAAATTTGGAAAAATTAGAAAGAATAGGGAAGAAGGGGTCTAGTACTCAATTCTTACCTTGTGGTCTAATTTCCTCTACTATTTCCTCTTCAAGCTTGAGGTCCTTCTTCAAAAATGTTGTCAAGCTCTAATCTTCAAGGTCTTCTAAATGTACCTCCAAACCAAATTCAAACTTAAGTTAAGAAGGTGGAAGAGATGAACAATGTGATATCCAAAAATGGATTGAAGCTAAAATTTCTTACCTTGTATGATGATGGTTCGATTTTTAGTGAAGAATAGGAGGAAAATGTTGAAAATTTTTCTAAGTATAGAAGAAGAAAGTGAAAGGAAGAATAGAAAGAAGTTGGGAGTTTTTAGAGAGAATGAGGAGAATTGATTTGGAAGATCAAATATGTTGGTGAAATTTGAGATGAAATTTTTGTGTAATTAGGCCATATGGCCGTCCAACATAGTGAGAGAGGGAGAGAAAATTTTGTTCAAATTGTGTCTTGTAATTTGCCTCATGCATGGGAGACAAAGTGCAAGTCAAAGTATGGGCTTGAATGGTGTTGGGGAATATTGAGAAGAATGTTGGTAAAGTGGGAATAAGTTGGGAAAAATAGTAATAAAGAATTGGTGTATAAGATGATGTGTATAATGTTTGAATTAATGATATAATTATACACAAGATGACTAATATATGGTGTAGGTGTACAAGAGTTGGATGATATTTTTACCCCAAAAATACCACCATGGCCGTCCACTATGAGGGCAATATGGTAATTCTATATATTTTTTTTTTGTCCCAAATTTGATGATAATAGATGAAATATATCAATCTCCAAAATATTTAGTGATTTCCTTGATCACTTGTAAGTCTCATGATCACTTAATCTAAATCAAATTCTTAATTCTATAAGGTAAAAGTTGTAAGTCCAAGCGGCTACGATAATCTAGAGGGGGGGTGAATAGATTATCTCCATCTTTTCGATTTCGCCCTCTTTTTATACCCGAATGCTCAAATACAATAATAAAGGTGCGGAAAATAAACAACACACGTCGATTTAAAGAGGTTCAACCCACCTAGGGCCTAATCCTCTACCACCCCAAAGATATCCGGGATGGATTTGAAAGAAAAAGAATTTTATTAATTACCAAAATTAATACAAATTCAACTTACAACACCTTGAAGAGCACCACACTCTTCTTCAACACCACCTTTGGAGATTACCACAATCTCCTTTGAAGATTACCACAATCTTCCTTCAACGGCACCTTGTGAAGATTACCACAATCTTCAACTTTGAAGAATACCAAATTCTTCAACACCTCAATAAGAAGATCACCACAATCTTCTTCACCTATCACCTAGATCATCCAAGTGTGTTCTTACCACAGAACACTCACAAGGATATCTTGTGTTTGAATGATAACCAAAAATCAAGATTACAACTCAATAATGAATAATACAATATGAGTGCAAGGTGTAATCAAGAATAGCCTGACCTCAAAGATGTGAAAGTGATAAGCTAGGCGATTTTACAACAAGAATAATAACAATGAAAGACCAAGTGTTTGCTTGAAGTGTATCTTGTTGTGTTGTATCTCAATTGTTGTTTTGGTTGCTCCAAAACTTCCTCTATTATAGGAGATGATTGATCAAGCATAGGCTCCTCTTGGGGATTGAAAATCTCTGAGAAAAATACAATTAAAATCAAGAATATAGTTGTTAGAAATCAATCCCACAATTTAAGGAAATGTGTCTGTTTGTCAAACGGTCATATTTTCTTTGTCAATACACGCAGGCGGCCGTGCACGAGAAATAAGAGAAAATAAGAACACTTTGAAAATTTCAACAGCGGCAGGTCGACGTGAGGCCGCCAGGTCGACCCTGTCTCAACCTAGGTCCCCCTAATCAAAAACGAAGAGGAATTGTTCATTTTCAAAAATGGAACTTGCAGTACGGCCGATTTGGCGGCGGGTCGACTCGCTAGTTTTACTCCCGTCTCATTTTCTTTCTAAAAACATCTTGGTGCGGGTTGCCCTATAGGGGCGGCCGGTCGACCACGAGGCAAATGTTGTCCAATTTTTGTCGAAAATAAAACTCAAGAAATACTCCAAAATTTAGTAAAAACATTTTAAACCAATCGGGAGTATTTAGACAACATTTAGAAATCTTGTTTAGGAGTAAAAAATCCATTGATGTAAAATCATTAAAAGTGTTGTCCATTATTATCAAACATAAACAAGGGGAAATACTCCGGAAAATATTAAAATCATTTTAAATCATTTAGGAGTATTTGGACAACCTTTAAAAACATTGTTTTGGTGACAAAATAAAATCATCAAAATTAAGATAAAAACATGTATCAAACAAAAGTCTCTAAAATAAATAGTCTCTTAAAATTCTAAGGTGACTAATAAATACAAAAATAGTAATAATGATCAATCAAGTGATCATAAATGAGGAATATAATTAATAAAGATCATGATCACAAGTAATTAAATAAAATAAAATAAAATACAAAATGTATATATTATTAATAATTACCCGTCAAAATGACGCGGTAAAATAGTCGATCAAAAGTATAAACGATAATAATGATCAATTAATAGCTTGGAAAAATCGGGGCTTCACAGTTTTGAAATATTATTTTATGTATGTATTAATTAAAAAGTTGATGGTGGTGGGGTCCTCTTTCAATATTTTAATTTGAATATATAATATTATATTTGTAAGATTGTAGGTGGTGGGTCTCATTAGATAAATATAATTTAAAAATAGTAATATTTTAAGTAGATAGAATTGATAGTGATGGGTCCTAAATGTATAATTGGGATAAAATATGAGAATATTGATTGATGAGTGATGTAGGGTAATGTATAGGTTTGATAATAGAAATTATAGGTTTGAGATATTGTTTTATGTGAAAAATAGAAAATGAAAATGAAGATTTCAATTGGAAATTTTATGGACAAAAATAATTCCACTTTTATGAATAATTAGAAAATAGAAACAGCTCTTTGAAACATAAACAAACAAGGCCTCATATCTACATATTTTTCTAGAGAGAATTTGAAAAGGATTTTGAAAGGGTGTTCTTAGCCAAAATGAGAGGAGCGGCGCTTTTTAAAGGATAAAACGTAATGCAGATATGTTTTCATTTGTTAATCTGAACTGTTCAATTTTTGTACTTGTCTCAAATCTAACCGTTCAATTTGTAGACGTGTCGAGCTGTTGTGCATTGCATACACACATGTTCAGCCACAACCGTGTGTTAAGGTTATCATATGGGCCTCAATTATTTTTTTCGTTCTTTTGAAAGATGGGCTTTTGTTAATGGACTAAGACTATTAACAGTTTTTCCAAAAAAAAAAATAACAATACATTTGGGCTTTTAATGTAAACAAATTTGAAATCTTTTTTTTTGAAATATATGAAAAAATAGATTTTTTGGGCCAATCATTATTGACGAAATTGCAGTTGGAATATTATAAATTAATTGTCAAGATTATATTCAAATATTGTTAAGATTATACTTTAAAAAGTATATAGATCATTAATTGGAATTGGACTATTATAAATTACAATATTTATTTTTAAAATTTTTCAAAAAAAATAATAAATTTTTTAAAGCTAAATTGACGAAAATAGATTCAATTTATTTCCCTGTAAAATGAATAAAATATGAAAAAATAATATCAATGCAATTGTATTTTTAACAAAAATATGTAAAAAAAATTTAAATATTTTCTATGTAGATTAATTTATATGCATGTTTAGTGTATTAAAATTTTGAAGTCCCATTGTTCAAAAAGTATATATCTTATTATTAGATATTTCTTTTTCTTTCACAGGAAATGGGATAATATCTCGGAAAGTGTCTTCAAATTTATCTGAAAGGGTTGTTTCTAATGTTTCGTCCAGTAGAACTATTTTTCCTTTTTCAAACTCCCCGCTCAGTGACATTACAAATGGTATATTTAGTTTCATGTTTACTGCTGTTGTTATAAGTTAAATCATTTATGCTTTATAAATTCTATCTAACATATTTATTTTTTGTTTTATACTCAAAGCTTCCAGCAAAATACTCCCACCTTGCAACAATATTCATAATTCGGGCGATTCTTTTTATCGCACGTCGTGATGATCTTCGAAGGTGAATTCTAACAATACAACGATAATTGATCTCACCATGGATGACTCTAAGAGACCATATGAGTGTCAATAATATTTTTGAAAGTACTTCTACTATGAATTCAAATCCGCATGTATCTCAATCGAATCAGATAAAGACTTTGGTAAACAATAGTGAGTATACTTTATGTACATAAATTGAGGATTTATTAAATTTTAATTTTATATATTTTAATTATTATTTTTTCATCATAATTCATTAATTAATATTACTCAATTTATTTATTTACAGATTATTGGGATATCGGTGATGCGAGTTATATATGTCAATTTTGTGCGGCCATATTTTGGAATGAGGAAAGGATAAATGCTCACAATAAATCCAATAATATGCAATATTCTCTATGTTGCAGTCATGAAATTATCCAACTTCCTCAACTCAAACAACCACCTATTTTGCGTTAGGAATTATTATCTTGAGATAACGACAAAAGTAAACACTTTCAGGAGAACATAAGATCTTACAATAATATGTTTTATTTCACGACGCTGGGAGGCAATATAGACACTGATATAAACAGAGGAGTAGGTCTCCAATCTTTTGGATGCAAGGCCAAAACTATCATATAATTGGTAGTTTATTGCCGTCTGATGGTTCAACCCCTAAATTTACACAATTGTATATATATGATATGGAAAATAAAGTCTCACGCAGAATAAATGTTGTCAAGTTAGACTTCTTTTTAGTTATTAATACATTTTGTAAGTAATAATTATTTTCAATATGATAATATATATGGTATTTATTGCAATCTAAATTCTGATTATTTGAGGTTTTAAAATTTGTAGGTAGGGAAGTGAAAATAATAATCTGCATGAAGATATCATGACTGGATTTAAAAATATGTTGGATAAAAATAATATTTTGGTGAAAACCTTTAGAATGGCGAGAGAAAAGATTTAAGAATATAGACAATCAGATGTTAGATTACATCTGATTGGTAAGAGACAAGGATGCTAGAAGATACAACCTTCCATCGAGTTTGAAAGTATCGACTTTAACTATCGGTGATTTTGATCAAGCTTTAGGAGACAGAGACATTATGATCGAAATAAGAATCGGGCGATTGCAACGCATAAATGAATTGAATGCTTCCTACTTATCATTGCAATATCCGTTGTTTCTACCTTATGGTGAAGATGGATTCAGAGAAAATATCACATTTTCGGACCTCAAGAAAACCAAAAGTATAGGAGGAAGGAAAATAGCGAGCGTTCGAGAATTTTTGCATATCGGTTGCATGAAAGGGAAAATGAACCTTCTACAATCATGTCGTCGCGAAGATTGTTTCAACAATTTGTTGTCGATGCTTATCAATGGTCGAATCAGCACGATTAAAATACATCCGTTTGAATCAAAAGAAGTTGCGTTGCGATATATACAAGGGTCTCGCAGATGCTGTGTTTCGTGGGGACACTGATCCCAGTACTCAAGGAAAACAAATTATATTGCCTTCGACATTTACCGGAGGTGCTCGATTCATGATTCAAAACTACCAAGATGCAATGGCTATATGCAGATGGGCAGGTTATCCCGATTTATTTATAACATTCACATAAAATCCAAAATGGCATGAGATTGTTCGCTTTCTTGACAAGAGGAAAATGAATCTCGAGGATCGGCCTGATATTATTTGCAGAATCTTCAAAGTCAAACTTGATGCTCTTATCAAGGATCTCCGTCAGAACCAAATGTTTGGTAAAGTTGTATCAGGTTGTACTTACTTCGCTTTAGTTTTTATTCATTTTATTTTTATTGTTCAATGTATATTTAATTCTAATGCATTTTGTTGTTTCTATTAATTGTTTATTTTAAAGTAATATACAACATAGAGTTCCAGAAACGTGGATTGCCTCATGCCCATATTCTCGCTCTTTTCGGCAAAAGAGGACAAGTACCCAAATGCAAAAGTTATAGATAAAATTATATCTACCGAGATACGATGAAAAAGATGATCCGTGTTATTATCTTTGTCGGAAGAGATTTCATGATTCATGGACTGTATGGGGATGTAAGAAAAAATTCTCCGTGCATGACAGATGGTCGTTGTACTACGCATTTTCCAAAAAAATATGTTGAGGCCACTTATGTCGATGAAGAAGACTATCCACGATATAGACACATGAATAATGGAAGAGTTATTGAGAAAAATGGTGTCCCTCTTGATAATAGATTCGTTGTGCCTCATAATTGTCAATTGCTACTTAAATATGGGGCTCATATGAACGTAGAATGGTGTAATCAGTCACGTTCAATTAAGTATTTATTCAAATATGTGAATAAGGGCCACGATCGTGTAACTGATACATTTTATTGGAGCAATGGCGATGAAGACATAGAAAAACATGTTGATGAAGTCAACATGTATTATGATTTTAGATATGTTTCATCATGTGAGGTAGCATGGAGATTACTAGGATACGAATGGCAGTACAAATACCCTTCTTGAACGACTTAGTTTCCATCTTGAGAACGAGCAGAGTGTTATTTTTCATGATTCTGAAAGAATAGATGATGTTCTCAGCAGAAGCACTCGTTAAAGAAACATGTTCTTGGCGTGGATGGAAGCTAATAAGATATATCCTGATGCCAGACAATTGACTTATGATGGAGCTCCTACAAAATTTACGTGGAAACCAGACATTAAGAAGTGGATGTTGAGACAACGAGGAAATACCATCGGGCGCGTTTACGCCGTACCACCTAGTTGTGGTGACATGTACTATTTGAGGTGTCTTATAAACGTTGTCCGTGATGCCACATGTCATAATGATTACAAGAAGGTCAAAGGTGTTCAACATGATTCTTATCGCGAAGCATCTTTATGCTCTGGTTTGTTAGAAAATGATAAAAAGTATATTGACAAAGATCACTAAAGGCGATCAACTGGCAAGTGCAGATACTCTCGAAGTTTGTTTGCATCATTGTTATCATCGAATTCTTTGAGCATGCCTAATGTGGTATGGGAAAAATATTGGATATATGTTTCGAATGATATTCTATATAAACGACGACAACTTATGCAACATCAAGGTATTAAATCCACTATTATATAATATATTTTATTTGTTTAATTTGTTAAATTCATATATATGTTGTTTGCAGGTTTCGGTTAGATTTTTTGTATTTATGAAGCTTTTATATTTCTTCTTTTCTCATAGAGTTGTTGCAGAGTGAGGACCAAATCAAGAATCTGACACTGTCTGAAATTGAAAAATTATTGCGCAGTCGTGGCAGGAGCCTACGTGAGTTCGATATGATGCCATTTTCAGATGTTGACAACGTTAATATCAGCCAAAATAGATTGATATACGATGAATTGCGATATGATCGTAAGGATATGGCCATAGAACACAATATAGCTTTCTTCCAAACATGACTGATGAACAACGTGGCGTGTATTCCAAAATAATGCATGCAGTTCAACGAATGAAGGTCGTGTATTCTTTGTATATGGGTATGGAGGTACTGGTAAAACATAACTGTGGACGGCTTTATCTTCTGGGTTGAGATCAAAAGGACATATTGTACATAATGTAGCGTTTAGCGGCCAACATCTCTCTCTTACTTTACTCGGTGCAAGGACTGCACATTCTCGCTTTGTTATTCCCATTAATCCAAATGAAGAATCAACATGAGAAATCAAAATGGGAAGTTCGCTTGCAGAATTGATTGTTTGTTGTAAACTCATAATATGGGATGGGGCTCCAATGATGAATAAGTATTGCTTCCACGCGGTGGACAAAAAAATGGAGACCTGATACAGTTCGCCAACCCACATAGTCTTCAGGTCCCATTTGATTTGGAGGGAAAATAGTCGTGTTCGATGGAGACTTCAGATAAATATTGCTTGTTGTACCCAAGGAAAGTCGGCAAAATATTGTGAATGCCATGATAAATTCATCGTATTTGTGGAAAGATTGTACGGTTCTTAGACTCACTAAGAACATGCGACTTCAAAGTGTCGGTGAAACCAATTATTATGCCAATTTGAAGAGATTTCCTGAATGGATTGTAAGCATTGGAGATGGAACAATTGCAGGAGCGAATGATGGTTGTGCCACAATTGATATTCTTGAAGATATTTTGCTCAAATCATCTGGTGATCCAATTTTGACTATTATCGAAAATACCTATCCAATGTTTAAAGATGCCACCGATGATCCGACATACTTGAAGGACAAAGCTATCTTAGCACCGACCCTTGATGTCATTGAGTCTATAAATCAATATATGGCATCCTTGAACTCATCCGGGTCATTCTTATTTGAGTTCTGATAGCACTTGCAAGTCAGATGCAAATGTTGACTTTTTGTATGATCTGCACACGCCAGAATTCTTAAATGGAATAAGATGTTCCGGCGTTCCTAATCATGAATTGCATTAAAAGGTTGGGACTCCAATTATGCTACTGAGGAACATAGACCATTCTGTTCGGTTATGTAATGGCACAAGGTTGGTGATTACGAGGCTTAGCGCATATGTACTTGAATCTAAAATTCTCACGGGAACCAATGCCGGTCATAAAGTTTTGATTCCACGAATGATACTAACCCCGTATGATCTCATAATTCCCTTCAAGTTCCAACGAAGACAGTTTCCTCTGATCGTTTCGTACGCCATGACAATAAACAAAAGCCAAAGACAATCTCTCTCGCATGTCAGTCTTTACCTATAGAATCCGGTTTTCAGTCATGGCCAATTATATGTTACTGTTTCTCGAGTAACCAATCCCAAAGGGTTGAAAATATTAGTTTGTGGTGATGATACATCAAATGACGGACAGACAAATAATGTTGTGTATAAAGAAGTATTCCAAAAGAAGTATTCCAAAATTTGTAATTTTCATTTATAGTGATGTAACATGAATTTTTCATATATGTATTCACATGTTTTATATTACATGTATATTGTGCATTTCATAAACATTCATTTTGTGAGACCCCAAATTTTTCAATCGTAGACGACGCGTTCGCGGGTATTATTATTATTATTTTTTTTTCCCGATACTGTATTAAATATTCCGATAATTTATTTTTATATTTACTATTTATTTTGCGATTCGTATTATGATCGGTTATCTATTTCATCTTAAATGATCTTTGAAAACTATCTACTAGTAAATTAGTATTTTAAAAAATACAATACCTTTGTCTTGAAAGATCATTTAGTAAACATTATATTTTCGAAACAATAGTACTTGAGATTTACCTTATACAAAAATACAACTTTTATATTGAAATAGCAAGTGTCTCATACTTGATTTTGCCAACTTACTTATTACTTGATTTAACTAATTTATACTTGAAATTATTTTTATTTTAGGGTGTTTGTTAATGAACACTTATTTTCACTTCTTTAACCATTGTCGATTTCTTTCGACTTTTAACGTGGGCTTTCAACCGATTCAACTTGTTCTTGAGCGACTAGCTAATAAATCTCTTTTAGCATAATATATTTACTTTTATTTTAAAATTCTAAATTTAAAGTTTATATATTTTCAAAATAATTTTATAATTTAATTAATTGCTTAATTGGTATTTTTGGCTTGTACTATTTTGACTATTTTACCGCATCACTTTGATGGGTAAATATTAATAATAAATATATTTCGTATGTAATTTTATTTTATTACTTGTGATCATGACCATTACTAATTCTATTCGTATTTATGATCACTTGATTGATCATTATTACTATTTTTGTATTTATTAGTCACCTTAGAATTTTAAGAGACTATTTATTTTAGAGACTTTTACCTTATAGAATTAAGAATTTGATTTAGTATAAGTGATTTTGAGACTTATAAGTGATCAAGGAAACCACTAATTATTTTGGAGATTGATATTATTCATCTATTATCATCAAATTTGGGACAAAAAAAAAAATATGGAATTACCACTATAACCCTATAGTGGACGGCCAACATGAGAATTTTGGTGTAGAAATACGACCCAACTCTTGTACACTTATACCTTATATTAGTCATCTTATGTATAATTACACCATTAACACAAACCTTATACATATTATCTTATACCTCAATTTTATATCATTAAATTTCCCCAACTTATTCTATTCTTCCAACATTCTCCTTAATTTTCTCCCAACCCATACTTTGACCAATTCCTTTGTCTCCATGCAAGAGACAACATTCAAGCCTTGAAAAATTTCTCATCTCTCTCTTCCTCATGTTACACGGCCATTAGGCCAAGATGTACAAAAAAATTATCTCATTTTTTTCACCAACACATCACTTCAAGTCTTGTAGTCTTGTATTTTCTCTCCATTCTCTCTAAAATTCTCCAACTTCTCTCTATATTTTGTTCTTCTTCTTTCTTCAAAAACTTAGCAAAATTTCAAGAAAACTCCTTCAACACCTTCATAAATTTGAATTATACTACTCCAAAGGTAGGAAATTTCATCTTCAATCCATTTTTGATATCACCTAGCTCATCCTCTTCACCTTCTAATTAAGTTTTAAATTTTGTTTGAGGTATACTTAGAAGACCATTTGAAGATTAGAGACTTGACATCATCTTGAAGAAGAACTCAAGGTTGTGAAGAGAATTGGATTACAAGGTAAGATTTGGACACTAGAGCCCTTTTCTCTTCTTCTTCTTCCTATTTTCTTCAAATTTTAACACCCATTTTTCATTTTTGAGAAATAGGGGCTGACCTTAGGTGATTTTGGAAGTGAACCAAAAATCCCAAATTTGAAGCTTCAACTAGCTTCAAATCACCTACTACACAAGGTAAAGTGTAGTATTTCCAATTTTCTTACCTTCTTCTTTTTCTTCTTAATTTTTCACTCATTTTCCTAACTCCAAATTTTTGATATTTTTTGACTTAGGGGCTGACCTAAGTGATCTCAAACCAAGTTGTGAAATTATCCCTTTTATTTCACAATTTTCCAAATTTAAGGTGGGTGGAAAAATCCTTTCAACTTCTAGGTGCTTTTGTTAAATGCATGTAGTGTTTTGATCATGAGTACTTGAGATATGTATATTTATGTATTGCATGTTAAATTCATGTATGAAGTGGTGAAATTTCTCAAATGTTGCTCAAAAATGCCTTTTATTGAAATTTAGGTGCATGCATGTACAATTTAATGTTCTATTTGATGAATTCTTGTATGAAATGAACATGCATGTGTATGATCCTTGAAATCAATATTTGTATGACTTATAACCTGGACAAGTCGAGCATAATTGATTAAATTTCAATTTTTGGACATAAAATGCAAAAATGGAAAGTTGGTGGACTTAATTGCAAGAAAATAAAACTTAAGTGACCCCTCTGCAATTTTCAAATTCTGGAACTGTACTCAGGTTTAAAAATGACTTTTGGACATTTTAATAAAGTTTTAAGAGTTTTAAGATAAATAAAATCAACCTTTAAAAGTCCAAGGACTAGATTGTAAAATTTTAGAAGTTTAAGGGCTACTTTGCAATTTCTGAAACTGTACCAGACCTTACTTTCAAAATTTGAAAATTTTCACTCTTAAGGGACTGGAAATGACATATTTTAAAAGTATTCCAATAATCCAAGTGTTTAGAGTTTGGAAAGTAATTTTACTAAAATTGAGGGACTAAATTGTAAAAGATTAAACTTGAGGACCCAAATGAAATTTCCAGGACTTATACAGTCCATGTACCTGGAATTACTAATTTAACTATAATTTAATTATATTTTGGACCCAAGGTTCAAATTTCATAACAATTGGACCCCTAAAAGCCTTAAAGGCAATTATTTCAAAATGGGCAAAAAAATGAGATTTTCAAAAGTTAAAGGACCTACACTTATTTCTTTTAAAAACTGTTTTTGTTCCAATATCTTACTGACCTTAGTGATACTTTCCAACTGGAATCACATTAAAAGCCCTTCCGATTCGTGAGTTCCAATTATTTTAAACTAATGGCCCGAAATGACAATTTTTACAAATTTGGGGCCATTGTGAGAATTTTATAAAAACTCGACCTAAAATTCTTAAAAACCTGAATCTTTGAATAATTTAGAGATTTTAGGACTGAACTCATAATTTTTCAAGGTCGGGATATTTATTTATTTAATTTTTAACCCTAAAAGTATTAATTTTTACAAAACGGGGCTAATTGTAAATTTTCTTTTTATCAAGGACCTAACTCAAATTATTTTCCTTTTACTAAAACAGCCCTGGACCCTCTGACTTTAATTATTAATTAAAATATTTTATTTTCTCAAAAACCCCTTGACTTATCGGATCGTCTTGACCGATTAATACCCGATCGCGGGGCGACTTCCTCGTCTTGCGATTTTAAATCAATAACGGGACTTATGTTCCACCTAATTTTTCAAGATATCGAAGATTGCTTATCCTCCCAATAATTATCTTCATCCCAATAACTCCATTAACACCATAATTGCCACTCGCGTTTTTCGAAAATTTTCCTGAACTGCTTCCCTGAATCAATAATACTCGACTGCCTGGTTGACTACCTGAACTTGATATTATTTTCCTGCCTGAGTCAACTTGGTGTGTCGAGCTCACAGTCAGAATGGATCGTCGGGGATGGAACAAGCGCTCATTTGCTATTCGATCTCGGCCCCATCATCCTAATCCCGCAAATCGAGGATGGAGTTTGTCGAGGGAAGCGGGTCGTAGTACTTGAGGTATAATCATGATTATGACAAATCCGAGCCTTGCTAGCTCCACTGGATTTTGTCTTTGCCTGTGGAGTGATAAGGTGGTGTCTTGGACCATCTTGCTCGGGGAGTTACAAGGAAGAGCGAAGGAATCGTTATGCGATCCACACGATTCTGAGTTAATTAGACCGTTTGGTTGGCGCTACAAATCCATACACAACCGCTTACTTGTATTGCATTGGTTGGCGTTACAAATCCGTCTTGCAACCATTAATTGTCTTGCATAGGATTGGCGTTACATTAAAATGCAATCCTACTGTCTTTCTTTGAATCACATAGTGCATGTGTGACCACGAATCTGTTTTCTTAAATCGTATAAGTATATTACTTACATATTTTATCACGACGCTTGTGGACTGTGTGTGAATTCATGCATCATATCTCACGCGTTTTCATACAACTGTTTCTCGTATTAACTATATATCGCCACACTTGCACACGATCACCCCATCCACTGAGATTTATGTCTCATCCCCTCCTGTTTTCTAACCTTTAGATGAGGACTTCGTTGAAGATGTTGAACCAACCACGGACTGAGCTCCCGTACTCCGCTTGTTGGACTTACTATCTTTTATTGTTGATGTCGCTGGACTTGTTTCTTTTATTTGCTGTTGGACTCTTTTATTCTCTTTCATTCCGGTCTGTAACTGAAGGGCGTAGGACCTTTTGACAATTAAGTTGTTATCTTTAGTTGATTTCGGGGATGTAATTTGGATGTTTGTTGGACTATAAGTTGTAACTCGTACTTGTTCTTTATTTCTGCTGCTATTTGACTCTGTTTTATTGGGTTTTCGCGTTGATATTAAATGTCTACTTTTTGGTTTATTTGTATTTAAGTTGTGGATCATCGTATATATAATTACAAACATGTTTCCAAATTTATTTTCCCGCCTATTTGCACTTGCTAAAAACTAAATTAGATATTTTTTTAATGAAAAATCAAAATTGATATATATATATATATCAAATATCTTTGTAATTATATGATTATTTTTGTCATTCTTAATTATGGTATGCATTGACATTTTAATTTAGCTATATCTAATTAGAATTAAATACTATTCACCCAAATATTGGAATTGTTTTTGAAAAAGGAAAGCTAGTTTGTTTTAAAATTATTGTAATTATAAAATTTATGTATGACTAATCAATATAAATATTTTATTAAAAAAATCAAATAGATATGAATGAAAATATAAGCAAATTAGCATTATTCACTATAATATTATCTCATTTTTTATGATTAACCAAAACCTTAATTGTAATGAAATTATATATTTTCAAAAATAGTATTTTAGAATAGTAATTTGGTATTACAATATACATTTTTAATATTTTAATTTGTTATTATATTTATAGACAAATTTAAATTAAATTTATTTTCATAGTTTCAACTTAAACAAAATATCTTAGAATAATTCGGATAAATAAACTACGAATTATTTTATATATTTTAAAATTTTGATATAACTCAAATACTTAATATATAATTCATAATATATGATGAAAAAAAGATTATAATGCTATTTTAAAACTGTAAAAAATATGTACAGAGTGTACTAAATTTTAAAATATATTAATGAGTCATTATATTTGAAAATCATATATTTTAATTGTATTGTAACATAATCTTTAAAGTACAAACTTCAAATTGTATTATTATATTTATAAATAAAGTTAAATTTAATTTATTTTTAATAATGTATAAATAATATCGTATGTATAAAGTGTAATATAATATTGTTATTGATATTTAAAATAAATAAAAGAACCTAAAAATATGTGTTCATAACATATTTTTAAAATAGAGTATAATGTAATTTTGAAAATTAATAAAAATTCATCGGTTTCGCTGTTAAATTATTTAAACGTAAAATTTTAATTAATATTTTTTAATGACATACATATTTATTATTATTGTAAAATTATTAGATAAAATGATGAATACTATTTAATTTTAAAATATACTAAAAATTTAAATTAGGTCCACAAAGTCAGACGGCCCGATCAGACCGGTCATTTCATGGGGTGAAGTGGGTCAAACTGATCTAAAAAATAGTTTAGATGGAGTTTTGGCCTGACCCAACCCAGATTTTCTCTTTGACCCGATGGGCATTTCGGGCGCTCATTTGACAACTCTCTTTATTATTAGGATAGTCGATTGCATCGCATGGGAACCTCATCTAGTTATATATAATATAATACAAACTAATGTAGATGAAATCATCATCCAACCTTACGTGCGGAAAATACAATAATAATAATAATTATTTAACTCAAATGAAGTGATGGCAACTCTCGGTATATTATATTGTTACTTGAATGAAGGAAAATCATGTAACATTAGAAATGGTTTATAATTTTGGCCAGTTTAATTTTTATTATAAATTTTATTATTTGATTTTTAGTATTATTGAATTTAACCATCGCAATTTTACAAACATAATGTTTCTTATAAGTTAATATTTATGAATATCGTATACGTCTTGAACCTAATTGATCATATTTAGTGCATGCAATATGTAATAATGATCAAAAGTTAATTTTTGATCATGTTCTGTTGAAAAACTATCAAGCTATTCTTGCAAGTTGATTTTTTAGTGTAATATATTTGTTTAAAATTTTATTTTAGATCACTGTTGAAAACTATCTAGGGAAGAAAAAATCCTCTTATCGAATGTACCTGACTTCATAGTTTCTTTTGTCGAATAATACCAATTAAAAGTTGACAATATGTCCTATTTTCTTAGTAAACCCAAAATCACATAGATACACATTGTAATCATTCAGCATGACAATATATAAAAAAATATTCTCACATATTATATATGAATACAATGTTCAAATTATCTTTATAATCAACTCAATAATATTGTTAGGTTTATATTTTGATAGTTTGGTCTCAGTCCCACATGAAAGTTGACCAGACAAAACATGAAAAAATATGAATTTCATTTGTAGCCTGTAGGGATGAATCCATAAACCTTTTACAACGGGAGCACAAAATAAGTACAATATAAACTAGATTTTATGCCAATTGGACATTGGTTTACATTTTTTTTACTTTTGTGTTCTTAGAATTAAGTTTTTGGACATATATACGTTTTTACCTATTTATATGTTATTTCTTGTCTCTTTGTTGTTTCTATTATTTCTTGATTATTCTATGTTGTTTTTGTGATGTTTCTATTGTTTCTTGGTTGTTTCTATGTTGTTTCAGTATTGTATCGATGTTTCAATGTATTGAATTAAAAACTGGATTGTGTTGTTTCAATTTTGATATTCTTGTTGTTTCTATATTGTTTAAAGGTATTTTATTTCAATATATGTTATTTATGGTTGTGCTTCTTGGTTGTTTTTGGGGTTTCGAGTATAAGGTTAGTTTTTAAATAAATTTTATTTCGATTAAATTTTTTTAGCGAGAACCATATTAAAATAACTTCACAAAAAAAGTCCACGAGAAAAATACGCGAGCGTAAAAAGGTATTTTTTTCCAATAATGTAAAATTATTTTCATGTGAACTACATCAAGATTAAATAAGCATATTTATAAACTGCATCAAAAGAGTTAAGGGGCCACAATTATTGTTTTCTAGCCTAATTAATAGTTTGAAAACAAATAATAAATAAGAAAAGAAAAGAAAATATTAAGGGTGCACGTGCCCCCATCGATCGGGGCTATCGTCCGCGTAGGTTTGTTTGGCCACATATTTCGGCCCGCCATAATAGCGGGCGGCCCGCCCTGTCCCGCCAACTGACGGGCTTTTTTGGCCCGCACGCTGGCTCGCCCCACCAACCCGTTTTGACAGCTCTACATATGTCCCTATTAGAGGAACCGTGTTTTGATACAATCAAAAATATGAGAAGGTTGTTGGAATAAACTTGATTTGATCCAAATTATTTTGGGCTTTAGATATATTTGTTTAGGGTTTTTGACACAATTGCCCCACTTTTCGGAGATAATGACAGTCTTATATCCTTATGGAGATCATGTTTTATCCATCAAATGAGCTTCTATAGACTTTCTCCTATCAATTTTCCTTACACTTTGGAACTTTAAGCTTTCTATTCAAAGGCATGATAATTTTATTCAATGCGCACTTTGATACATATATTTATGATATTTTTTTATCGTGCTAATAGTCTTTTGATGATTCCAAAGGCGGAGAAAAATAGAATGTGCTCATAAGCTTATGATTAGATCAATGGAGCTAAAAAATCATAGGCTGCGGATAAAAAACTATAAGTTTGTGGATAAATTTTGGACTAATGGTTTAATGAACTTTTATGTATGACTAATGACTTATTTTTGATAGGGGAGCTTTTAATCTCTTTATCTTGATGTCATATTTGCAAAAGCCGAGCTTTTTAGCTTTTAATTGATTGCTTATATGCCTACTTTTGTTTAGCATGTTAATAGGGGTCTTTTATAAAATATTTTGAAAAATCTTTGTTCTTATCCTTATAATTTTCATCTTGAAAAGTCTTTGCTTAAAATAGTTATTTTTGACCGAGAAAAACGTACTTTGTTTTTATAATCGATCTCTAAAATTATTTTTGTTTTGTAATCATCAAAAAAGGGGAGTTTGTTAGATAAAAGTTTTTATCGTAATTTTGATAATTTCATATAATTGAGTTTTATACCAAAACAATGTCCCCAAATGTTATCCAGATACTTTAAAATGATTTAAATGATGTTTACTAATTTTTTGGAGTATTTCTTTAACTTTATTTTTGATAAAAATCGGACAACACCTCTATTATGATGTCAACCAGTCGCCCTAGAGGGCAACCCATGCCTGAAAGTCGAAACTTGCAATAGAACAAAATAGAGAGGTTTTGGGAGGAGGCTAATTTTTGTTTCTGACTCGAGGTGGAACGGTCGAACCAAAGGGTGACCAGTCAAACCCACTGAGTCGACCGGTCCAACCCCCTTGTTCGGTCCACTCCCGAGCAACCCGAGTTTAAACAATTCAAACGTCTTTTTCATATTAGAGGTCAACCGATCGACCTAAGGTTTTATCAGTAGAAACTATCTGTGCAGGAGACAACTTTTTATGAAATTGTGGGATTGATTTATAACAACTATTTTCTTCAATTGATTTGAATTTTTATTTACAGATTTCAATCTCCTAGGAGGACCCTATGCTTTGGTATTCATGTCAAGATGCTCTCCTATAAATACTTGAAGGCTTGAAGGATTAATAAACAACACAAGTACACAAAACAACAAGAAAACCTACAAATTCTCTTATTCTTCATTGTCAACATTCTTGTTGTATTTAGCTTTAAGTCTTACATTTGCACATCTTGAGTATTAGTCTTCTTTCTTGATTACACTTGCACTTCAAAGTTTTATACTTCATTTGAGTTGTAATCTTGAATTGGTTTAAATCATCCAAAACAAGACATCCTTGTTAGTGTTCTTGTGGTAAGAACACACTTGGTTGATTCTAGGTGTTGAAGAGTGTGGTGCTCTTCATTGTTGTAAGAAGATTGTGGTAATCTTCATAGGTGGTGTTGTAAGAAGAGTGTAATACTCTTCAAGGTAAATGTTCTAATAGTTATGTATCTATTAATAAACTTTTTCCTTTTCGAAATCCATTCGAACATACCGGGCGGTAGAGCACGTAGTCCCTAGATGGGGGTGAAGCTCTATAAATCATCGTGTGTTGTTTATACTTCTGCACTTTTATTTGTTCGTCATCTTCATATTCGAAAAAAAGGGCGCAAGTCCGAAAATCGGGAAATTCTATTCGCCCCCTTCTAGATTTTCGTAGCCACTTGGACTAACAATAATTCATGTGCAATTAGTATAGTTTAAACTTAGTTGGATACTAATTACTGTCACATTTTCATAATTTCTTTATTGACTTATGATTAATAAAGATAAAATATATTGCTGCCACAATTAAAGTCAAATATATTTTTTTACGTGTTTTTTTGGATGATTTGGAGTTGAAGCACCAGAAGTTAAAATAGATGAAGTTTTTTTCTTGGACTTGTGTATTTGGGCCCATATTATGTCTCGGCTATCCGGTTAACAGAGACATTATAATATTTACAAAAAAGTTATCTTTATGATTTTTCATCAGATCTGAAACACACACCAATAAATATTTTTCAACATTTAGAACGCCTAAAATATGATATTAAGTTGTACAATCACAACATGTAACAAATCGTGAGGTGATGAAATTACTAATTAAGGCAATCAATATAAAATTATTTTTCACAACTATATGGTTGATGACACTCGAGTGAAGGAAGCAAATCGGTTCACGTGTCCATTCAACCATGTACATGTGGGACCCGAACAACACGGGCGAGCTAATGACGTCGACAAGAATCAATGGCGTGGCAATGATGATGTGGCGCGAGTTGGGCTCGGCTCCCTCGAGCCCGATTATGGCGGAAAATTTATGGCGGGAAATTTAAAGGATAACTATCCGGTTAAAAAAGCTAAGTGCACCATTAGCACAAGTGGTGACGACACTTGTCGGCTAAAAACAACAGATGAGTCGACAAGTGGCAAACACTTGGCGGCAAAGATGCGTCTTAGGGAAGGACAAGTGTCCTTTGAAATTATTTTAGTATTAAGTGAAATAGGGATTATTAAAAACCACTAATGAGATAGGTATAAATAGGCCTCATTTATGAGGAAAAAGAAAAGAAAGAAATAATAGAGAAAAACGCTTGTAAAAAATACGACGGTAAAGGAAAATCGACCGGAAGCTTTCAACTCGATATATTATATAAAAAGACCAAATTAGCCCTGAATTAAAGTATATTCCCATTTCCACGTATTACATTTCTATATACTTTTACTTGCTGACCTAAACGCACATCAACAAATTGGCGCTAGAAGGAGGGCCGTTTAGGTCCAGTCCGAATTCCCAGCTAGTTAAGTCACGAGAAGTCAGGTAAATTTATCATTAACTCCCTCGAAAAGGACAGAATGAGTCAGCAATCATGAAACGCTCGTATAACTGAGGATCCACCTGTAAATCACCAAACTGGCCAAACTACCAATGGCCAGAATGTACCCCCGACTGAAGCAGGGAGCACGACTTTGTTTCCTTTTGCTCAGCTCATCGCAAACCCCACTTTTGTCCAACAAATGAATCAACTTATCTCCCAAACACTTGCAACTACTAACTTGCAAATACAACCTCCACCTCCTGTAAATACTCACCCACTTAACCCCCCAGTAAATGTTAATGTTAATCCTCAAGTCCTTGCGCCTCCCCGTGATGAAGGCCAAGAGGCCAGTTCTAGCAATGAACATCACGGTCGCCGTGATAGAAGATGACCGCACGACGATATAGAAGAGTAGAGTCACGTGGAGGAGTCCCACCCGGAGCCTGAACGCCACCGCCGTACCCACTCCGTGTTTGCGGGATGGCTGGGGCTTGATCCTCTTTGCCCCACCCGATCGATAAGCTCCAGGCTCTGGTTTCTGGATGAAAGAGAGCCGGGAAGGGCCAACCAAACTCAGGGGTCTAGTTCGCTGGAGGAACGAGAGGCAAAAATCCTGCGTCTCTGCCGCCGATTAAACGAATTGGAGGACGGTCTTGAAGAAGCCCAGTACCAAAGGCCGCACCAGGTAACAAGTCGTCCTTCTGTTGTATCACTTTTTGCTCCCAACATTCTGTCAACTCCTCTACCACCAAAGCTAAAAATTCCACAAGTCGGCCTATACAATGGCGAGACCGACCCGACAACCCACATCCACAAATACTTGGCGTGGATGGAACTTTATAGTCCTAGTGATGCAATTTTGTGTAAAGCGTTCCCGTTAACACTGGGCAACCGAGCCCACCGTTGGTTTCGGACCCTGTCACAAGGGTCCATTCGGTCTTGGGGCGACCTGGCGCCGGCATTTACATCACATTTTCTTATTTCCAAAGTCCGAGCCGCACCGAAAGATTCCCTTGTAATTATTAAGTAGGAAAAAGATGAACCTCTAAAAATCTACATAGCTCGGTTTCATAAATAGGTCCGAGAAATGGAACCGGTCTCAGATGACGCTATTTTAATTGCGGCCATGGCCTTGCTCCCGGGACATGGTTCAATTATTCTATCCATGAATTGGGGGCGACTTCATATCAGAAATTTCTTATCCGTGCGGAGCGCCATATCTGCGCGGAAGAAGCCATGGCCAGTCAACCTCCCGAGGAAAAGGCAGGGGGCATGAAGAAAGATGGAAAGAAAAAGTCCGCCTCAGGATCGAGATCGGGGTTCAGGCCTTTTTTGGAGAACCCGACCACTGGATATAAGGCGCAACAGGATACAGGGTCTTAATTTTTTGCCACTGGCTCGACCTTTGAGGCTGGAGCCCGCAAAGTTGGATGCTCAAAGATACTGCGCCTATCACAAGTCGATAGGCCATGACACGGATGAGTGTCGAGACCTCATCGGAGAAATAATGTGCATCGTTCAAAGGCGATCGAAGAGGTACATCCACGAGTTACCGCTACCACGTGCTCGCTCGGGTGTGAATCGGAGCGATTGTGAATCTAACTCACCTACCGTTCTTGCTGAATGAGAATCAAGGAGGGAGATTCGATGATGTATGGCGTTAATAGAATCAATACCAATGCATCACGAGGATAGCCGCTCGAACCCGGAAAAAGAAGGCAAATATTAGATAAGCCGCCCACGAGAAAGACGGTCCGGGTGGCGGAAATTAGAAGGCCAACCGACGGCGGGTCGCTTTGTATTCTCGGACATGGATGCCGACCAGGTGGTCCACCCTCATTCCAACTCCTGGTCATCACAACACCTATTCGGGCTTCCTGGTCCACGAGGATTCTAATTGACTCGGGGAAGCTATTCGTCGGTCATTTATGTCCGAGCTTTCGAGGAGGGGCGAACGTGGACGACAACTATATTCGCCCATGTAACGATAGTATTTTGGGTTTTGGAGGAGGAAGGATTATCCAGCTCGGGGAAGTTGACCTGCCCATCTAGATAGGACAGGGGATACACAAACTGACCGTCATTACCACATTCAAAATTATCAATGCTGATTCTGAGTATAACGTGATTATTGGAAGGCCGCTACTTTACCACTTAAAAGCAGCCGTTTCAATATACCATTTTTGTGTGAAATTTGCAACCCCAGATGGAGAAGCCATCCATAAAGGGAATCAGAGGGAGTCGCGGGAGTGCTCTTTTAAGCTCTGACCCGCAGAGATTAATTTGGTAGAAAGGGGAGAAACTAGCGGGACAGCGAAGGACGACCCAGAGGAAAAAGACGAGCCCGAGCGGGAGGAGATGGTTGTTTCAGAAAATAATCCAGGAAGACGACCAGGAAAAGAACCAATGGTAGAAGATGGGGAAAAACCAATGATTGAGGGAGGTGAATAGATTATCTCCATCTTTTCGATTATGCCCTTTTTTTCGAATCAAATACGCCAAGAAAAGAATAAAGGTGTGAAAAGTAAACAACACACGTCGATTTATAGAGCTTCACCCCACCCAGGGACTACGTGCTCTACCACCCCAGTATATCTGGGATGAGTTTTGAAAAAGAAAAAGAATTTTATTAATTACCACAATTAATACAAATTCAACTTACAACAACACCTTGAAGAGCACCACACTCTTCTTCAACACCACATTTGGAGATTACCACAATCTCCCGTTGAAGATTACCACAATCTTCCTTCAACGGCACCTATGAAGATCACCACAAACTTCAATCTTGAAGAATACCAAATTCTTCAACACCTCAAGAGCACCACACTCTTGAAACACATATCACCTAGATCACCCAAGTGTATTCTTTCCACAAGAATACTCACAAGGATGTCTTGTGTTGAATGATGACCAAAATTAAGATTACAACTCAATAATGAATAATACAATTTGAGTGCAAGTGTAATCAAGCAATGAAAGCCTAGACCTCAAGATGTGAAAGTGATAAGCTAGGCAAATTACAACAAGAATCATAACAATGAAGAGCTAAAGACTTTGCTTGAATGTATCTTGTTGTGTTGTATCTCAAGTGTTGTGTTGGTTGCTCCAAAACTTCCTCTATTTATAGGAGATGATTGATTAAGCATATGCTCCTCTAGGGGATTGCAAATCTACTGAAAGATACAATTAAAATCAAGAATATAGGCATTTGTTAGAAATCAATCCCACAAAATAAGGAAAGGTTATCTGTTTTGCACAACGGTTAGAAATTTCTTTGTCAAACTTGAGGCGTCGATCGCGCACAAATAGACGTTTGAAGAATACAACTTTGAAAAATAACATAGGGCGACCGATCCGGGGTCTTTGGCCGTCGACCCTACCTCGGCCGGTCGTCCTCCCTCAAAAATCAAGTCGGGGTGTTACGTTCAAAAACCAAACCAGTGCCGGTCGACGACAGTGTCGTCGACCGACACCTTTCTGGTCGACCTGGTCAAAATCCTTCCGTCTCGTTTTTGTTCCAAAAGCATCTTCGAGTCTGCACGGTTGCCCTATATGGCGACCGATCGACCAAGGTACATAAATGTTGTCCAATTTTTGTCGAAAATAAACCTCAAGAAATACTCAGAAAATTTAGTAAAAACATTTTAAACTGATCGGGAGTATTTAGACAACATTTAGGAACCTTGTTTTGATGTAAAACCTTATTAACATAAAATCATTAAAAGTGTTGTTCAATTTTATCTAAAATAAAACTTGAAGAAATACTCCGAATAAATAGTAAAAAAATATTTCAAATCATTTAGGAGTATTTAGACAACAATTAAAAAAATTGTTTTGGTGTAAAAATAAAATCATCAAAATTAAGATAAAAACATGTATCAAACAATCTCCCCCTTTTTTATGATTACAAACCAAAACAATTTTTAGAAATATTAGGAGGACAATTTTTTAAAATGATTTTCCGGTAAAAGCATCTAACCGTTTAGAAGGTACCAAAATTTCCAAAGCAACATAAGCAACCAAAAGGGAGTAAATATTATCCAAGTATAGCACAAGCTCCCCCTATCAACAAGCACATCAAAAGCAATCAACCACATCAAAAGCAATCAACCACAAGCTAAAAGCTTAGCTTTTCCATATTGATCTTAAGTACAAGAGCTTATAAGCTCCCCTGTCAACAAAACATCATTAGACAAGTATATAAGTCCATCATGCAACAATTGGACTAAGTATAGTCCACAACTTATGGCTTTAAGAAGCCATATGTAGTCCCCAGGGTGTGAGTGTAAGGTTTAGAAGGGGAGGGATTGAATAAACCTTACCAACTTTTCGATTTAGTCCTTTTAAAAATATTCCAGAGTTAATACTTCACAATCGAGTCCTTGATGGGCCGGCTAAGTTAGTTAATCGTGAGTTAGTCACTCAGCGGACTTTTCGATGAAATTGATAGAATAACTCAATTGTTTTGACTAAAGACTTAACTTTGTGATATGTTTTCAGTGGAAGACTTAACACCCTTGAATTTGGTTAAGTTTGTTTTAATACTTGGTTTTAGCACTTTTCGATTGATTATCAATTGGATAGCAAATTTATCAACAGATATAAAAATAAGATCACGAGAAATTAAAGTCTTTGAAATGTAAATGACACAATAAGTTTTTATAGAGGTTTGAAGATGGGGTAATTCTTCTACTCCTCTCTTCTCCAACTCCTGGAGGAATCCACTAAGTATTAATCAATATACAGAGTGGTTAAAAGTCCAGATACAAGTCTTGATCACACATCGACTTGATCCTTTGGGACTCGATCAGGAGATGCCTTGGTCACACAAAAGCTTCTCGTGCGACTCGGCTTCTTCACAAGCGCGGTGCGCTTGCTACTACATCCCACTTTCTTAAGTTCCTTGGATTTGATCACGAAGCCCTCCAAATAGCTTAAGCCTGTTCGACCTTGAACCTTTCTACAATCCTTCGTGGAATGTAGACCCCTTGATTCTTCAAATGTTTCCTCTTCAACTGATTGAAGTTGTCTTTCCTTCACGGTGAGTGTTGGATTGATTTCCTTCGTAATGTGGGCTTGAGGATTGATCTTGAATGACTTGAGAGTATTCTTGGTTCTGATTCAAATGTTAGCTTGAATGTTCGTGGTTCAGTCGGTAACCTTCTCTCGAGTGATTCCTCGGCCTTTTATAGTGATCTTTCAAAAATCTGCCCGTTGAAGAGATAGGCTTATTTTTGAAAGTCACTTGTGGTCGTTGGCTTGTCTTGTTGCGATCCTTGAAATTGCCACTTCCTCGTATGAATTGTTCTTGACTTTTGGAGTTCGACACGGTGTAGTGCTTCCCATTGGTTTATTTCTTTTGCACGCAAGGGTGAGCACTTGAGAAAGGTAGCATGGAGATATTACTTGTTTAAGTAATTCTCTTGATTTACGTACAACGGATCTCTTTCGATTATCTCGACTTGACCGCATTTCCTTGCCTTCCCTAGGTGACTTAGAGTCGACTTCCGGTCATTGGATGACTCTTACATCACTTCAACTTGAGACTTGGCTATCTTGAGTTGACTTGATGATACTTCACTCAGTGCATCTTAGCTGCACCTTGATCGAGTTCTGTCTTCTCTTCTTTGCCACACTCACCGCCTCACAGTGGAGTCTTCCTTTAGTCTCCGATTATCTTCTTGCATGTTCGGGCATAGGCGACTTGACTCGGCTCTCCGACCCTATCTATTACAATGCAATTTATAACAAGAATGGGGTGCCAACTTCCTATTCTAAGTTTTACATGGCATTCATCAAAATCTACAAAATAATTTCCCAACAATTTCCCCCTTTTTGATGATGCCAAAACTTAAAACATTCATACAATAATTAAATGAAAAGATACATACGGACAAATGTAGAGTCACATAATGTATGCTTAGAATCGATCTTTTATTGATCATAACATTCTTGTTCTTTACATAGCTGTTTACAAAGTGTATCAGAGCTTGAACCAAAAGAAAATGTATCAGAGCTTAAATGGAACTTAAAGTAACCATCTTTGTTCTATATCTACATAAGTATAGAAATTGTACAATTTTATTCGATGTACGAAGACTTCTTTGTTAGAGATTTTTCTTACCAAGTCTATGGTGTCAAGTTTTAATATAGTGATATGAGTAGGGTTGTCGTATCCGGGGGAATGCGTGTATAAGTACCAAGTATAAATTACCTATGCTATATTTGTGAGATCAATAATAGGTGGATATCGCAATTTATAAATAAAAATAACTAGATATAACTAATCAAAATATAAATATCTAAATCTATGAGAGAATGAATTCTAGAGGTGTGATGAATCTAGTTTTCCCTTATATTATCAATATGGTATATCAATCACAAATTACCAATTTATAAGTCAAGATTTCTACAATAATCATTTCCTCTCTCGAGTGCCAAATGATTTTAGATCACAATTGGAAAATCAATATCTCTATAAAAATCACCAATTGAAATCTCAATAAAAACTATGAATCTTGGTTGATGACTTCAAAGGATTCACAAATCTCTCAATTCTATGAAATCTGGGTTATCTTTATTTCAAGGTCATGTATTCAATTACCTCTCTCAAGTGTCAATCAAATACACCAAACACTCTAAATTATTGATCAAGTAATTTAGAAGCAATAAATCCAAATAGCACAAATAGATTGGGAAATCTAGATTGACAAACCACAATATCAAAACATAAGTTCAAACATAGATTACATCATCCCTCTAGAATTATAAAGTTTAGCTCATGATGAAAATACAAATACCCATAATCAAATGAGAATGCATCTCAAATCATATATAAGAAACAACAAAGAAGGAATTAAGAAGGAATTAAAGAGATTAAAGAAGAATCTTATCTATTTCTAGATGATAAATGTCTTCAATCTTCTTCCCCAACTCTTTCCTTGTGTCTTGGTGGTGTTGGTTTTCATCCCCAAGTGTCCTCCATGCCTAGTTCAAGCTACCATGTATCTATTTATAGTATCCTCCTTTTAGATCCAAAAATCGGACATTTATTGTTTTGTCCACCCACGGGCAGCTGCGGCGCTCGAAAATGGGTCTTGCAGCGCAAAACACAAACCCTGCACTGCCCATTTTCGATCTTAGCAGGGCGCTGCAGCTAAGGAAGGTCTTGTTGCACGAAATAAGTAGAACACTCACGGGCGCTGTGGCGCCATTTTGTTAGGCATCGCCTCTTTTTCGCACTTGTAGCGCCATCCAAACGTCCGAATTGCTTTGGGTGTCTTCATAAGAGTTGTATCTCTCTCTTAGCTTTCCATAGCCACTTGAATCAGCTCAATATCAATTTTGTAGAGAGTTATGACCAAAATACTAAACCACTCGCCTCTTTAGAAATTCTTGCGCGTTTGGGCGTTTCTTCAAATCAATCTTTCGTTGTTTGATCATTCTTGCTTCTTTTGACACACGACTCATTAAAATGATTCTAGACTCAATATAATTGGCCCTCAACATGGCTTGGCCACTCATGACTCGAAACAATAGAAATTAATACCTAACCTATGAGATATAACAAAAACGACTCAAAATACTCAAGAACAACACAAAACTCTAGTGTCGAAAGCCCAAATCAATGGTATAAAACCAACTGAACACTTACATAGAATGTATTTACATAGTAAAATACATGAAGGGGTGGACATCAACACTTCATCTTCTTGCTCACCTCCTTTCATTCATCTCCTTGACTCTGTCATCTTCGACCTCTTTCTCTTCTTCTCATCTTGGTTGCCTTCTTTTTCTCATATGACTTCCGGCGACTTCATCTCTTCTCGATCTTTCTTGTCTTTCCTCCCATAGCCGTGAGTTTGTCTCTTATTTTCCTCTTCAATTCTCTTCACATACTCGGCATTATTCTTAGCCACTTGGTTGGCTATTTCGTCAAATCCAGCCCATAGATCCCTCCTTTCTTTCCTGGATCTATATACTCAATGTTTTTGGGCGAGAGATCTAGGTCTGAAACCTCTTCCTCCACCATGCTTCTTCCTGCCTGCAGGCGTGTATTGTCTTGGGGTCTTCTTTTCCCAAATGAGTGACTAGCGAGTGACCAGCAGAGCGATCGCCGATGGTCTGCTGTCGACTTCTTCACATAGTTTGAGACCACTTTTCCCGTACAAATCCCAGGCTTGAGCCATGGACATGTTTGCGAAGTAACCTTGAGATCGACGTCTTGAATTCACAATAGATCTTGGCTCGGTTCCGGCATCTCAAATGGCATAGGTGTCTCTGTCATTGGAATGCCTCCATGTTGTTTCGAAATATCCATAACTCGGGCATTCATCTTTCCTTCCACTTCCTTCATCCACTCGCTTCAATCGCTTTCTCTTTTCGGCCATAGGTGCTGCAAAGTGTTGGAGTGGCGAGCAGCCATCGGAGTTTCTTTGATGATATCACCGTGACAAGACCTTGTTGGGGGTTTTAGTAATCATCAAGGTCACATCTTTCGAACCTTCCCCCTCAACAGATTTTCCTTTCTTCTCTCTTATTACTTCCTCGTTGTCTTTCCCTTCACAAACAAGCGTCCTCCTTGAGTTTGAATCCCTTGGTACGCCTTTTGGTATTCCTCTTCCCCCTTTTGGCATCATCAAAGGAGAGAGGAACCCCTGAAACAAGCTAGCAATCATGAAGTCTAGTCTGGCGATGGCGAGTTTCTACTTCAAATCTGCTGCGGAGTATCTTGCGGAACTCGGAGCGGGTGGCGTTGGATTCACTGCTACCTCTTCATCTCGGCCATGAGAAGACGAATTTTTCGATCCATGTTCTCTTCCACGCGCAGGAGCTCGTTCTTATTATGTTCACGCAATGACTTTATCTCTAAGGTGTGAGAGTCATGCATTTGTTCGATGTGCTCTTGCAATTTTGTCTTTGCATCGACATTCTCGGCCCGCCAAACTAGCAACTTGTTGAACAATATCCTAAAATATCGAGCTTGTTCCACACGCATTGTCTGCTGCTTTGTTGCCACCATTCCCCGGATCGACTATTATGCCTGCAAAATCGGCGATAAGGTTGGCGTCTACGTTATCGACCTCATGTCGGTGAGGCACTGGTGCCTCTCCATCTTTTCAATCTCAACAAATAAAGGCTTTGAAAACTTCCCGAACCAGTGTCACCTCTGTTTTTTGGTGACGGCCAAGCAGCGTCAAAGTCATAGTCAATTTGGAACAATGGTGTCGATGGAATAACATGATCAGTCGTAGGCGCTCGCGATCTCTAGGCGATTCTTGGGGAGGTCAGTACCTCCAGAGAGAAGGAAATGATTCTACAAAGGATCATCACGGGCAAGCTGGAATCTGTTCAATGATAATTGGTGCTCGTGAAGTCCCAAGGTCGAACTGCTGCGACTTGGGGAACTGTAGCGGTGGACTCTGTTTGTTGTGATGCATTGTGAAGTCGACCAGTTGCTCGGCCTCAACATGTCTTACTTGACTTCGTCGGTCTCACCGGTTTTTCTAAATGAGTTGACGGTCTCGACCATATCGAGCGTCATCGGACTATGATGAGATTTCCATGGGTGGCTCATCATCAAAGTTGAATGTTTGGCGAGTAGTCTTGAGGTCGGACTTACTCGTGGTTGGAACATCCTCGGTGAGTCTTTTGGATCGCAATAGGGGATGACTCGACTTCATCTTCACCTTCGGATCCCCGGAAAAGTTACATCGGGATTATCACGGGAATCGTGAAGAGCACTTATCTCCTTTTACGATGGATCAATGATAGTAGGAGGGATATTACGTGCTTGATCTCTTTACCCGGGAAGTCTCAACCTCCTGTTGGCCTTCATTACCTCCTGCAGTCTCAGCTGCGGCGAGGCACTGGACGGTCCCTTCGATAGTGTCATTTGTCTTGGGGTCTCTGAGGTGGCATCCACTTTGAGTCTCAACTCCGTGGATTGCACTTTCATTGCCAGTGTTAACTCCCGGGCGCTTCCTTCCTGTGCCTCATCGTGCATCAACGATGTCATTGGCCCAGAGAAGCGATTGGCGCCTCGGTGAGAATGCATGAATGCGGCCTGGGTTGATGACAACTTGCTTTGTGTGATATTCATTGTTGTTCCTTCTCCACTTCGCCTCCGAGATTTGTTGTGGAGTCACCGCAGACATCCTCCGACCTTGCTGCGGTGGAAGGAGTTTCCCCGCCGGGCGCACACCCGGTGAGTGACTTGGAATGGGGTCACTCGTCTCCGGGCTCCCACTGTTCCCATTGAGTATTCAGCCGTTGGGGCGGTGGTAAGACACCTTCATTAGGGGTTGGCTCGATGGGGTCCCCACAATCCCGGTTTCATCGCCAATTCCCTTAATACCTTCCTCCGAATGAGCCGGGAAGTGGGGGCGGCGACAACATGGCAATATCTTTTTTGCACCACTCCCATAGGATCTATCTCGGTGTGATTTGGATGACTCCCCTGGTCCCTCCATCATTCTTTGCTCATGTAGGATTACGGATTCTGCATTGCTTGCTGCATTGCAACTCTTCTGTACGTAAGCGACAAGAACAGGTCCGAGATCCTCATCACTTTACGATAGAATGTCGAGGTGAGGATGTGTATGTTCTGGTGCGGTGAGAGGCGGATGATCTTTGGCCTTCTCACGTGCCTCGCCTTCTTACGCCAATCTTTCTTTCTCCTTCTCTTTAAAGATATTTAGAATGTCCAAACAATTTTCTTCATCAAGAGCTTGCACCACATTGGTCAATCAGGAAGTTCATCGATTCGTCTTCTTCTTCTATGAATTCGGTCTTTGGAAGCTGTTCACCTGGATCGACTCGGCTTCCATTTCCTCCATTCTCGCAGACGATTTTGAATGTCGGGTATGGTGGGGATAGGATCATCACATCATTATCCTGTCATCATCTCCCTGCTTTGTCCCTCGAGCTCGGGGATTGAGGGTAGCAAACTTTCTTTGCCGACATCTTGATAGCCTCCGTTACTGAGGCGGAGACACAACCTATCAATAGGTGATTCGGTTGTCTCGATTATTCCTTGTTCCTCAGTTGCCTGTCTCTACAGTGGGTCTTGAGTTGCCTCTGTGATCGGCCTCAAAGAGACTTAGCCGTTCATCGATAACTTCCCGAGTCTCTACTTCTCCCGGCGGTCTGGGTATCTTTTCACCGAGTGGCGACTCAGCCATCTTCTCAAGCTCGGAGAGCTTGGAAATTCTTCTTCTTCTTTTTTTTTTACCGGAGAAACATCTGGTTCCACTTCCTCTCAGTTCGTTGAAGGTAAATGCCTTCGCGATTGTCTTAGAGGCGGCTTTCCTTGTTAATGGCGATCCTCTTCTTCTTGATCAAGAAGGGATTAATGGTTCATTCTCCACTTTGCGGCTGCGGGCGGGAGACACGGCTGCGGGCGGTGAATCGGCTGCAAGGGCGGCAGTGCGGATTTCTTTTTCTTTCTTTGCGGGCGGACAGCGGCTTTAGCAAATCTTCTTGGGAGGTGAGGAGGCGGTGAATCTTGGTCACCGATTCTCCTCACTCGTATTAATTTCTCTTGGCGTAAGCTCTCTTACGCACCAAAGAGGTTTGATCGAAACATCCTCTTGTTAACATGGAACGCCTTTCCATGCCGAAGAGGTACCCCTTTTACTTCCATCATCCGGCCAATCACCAGGCCGTAGCCCAGGGAACCTCAAACGTACCATCCTCCTTGAAGGATTTGTTCCCAATATTCGGCGGTTCTGTGTATACAAACTCAGCCCATTCGATTTCTTTTCATCAATGATCGCACCATTATGATCAATTTAGCTTTGGACAAGCTCGGTCAAAGGCGCCAAATTAATGTCTATGCATTTGGCAACAATGTCGATAATTTGTGGTAGTCATCTTTCGCCACCTCTTGTTAGCTGTGTAGACTACTTTCGCAGCACAATCGGACTTGGCTACTTCCTTCCAAGAAGCAGTCAGGTCAACCTCAGCTTCATGAATCTCCGGCACTCCTTCCGCCGGCAACATCCTTGGCAGTGATGGTGAACTCTTTTCCGTGAACAGAGGACTTGATGCCCTCATCGTGAACTTTGGCATTCACGTAGAACTGTGCGACCTCTTCTACATAGGTCATCGGAAACTCCAATGTCAAAAACGGCTTCAGCCCAGACGTTTCCAATTTCTCAGCAATCTTCTTCACGAGGGTGTCGTCGGACCCCTGTTTAACCATACCATCGAAATCTTCTTTCCTAGCTTGACGAAATCATGAGTAGGTGCCATTTCTCAGTGTTTTACCGAACGGAACTTAGAAAATGATCTTGAGAAGTTGTAGGGTTTTGAGAGAAAGTTTCTTTCTTTTGCCTTGAGAGAGATGAACAGTTTTGGTAAAGTGAGAGAAAATCGGACGAAATGGTATAAGTATGGTTTATGAAAGGACGTGCGAGTGGTTTTGAAATATGATCAAAATCATGACTTAGATCTTGCACGCCGATTAGCATTTAAGATCTCGCATTTAATGCGGCGAAGATTTATATCAATCATAAGCTTGGTGTGCGGCTTTTGACGGTACATGTCATAATTATGTTGACGTCATTCTTAAAAACATTCCCACTTAGTAAAAACGACCGTTTTTGTCACTTTGCTCATAAATAACTCACTTACTCCTTAGCCGATTCAATCCTTCTTCTCACTTCTCTCTTTGTGACTCGGTTGTCGGCTAACTTCGGTACAACCGACTTTTCGATCTGGTGATTCACTTAGCTTTGAATTAGGAGTTCAACTCTTTTTCCTCTTTTTCGTGTTTCATCTCTTTTCTTGAGTCTTCTAAGTGTTAACTCAGCTCAATTAACCCTAACTCATGCTTGAGTTCTTCAAATCTTGATTCATATAATGGTTTTGTGAATATGTCATTCTAATCGCTTATCGGTTGAGATATATTCCAAGGTGATGTCCTTCTTTTCAACATGGTCTCTTATGAAGTGATATCGACATCGATGTGCTTTGTTCTTGAGTGCAACACGGGATAGTCGAGTCAATAACCAATTAGCTTGAATCCACCTTCCTTAGCCTATTTCCAAGCATTTGACATGTGCACGAGGTGCTTTTCTGTCAACTCTACATCCAAAGCATAGTCCCAGTCGAATAACCAATGAGCTTGAATCCACCTTCCTTAAGATACCACAAGCAAACTTCTTGGCTTCCTTTCAAATATCTCAAGATCCTCTTGGTCAGTCATATGGCTTTCTTTTTGGAGCAGATTGAAATCTTGCACATACACCTACATCAAAGGTGATGTCGCTGCTTCTTTGTGAGATAGAGCAATGATCCAATAAGTGCTCAGTATCTTGTTTGATCTACTGAGCTTGCCATCCGCATCCATGTCCATTTTGACCGATGTATTCATTGGTATTTTCACGAAGACTTCTCTTCCATACCAAATTTCTTCATTAAATCTCCCGGTGTATTTTGTCGACTTATGAAGGTTCCATCCTTCAGGTGTTTCACTGGAGTCGAGGAAGAATGTCGGCTATCCCATCATGCTCATTTCAATTTGCTTTGCATGAGATTTGAGAATTTATCACATACCTCTTTGTTTGTGGATCCAAAGATGATGTCATCCACATATATTTGAACAAGCGTTATACTCTTCCCATCTTGAATTAAGAAGAGCGTTCTATCCACTTTGCCTTTTGTGAATCCGTTCTCGATTAGGAATTGTGATAATGTATCATACCATGCTCTGGGTGCTGTTTCAATCCATATAAAGCCTTCTTGAGTTTGTATACCTTATCTCCAAGAGTCTTACTGCTCAAATCTTGGAGGTTGTTCAACATACACTTCTTCTTCCAATAAACCATTAAGAAATGCACTCTTTACATCCATTTGATATACAATAAAGTTCTTGTGAGCTGCATAGGCAAGAAACATCCTTATGGCTTCCAATCTTGCCACGAGGGCAAGGTTTCATCAAAATCTATTCCTTCTTCTTGGCAATACCCTTTGGCTACCAATCTTGCTTTGTTTCTTACCACAGAGCCTTCCTCATTCATCTTGTTTTTACGAACACCCATTTAGTGCCCATAACATTTTGATGGGTTGGCCTTTGAACCAATTCCCACACTTTGTTCCTTTCAAACTGATTTAACTCTTCTTGCATGGCTTGAATCAATGTGTGTCATCCAATGCTTGTGACACATCTTTTGGTTCTATTTGTGAGATAAACAAGTGAACATTGCTTCTTGTTGAGTTCGGATCTAGTTTTTACACCTTCTCTTACATCTCCAATGATTAGTTAAATTGGATGATCTCTCGGCCATCTTACATCGAGGTTGGAGTAAGTTAGGCGGATTAAAATCGTCTTGCAATTTGTGCTATTTTGATCGCTCTCTCATCATCACTTAGGCTGCAGTTTTTCCATTTGTCTTTGAGACTCAACTATCTCATCTTCATCCGGATTGATAATTCCACTTGACTTCAACATAGGGACTATTGCGCATGGTTGGTTGATTCGAATTATCGGTGATTCTTCAATGTCTTCTCCATTTACATTTGGTTCATCAAACACCACATGGATGGATTCTTCTGTAACCATTGTCCTCTTGTTGAGCACTCTGTAGGCTTTGCTTTCAATTGAGTATCCTAAAGATACCTCCATCGACTTTAGCATCAAAACCTTTAAATTATCTTTGCCATTGTTATGGATGAAGCATTTGCATCCAAATATTTTGAAGTATGCAACATTTGGCTTTCTCCTGTTCAAATCTCATAGGGAGTCTTTGTCGGTTGTCTTTTATCATGCATCTATTTTGAGTATAGCATCTTTGTGTTTATCGCTTGACCCAAAATCTTTTAGCGCACCTGCTTGACTAACATGGTCCTTTAAGCCGCTTCTTTGAGAGTTCTATTCCTTCTTTTCTCGCAACTCCATTTCTTTGTGGAGTCCTTACTCTGAATAATTCATGACCAATACCATTTTCAATACAAGATCGAGTTATTATACCATTGACAAACTCGATTCCTCTATCGAATCTTTTTTGATAATGGTTTGACTCTTCTCATTTTGTATTCTCTTCATCAATTTGTGGTAGTTTCTGCGAGTTTCTTTCTTTTTACACATGAATATTGTCCATGTATATCTTGAGTAGTCATCTACTACCACCAAGGTGTATTTCTTCCCACTTATGCTAATTGGTTCCACTTTGGACCAAACAGATCCATATGTAGCGGTCTGATATTCTTGTTGAAGATGGACATGTCTTTTTTGAATGATGATTTGATTTGCTTTCCCATCGGCATGCATCACATATACTCTCCTTCTTGTATCTCGAAGTCCGGGAAGTCCTTCTACAAGATTACTCCTGCAAATTTGATAATTGTTTTGAAGTTCGGGTGACTCGACAACTTCTTATGCCACAACCAACTTGATTCACCGTTTGTGCTTTTAGCTATGACGGTGCTTGGTGTTGCGATTGACCAATCTACCACATACATGTTCTTTGTACGCATCCTTGCAGCCTTTGCTTCATTGGATTCGATGTCTTTGATTTGGCATATACCCATGTTAAATCCAACATTGTAGCCTTTGTCACGAGTTGACTTATGCTTAGCGAGTTAAAGTTGAGTCCTTCAACATATGCAACATCCGTGATTTCTAATCCATTTTCTTGATAGATCCAATGCCTCTTATTTCTCCTGGAGCTTCATTCCCTCCAAATATGACTTTTGCCTCACGACTTCCTTGAATTTTGATAGATTTTTCTTGTTTCTGTCGTATGTGCGGGCGACCCGTATCCATGTACCAGGTTCCTTGGCACTTTCACTTGCTCCCGAACTCGCAATCAAGGAATTTAGGTTTTAGGTACCCATACTTGCCTGGTCTGAGGGGTTAGTATTATAAGATGATCCAACCAACCTATAACCAAATGATTTGACTCTAAGGGGTTGCCATCTATCGATGCCATAATCATAATTATTTTTGGCAAATTGCTTGGGGTTAAGGTTAATACAACGTCTCTTTTATGCGTATTCCTGTGTATGTGTTTTAGCAATTGCCTTCTTTGGGTAGTTGTGATATCTACGAGTGTAGTGCTTGGGTGCATATGAGTCTTGATGAAAGCTCTTATGCCTTTGGAATGGCCTTTCTTGAGTTAGGCCTTTGCCACTTGAGCATATTCCATAGTTCTTTGAGATAGTTCACATTATTCCAATCGACTTGGCAGGTATTTTCTACCATTCCCATCAAATGTGTTTCTTTTATAGAGCTTAAGGGGTTTTGGTAGATCTGTTTCTTCTTTACAAGTATCTCTATTTGGAGTTCTTTGAGGACTCGGCCGGATTTCTTCTCAATTTGTCTTCTCGATACTCAATTAGGCTTTTTCCTTTTCCTTTATAACTAATGCCGGTTTGCTTGTGATTGTGCTTTGGAATAAATGTGTGCACCATTTGGGGTTTTGGATTTTAGAGATACTTCATTACTTGAAGATCCTTTTCAAAATCACTTTTGGAGCTTGACATAGCATTGAGGAATTGAATCTAGCTTTGTTTTGTCTCCACATTCTCTTTTTGACTCATAATTAGATCATC
>CM071932.1:14879897-15043040 GCA_016081115.2 Rehmannia glutinosa | reverse complement strand
TCTTCAGGAAATCCGTGCTGCGGGCACATCCTCAACAAATCTCGGAATCTCTTCCAGGCTTCATACAAAGGCTCCAAATCGAACTGCCTGAACTGAGTGGTTTCACTTTTGAGCTGTATTGTCTTACTTGGTGGGAAGTATTTAAACAGAAACCTCTGACTCAGATCATCCCAGTTGTTCACACTCCCCTGAGTTAGGGTGCCTAGCCGGTTCCTAGCTTTATCCCTTAAAGAGAAAGGGAATAGGCGAAGACGTATAAAGCATCATCAAGCACCCCATTCATCTTGATAGTATTGCAAATCTGTATGAAATTCGCAAGATGAGGGTTGGAATCCTCAGACGAGAAACCCCCAAACTGATTCTGCTGCACAATCGAGATCAGTGCTGGCTTCAGCTCAAAGTTATTCGCATTGATTGGGACATTGGCAATTCCACCATAGTTGCGATTGATTGGGCGAAAGTAATCGCGAATCGCTTTCTTTGTTGGATCACTAGAGCCACCGGAACCTCTCGGTATTGGTAACTCGACATTGACCCTTCTGGCCCGGTTGTAACCTTCGTTATCGACCCCGTTATTGCCTCCGTTGTTCTCTTCTACGCCCGCCATAGTCTGCTCTCGCCGTCTTTCGCCCCGTTTAGTAGCCACACCACCCGCCTAGTAAAGCCTCAACCTCCTGGTATGAATCGGTGCTAATTCTCCTTGCTTGAACAGTGTTCATGCACTACCCGAACCAACTAAAGAAAGCAAGTCAAACATAGTAGAAGTAAAATTAAACAACAAAATAAAAAGAAAGAAAAAAATGTCTAAAATTAAAAATAATTCTATTTATCGCAATTTTAGTACTAAAAATTTAATTAGTCCCAGAACGGCGCCAAAAACTTGTTCACCTTATTTTTTTAGCTTCACCGCAAGTGTACGGTGCAGTTTATAGAATAGGGTTGGCAAGGTCGAATCCATAGGGACTAATAAATTAATGTACTAAGTACTGGATTGGAATAGCCTTATTTTTATCTAGACTATCGAAAGTTGAAGGATAGGTTTTATAAACACTAAAGCAGAAATTTTTCCTAAAAGAAACAAAGCAAAGAGTTGATTAAAAGATCAAGAAGATGGATGGATGGATTCCTGGGTTATGGTTTCAGTTAATATCCCCTTTATTATCAGATTAATCAAACCAAAGTTAAACGTATTCTTCCCTATAGACCGATCACCAAAGTAATTTACCCTCTCTCTTGAGATGCATGTAAAAGCGTTGATTGGAATTTCTATGCTAGCATCTCTACTCAACATGAGATATCCAACTCCAAAAAGTTCAAAAGATTATAAAGCCTCACAAATATTTACAGACTTCTCAATCATGCATGATATTCATGTCAAGTACTCATAGATCTAGTATTGAAACTCATCGGTTAGAATTATGAATCAATACATCAAACAAGTTAAACCAAACGGGTTTTGATAAAACAAGAATTAAAGCAAAGTACTTGAATAGGGTTGGAAAACATTAACTTCAATTGTAATTAATCATCAAATAAAAGTATCCATTAACCTACTCCAAAACCCGGGGATCACAAAGTATTTAGCCAGACATAGAAAGGAAATAATTCATAGCCAAATTATTAAAGTTCATGTCTAAACTAATTGAAAATAATGATACTATGGAATGAGTGAACTCGGGGATGATGACGATCTCTCGATCTATCTTTAATCCTCGAAGGTGTGGTTGCGGTCTTGATCAATCTCTCCGAATCTCCTGTGGTAAATTGCTCTTTTCTCTGGTTTCTAGGGTAAAAATCAGCGTGTCCTTGTTTGTGGCCGCCCCGTGTCTATTTGTACTTCGTTTGGGTCGAAACCTAGTTGAAAATGAGTCAAACTCTGTTTTTTCCCATAGAGGAGCATGAGTCGTGCTGTATGGCACGCCCAGCCCGTGCTGATAGCCGCAAGATTTGTCCAACTCACAGAAAGGAGCACGTGACGTGCTGTATGACATGACCAGGCCATGCTCTATGTCGAACCTTGATTCTTCAGTTATAGGTTGAGCACGGGCGTCTTTAGGAGCACGCCCGCCGTCTTAGGAGCACACCTCGCCCGTGCTCACCGTAACAACTCGTACTAAATGCTATTTTTTTTCTTCCATTTTTTTGCACGGTTCGTCTGTCTTCTTCTCGACTCGACTCCAAACTTCGTACTTCACATCAAATATTGGCGATTGCAATGCTCTGAATTGTTGCCAAAGTGCTACAATTATCGATAAATTCCTACAAAACGAGCAAAGCGTAATCCTTTTCCCCCAAACAGGAATAAAACCTATTTACTAATATAATGCACGCATATCAACACATTCTAGCCAAGATTAAGCCTAAAATACATGCAAAATACATGTCAATCAACCTCCTTGGTCTACCTATTCTAGGAGCGTTCCGGTCCGTGAAAAAATTCCGACTTCATCTTTCGGGCTCCGTTTTACCTTTATGGTAATTTGTAATTATTAAAAACACTTTCAAACATAAAATTCACTTTTTATAACGCCAGAAATGAATTGTTTAGAATAGTCATAAATAATTTAAAATAATTAGGAGTATTTGGACAACAATTGGGGACATTCTTTTGGTGTAACAACTCAATTAAACGAAATAATCAAAATCATGATAGAAATACTTATCTTACAGATCCACCCTGACAAGAAGGGGTTTACTTTCTTGTTTAGATCTCTTGTCTGTGCTTAAACGATGTCACAATGTTGATTTCAAGTTTGTCTATAAATTTGTTATCAATGTTTGGCTAATCTTTGGGATCTTGGGTTATAATCAAAACTGTGGATTCATGTTAAATCTTGATTAATTATTTTCTTAATTGATTCATGTGATCTATTTTATGAATTCGAGTGCTTATTCTTAATTGCTTATTATCTGATCAATAACTAACATGTCATATTTGTTAGTGCGAGATTCGGGAGATGAGTTCTAACAAAGACGGAAATCGAATTCAGACATAAACAGGTGTAACGAGTCGGGAGACCTACAACTATTTGTGGGGAGTCCTTCAATTCATAGATCTTTTAGGAGTTAATAATAGTTATAACGTATCGGGAAATCTACAATTGTTATTAGTCTATTATTTATGCACCACCCGGGAGGGAGAATAGACTAATTTAGGAATTGAATCCATAGAATTGCATGAACTGGTTTTATGAAACATTAATTTGATTTAATATTGAAGAAGAATGTTGAGATTATGTGCCTAAGGTTGCTTTCGTAGTTGTCGAAAATACTGGTGGGGTTCGAAAATTTATTTCTTTTTACTTTTCTTATTTGATTTTTATAAAACTTGATATTCGGTTGCTTAAATACGATGTTATTATAGCCTAAGTATTTCGTAGTCAATCCCTGAGGAATACAACCTTGCTTGCCATTATCCTATAAACTACACTGTACAATTGCAGTATAGAAATCCAAACAAATTTTTGGCAAACAAGTTTTTGGCGCCGTTGCCAGGGATAGAAATCCAAACAAATTTTTTTTTATTTGTTTCGAGTTTTTTATTGTAAATATTGTTTTTTATTTTTTTCAAATTTTTTGTAAATTTTTTTCTTTTCGATTTTTGTAATTTTTTTTGTTTTTATTTTTAATTTTTTTCCTTTTTTTTAAATAATTTTTTTTCTTATTGCTTTGTTTCTAACTTCATTTTTGTTGAGTGCGAGATTGAAATATTTGGAGACACAAATAACCCAACATCGCTACTGCAGTGGGAGGCCAACATCAAAAGGGCAAGTTCTCAAGCGATACTAAACTTAATCCGAGAAAACAGTGCAATGCCATTTGTTTGATGGATGGTACAAAATATGAGGGCTCGAGGATTCCAACCAACACGGTTCAACGACAGTGATGTTAGAAATCTGAAGTCTGGTTGAATACGTAAAACTTAGCGCTTTGTGGGAAGCAACCCAAGAGGCATCGCGACAAACTGTGGGTAAAAAATAATTAAATAAAAATAAAACCATGACAGACGCACACGGTCGGATGGACGCACACGACCCGACCGTGAGATCTTCTCCTCCAGTTTCAAATTTGACGAATGAGCTACCGGCTTCACCGGAATGATCTAGGTAAGTACTTTTTACTCATTCCTCTTTCTTTTGATAATTTCCGCATATGTTCTGGAAGAAGCATATTTTAAGTTGGGGGGATTGTCAAAAATGCGTAAATTAGTACTGTTGCATATTTGCGTTGCATTTAGGATTGCACGTAGAGCATAAAATTTGCATAAGTTTTTTAATTTTGTCGATTTTTATTTTTATTTTTTAGCATGTTTATTGCTTTAGCACGTTTAATTGCTTTTGTGTGTGATTTTTAATCAAGATTTTCAAAAGAGTACATAGCTTCCGTATGATGTTTACTATGAGAATTTGATTTTATGAGATGACATACTTTTGTGAATAATGCGAAGAATGGTTGAGGAGATGTCATTTATTTGTTTGGCAATAGTTAAGAAAATTGGTTATTTGAGCATGTTGCGAAAAATAAGCATGTGAGCTTTTGTGTCTTTAACTGCTTTGATCTTATGCAGTCTTATTTGTTTTTCAAGTGTGTCATTCATGATTGATAGAACTCTAGAACTTGCTCTGGTATCTTCATTGAAGCCATGTGTGTGTGCAATTTTTGAAAATGATTTAATGCCATCTTTGTTTTAGCCTACTTAGCCTAAAAAACCTAACTATGAACTCATGATTCCCTAGTTAGTCACTTTTTGCCTTAACTTTTTATTGTTAGCCATATTTTGATCTTTAAAATTGAAAGATGATTTTTATCCCTAAATCACTTGAGCTTATAGAAGATGAACAAGTTTGGGGAAAATGTGGTGAATATTTTGAAAAAGTGAGAGAGTTGGCAAAAGAAAGAGGCATGAGCAGTGTCTAGGTGAATGAAAGAATAATAAAGCTCGAAAAAAAAAGAAAAATCTCTGAAAAGGAAAAAGAGAAAATCGAGCAAAGAAGAAAAGAAAAAACTCTGAAAATTTTGAGATATTGAGAGCTTGAGGCTAAAGAAAAAAAGAAAAAAAAGGCCCAGGAATGAAAAAGGAGAAAAGGGTGGAGTTGAGTTGAAAAATAAAATATATTGAAAGAATGATTTTTAGATACAATTGGGTTTGTGAGTTGCAAGTCTGTGTGCTTACATTCTATTTGTTCAAGTCAAGTCGCTTAATCCAAATATTCCCTACCCTTACCAAAGAGCCTACATTACAACCAAATGAAAGTTCTTTTTGATTCTTAAGTTGTGCACACTAAAGTGGTAGAGAGGTTAGACGATTTGCAAGCCTATGGTAGTTCTACTTTCATTGAATTGATTTTGAGCGCAAAGCCATACACTTTGAGAGTTGAGTGATACAGTACTTACTTGTAAGTCGCGATGTCAAGTACCCGAGAGAGTATTAATTATGCCGAACTTATGATTGATGACTTCTTGATAATAAATTGCATGGTTTACTTAAATATGGAGTTAAATGAGATTAAATGTTTATAGTGTTCTTGTATATTCTTTGTACCCCGTGAGATTATTTTTCTTAAATTGCTCGAGGACGAGAAATGCTTTAAGTTTGGGGGAATTTGATACGTGTAAAATATACGTGCATTTAGAGGCTTAAAATGGTATATAATTGATGCATTTGCATGTATATTTAGTGTGTTTCACTTGGTTTATTTAGAAGGGCATGATACTGCGTATTCTTGTAACTTTTTACTGGAAACAGAGCTTAAATGAAAAGATATCAGTTGGAATGCCCAGACAAGATCAACGAGTGCAAAGAGAAGATTGAAAAGACGAAAAAACCGGATGAAAAAAAGTCATACGGTCGGACTGTGTGGGACCACACGCCCGTGTGACCTGCCCGTGTAAAGCTACATGTCCGTGTGAAGTGTTTGGGAGAAAATAGGGATGAAACCAAGCCGCACAGCCAGACTGTGTGAGACCACACGGTCGTGTGGAGTGGTCATGTGAAAGCCACATGGGCCGTGCGACTGACTATGGCAGATTTTTGTGTCCTTTTCCTACTCAAACTCTACAAGTGATATCTCCAAGCACCTATATAAAGGACCCAAGGGCTGCACGAAATTGAATACACATTTATATAATATACAACACACTAGAATACATAGGATTACACAAATCAAAGGTTTTCTAAGAAATGAGGACTAGGTTACGAAGAAAACCACAAGGTCTTTTCATCTATGGAAGCACAAGAGTTTCGAAGGCTTAGAAGGAGGATCCATCCTGACAAGAAGGGGTTTTCTTTCTTAGTTTAGATCTCTTGTCTATGCTTAAACGATGTCACAATATTGATTTCAAGTCTGTCTATGAATTTGTTTTCAATGTTTGGCTAATCTTTCGGGTCTTAGGACATAATCAAAACTGTGGATTCATGTTAAATCTTGTTTAATTATTTTCTTAATTAATTCATGTGTTCTATTTTATGAATTTGAGTGCTCATTCTTAATTGCTTATTATCTGATCAATAATTAGCATGTCATATTTGTTAGTGCGAGTTTCGGAAGATGAGTTCTAACAAAGACGGAAATCAAATTCAGACATAAACGGGTGTAACGAGTCGTGAGACTTACAACTTTTTGTAAGGAGTCATTTCATTCATATATCTTTTGGGACTTAATAATAGTTGTATCGAGTCGAGAGACCTACAATTGTTATTAATCTACTGTTTATGCGCTGCCTGGGAGGAGGAATAGACTAATTTAGGAATTGAACCCATATAATTGCCTGAATTGATTTTGTGAAATATTAATTGGATTTAATATTGAAGAAGCATGTTAAGATTATGTGCCTAAGGTTGCTTTCGTAGTTGTTGAAAATACTTGTTGGGTTCAAAAATTTATTTATTTTTACTTTTTTTTTCACATTTTTATAAAACTTGATATTCGGTTGCTTCAATAAACTTGGAATACGATGTTATTATAGCCTTAGTGTTTCATAGTCAATCCCTGAGGAATACGACCTTGCTTGACAGTATCCTATAAACTACACTGTACACTTGCAGTATAGAAATCCAAACAATTTTTTGGCGAACACTACTTCTCATGAGGTATGGTTTGTCCTTGAGAAATTATTTGTTACACAATCTAAAACCTCGAGCTATGCAACTTAGATTTTCACTTCAGACATTAAATAAAAGAGATCTTACTATTGATGGTTATATTCTCAAAATGAAAAATATAGCTAAATGATTTGATTGTTGCGGGTTGTGCTACACAGATGATGAATTAGTCTTATATATTCTCGGTGGTTTAGGTGTTGAATATTAATCGGTCGTGGTTAATCTCACTATAAGATCTGAATCAATTTCTTTGTAAGAGGCTCAATTTGTGATCCAAACACATGAAATGCGCATTAAAAATTATGTTTTTGTTGGTTCTAAACATGCTAATGTTACTCAGGCTACTTCATCCTCAGGTGTTGTTTCTTCAAATATTGCCACTTATTCAGGGAATTCTAGAGGTGGAGGCAGGTTTTTTAGAGGTAGCGATAGTGGTAGACCTGGTCGTGGTGGTTTTTACAGGAATCAGGGTAAACCTGTGTGTCGATTGTGTGGAAAGCCTAACCATGCTGCTCTCAAATGTTTTAAACGGTTCGATGTGAGTTTTACTGGTAATTCTGAGACTGTTTCTGGCCCTCCTCATACCTATTTTTTTGGCACACCTTCTTCTCCTCATGTGATAGATTCTAGATGATAGTGGAGCAACAAATCATGTCACAGCTCAACTGGACAATCTCAGACTAAATGCAGCCAACTATCAAGGCTCTGAGAAACTCACAGTAGGTAATGGTTCAAAACTTTCAATCTCTCACACTGGTTCCTCATCCTTTCCATCCTATAATCATTCCAAGTCCTTACTTTTTGATCATATTCTATATGTTCCCCAAATTACTAAAAATCTTCTCAGCATTTCTCAGTTTACAAAAGACAACAATGTTCTAATTGAGTTTCACCATAATTGTTGTTTAGTTAAGGACAATTCCACCAAGCAAACTCTTCTGGCAGGAGTGCTTAGGAATGGACTATATCAACTTGATTTGACTCACCTTAAGTCACTTACAACTGCTATCAATTCCTCTGTATCTCATGATCTTTCATGTAATTCTGTTTCTGTTCAAGATCTTTCAAGTGTTTGTAACTCTGCTTCTGCTAGTACATCACATTGTAACTCTCCCTTGGCTTGTATTACAACAAAATGTGCTGGAGATGTTAATGTGTTGCATAATAAACTTGGCCATCCTGCTCATGTTTTACACAGAATCAATTCTAAATCTCTTGTTTTCTCTTTAAAATTCTGTGAAACATGTAAACTTGGAGAATTGCATAACATGCATTTCATTCCCTCATCGTATTCAACTCATCGTATCCATCCCCTACACCAATTATTACTTCTCTTGTTCCTGCTTCTTATCCATCCCCTCATCGTATTCAACTCACAGTTGATCTTCCCATTATTCTTTCTCATCCCATTCTTCCTTCTCCTCTTAGCTCTTGTGCTTCCACTCCACCTCGTTCTTCCCCTACTCCTCCCATTTCCTCTAATCCCATGGTTACAAGGTCCAAAAATGGGATTCACAAGCCAAAAGTCTTTTCCATTCATACTCTAACTCCTCATGAAAGTGAACCATTTACTGTTACTGAGGATTTTAAGGATCCTAGATGGAAAGCTGCCATGCAGGCAAAGTTTGAATCATTAATGGAAAATAACACTTAGACTTTGGTCCCTTGTACTTCTGATTTGAATGTGATTAGCAACACCTGGGTATTTAGAATCAAATACAAGGCAAATGGTTCAGCTGATAAGTTCAAAGCTAGATTGGTTGCTAGAGGATTTAAACAGATTGCTAGAGTTGATTTTCATGAAACATTTAGTCCTGCTATTAAACCTTGTACTATCAGGTTAATTTTTACATTGGCAGTCACAAATCAGTGGAGTATTCAGCAAATTGGTGTTAATAATACTTCCCTTAATGGGGATCTCAAGGAAATTGTGTACATGTCAACCTGATGGGTTTATCAGTGATTCATCTCCTACATATGTCTGCAAACTTTAAAAGGCTTTGTATGGGCTCAAGCAAGCCCCTGGAGCTTGGTTTCTCAAACTTACATGTTTTCTTACTTATATTGGCTTCAAACAACCAGTCTCAAATACTTCTCTTTTTTCTTAAAAATACTAATGGGGTGCAGTTGTTTATTCTCATATATGTTGATGATATTCTTCTTACTGGTAGTGATTCCACCAAAGTTTCAGAAGTTATTTCCTTGTTAAATCATCAATTTGCCTTAAAAACACTTGGTGAGGTTAATTACTTTTTGGGATTGGAGGCTCACATATCAGCATCAGGTTTGGTTCTCAGTCAAACAAAGTATATCCATGACCTGCTTTGTCACACAAATATGCTCCACTGCAAACCTTCTGCCACTCCTATCATCACTGGTCAGAAATTCTCTCTTATGGATAGTCAGTTATTTGAGCAACCTTCACTTTATAGGAATGTTATTGGTACATTACAATACTTAACACTTACCATGCATGATATTGCATTCACTGTCAATAAGCTTAGCCAAATTCTCCATCAACCGACAGTAAATCATTGGCTTACTTGTAAACATCTCTTAAGATATTTGAAAAGTACTATGCATCTAGGTGTGTTGTTTACTCCTGCCAAACATATGCTTCTTGAGGCATTTTCAGATGCTGATTGGGCTAGCAATATTGATGATAGAAAGTCCACAGGGGGTTATTTTGTTTTTCTTGGAGGCAATATTTCGTTATCGAATGCTAAGAAGCAGGGTGTGGTATCTAGAAGTAGTGCTAAAAAAGTGAGTATAGGTCCTTAGCAGATGCAACATCCGTAACTTGGCTTAAATCTTTGTTACATGAATTGGATATTAAAACTAAGAAGTTTGCTATCCTATGTTGTGACAACATGAGTGCAGTGGCTATGTCCTCTAATCCTGTTTTTCATGCCCTTACGAAGCATATAGAAATTGATGTTCATTTCATTCGAGATAAGATGTTGAGCAGAGACATTGATATTCGATTCATTCCCTAAGAAGAACAACCCGCAAACGGTTTGGTTGTTGGTTCAACATTATATATATCAACCAATTGAGCTACAACCCATTCTCCATCATAGGCATAAATTTATTAGAATAAAAAAATGACCGATTCTAAATAATAGGGTCTTATTTATTTTTTACTTTCAGAAAAAACATAATTTGTTTTTTATATATTTAGAATTAATCAATATCATTTAATAGAAGAACCGTACAACTTATAACAAAGATCAAATTTTTAAATATATACAGATCTAATTAATCAATTGGAATCAGAAAATCGCAAAAGCACTACTATTTCATTATGTGAATATTTTATATGGATTTTAGACTTATATATACATTTTTGCTGGTTATTTATGTTTTCACTACCTTTAGAATTTAGTCATAAAAATTAGTTTATTACATCATCATTATATATAATAAAATAAAAAAATATACAACAAAATTTTATTAGATCGATTTAATCAACCCAATCAAATTAATTAAACGGATGACCACCATCAAAACCAGTACAATCACCAATGTAATTATGGAAACATTACTTAGGAGTAAATATTCCATGACCATTTCCATTATATCTTGACCCTCCGAAACAAGAAAAGATATTACTTAATTATTTAACCACACTTGCATCCATGAACTGTGAACATGACTGATGATACCCGAACTGAGCTGGGCTAAATACATCCATGTGGCCATCCAAGATCTGATGATGTGGACCGACCTGATGACGTGAGCTGATCAGGCCACCCTTACCGAGCTAACGTGCGGAGCCGAGATCAACCCAGATGGGTACTTTCTAAGGAGGATTCAACATCCCACCACTAAATCAATCCAACAAACCAGTGGCAGACCAAGGAGCCACCTGTCAATGCATCAATGGGACAAGTCAGCAAGCACTTTCCAACACATGGCAACTATGCGACTCATGCACAACAAGAATATGACAAGTGCCCCACTAGTATTTCAGATGTAATAACTACTTAGCCACTAATTGTATTAGTATAAATATATCTCATTTATGAGGAAAATGATAGGAGAAATTCCATATATAGCTTTAAGAATTCAAAATCTGTACGCAGATACCGACCCGAGCTACTCAGCTCGACATTTCTATAAAAAAAGTAGTTTTAACCATATTCCATATTTCCAGTTGTTTATTTTAATTTTGGATTGTTGATTAAACAAAAGCATCAACAAATTTGCGCTAGAAGGAGGGCACCGTTTGATCTGGTTGCATTTCCAGAATATTTGAATTCCAACCAAGGTAAATGTATTTTCATTTTATTTCTCAATCACACAATGAGTGAAAATTCAAGAAACCCCTAACCCCAGGATAACCAAAATACCCAAAATATGCCTCCAACTGAGACTGGGGGCACAACATTGTTACCAATTACACAACTCCCCACAAACCCAGATTTTATCAAACAAATGAACCAGTTAGTGGCACGGGAACTTGCAACCCCTCACCACAGATTCAGCCTCCTCCGCCACAGGCAAACCCCCCACAAGCTAATCCTCCACAAAATGTCCAAAATCAAGCCCGTTTGGATCAGGAAAATCAGGAAGTTGATTCTCAAAATAGGTAACCAGAAAACAGGTGAGAAAGAAGAATATCTTGGGAGGAAGGCGCAGATCTTAGCAGGGTTGAGGAATCATCCCCACAAATTCGAGGTCCCCGGGGGCCAATGATGTTTGGCCGATCAAGAAAATTCATTAGCAGAGACCTGCGCAATCCATGCAGTCCAGGATACAATATTCTGGCAATCGAGTGCCTCCTAGAGTTAACCAAGCTCAGGAGTCCAGTCCGTTGAATGAAAGAGAGGCCGAAATACTTCGTCTTCGATGTTGCCTTAATGAGTTAGAAGAAATGCCTGAAGAGGTTCCCTATCAACCAAGCCTAATGTATGGTCGAGTCGATGTGGTATCTCCTTTCACTCCGCATATCTTGACGACTCCACTCCCTGTGAAGTTTAAGGTACCGTATATTGGGTTGTATGATGGGGAAACTGATCCCACAATGCATATTCATAAATATCTTGCATGGATGAGCTATATGGGCCTACCATGGAATCCCGTGAACCATTCTATTAACCCTTGGTGACCGAGCTAAGCGATGGTTCCTTACCATTCTTCCAGGGTCAATCCGTTTCTAGAACGACTTAGCTCAAGTGTTTACCTCACATTTTTTGGCATCCAATGCTCGAGTTGCACTTAAGGACTTCCTCGTCACAATCAAACATAATAAGGACAAGTCATTGAAAAGCTATATTTCCAGGTTCAACAAACAGAAACGTGAAATAGAGCTGGTCTCCGATGATGCAATGCTTATGGCTACCATATTAGGACTTGACCCCATTCTCGTTTCTGTTATGCCATCCAGGAGCAAGGGAAAAGTACTTTTTAAGAATTTCTTATTCAAGCAGAGTGACATATATTTGCTGAGGAAGCCCTGGCTGGTTTTGTGACCGAGCACAAACAACAGAAGGTGAAGAAGGATTTAAAAAATGATTCTGCCTCAGGATCTGGATCGGGTTTTAAGTCGTTTTGGATAGCTCTACAACATGTTACAAGTCATACCAGAATTGTGCGGCCGAGGTCGCGGCTATGAGGAGCTCACGATTTCGCCTAATTTCTTAGCTCCACCACATGCGAACAACGTAGCTAATAGATATGATAAGTAAGGTCGATCCAACAAAGACTAATAAATTAATGAACAAATTATTGAGATTATAATAGTATTGTTTTTATTTAGACAATCGAATTGTGATTGTTGATTTATAAAACTAAGAAAATATTCTACCATAAAAATAACAAAGCAAAGAATCATGATTGAAAAGATCAAGTAAATGGATGGATTCCAGGGTTATGGTTTCAGTTAATCACTCTCTTGTTATCTGATCAATTAAGCTAAAGTTATTAACTATCTTCCCTATAAGATGATCACAAAAGTAATTTATCCTCTCTCGCGAGACACAATAAACACATTGATTGAATTATATATGCTAGCATCTCTATTCAACATAAGATAAACAACTCCCAAAAGCATAAAAGATCAGCAAATCCTCACAAATAATCACATACTTCTCAAAATCATGCAAAATATTCATGTCAAGTACTTAAGATCTAGTATTGAAACTCATCTCTCGAATTACAAATCAACACATCAAACATGTTAAATCATTGGCCATATGATAAAACAAGTAATAAAGCAAAGTACTCGAATAGGGTTCGAAATAATAACTTAAATTAAAATCAATCATCAAACAAGAGTTAATTAACCTAATCCCAAACCCTGGAATCACAAGATGTTTAGCCGGACATGGGAAAAGAATAATACATAGACAAATTATTTAGATCCATATCAAACTAGATGAAAATAATAATACAATGGAGAAAGAAAACTCAGGGATATCGATGATCTCTCAATCAATCTTCAATCCTCAAGCATGAATGCGATCTTGACCTTTCTCTCGATTCCTCTGGAAGAAGGATGCTCGTTTCTCTGGTTTTAGGGTAAAAATATGTGTGTCCTCTTTTGAATCCGCCTCTTCTCAATTTATAACATCATCGGACCAAACCTAAGTTGATACCAAGTAAAACTTTGACAAACTGCACAGACGCACGGGCTGCCCATGCATCAAGTTGAACCTTCAACTTTTCCCTTGAACAGACGCACAGGCAGTGCGTATACGCATGACCAGCCCGTGCGTCAATGCAAACATTAAGCCCTGCTTTGTTGCTCACACATGGGCTGTGCCTATGCGCACAGGCTGCCCGTGTGTGGCCATTTTTCACCCGGTTCTTCTGACTTCTTCTCGGTTCAGCTCCATACTTCACGTAATCGCATAATTCACAATGGTGCTATCTTTGCGCAATGCTCCAAATTTCCGCAAAGTGCTTTAAACATCGTGATTTTCCTGCAAAACAAGCAAAGCATAATATGTTTTCCAAATATTGAGAACACGACCCTTATTACTATGTTAATGCATGTTTATAAACCTATTTTAGCCAAAATCATGTCCAAAATACATGCAAAACTCACACTAAACAAACTCTCAAACTTAAACTTTTGACAGTCCCGGTCAACGCTACACAAGCTAAACAAAACACGAGTGGGAGGAATGAAAAGTGCACAATCAAGAACAACACCAAGAATTCATGTTGCTTATCCATAGATATCAAGTAATCAATCAATCAAGCCTCAAATCTCTAATCTAGAACACGTTTCAATATAACCTAGCAAATGCTTTGAATTTACAAATCTCACTGGTCAAGTGTATAAGGGAGGTGTTTACGCTTAAATCAATTAAATGATAAAGAACTACCATAAGCTTGCAACTTCTCAAATCTCTACCACTAAATTGTATGCAATTCATGAATCAAAAAGCACTTTGTCATTCGGTTGTAATGAAGGCTCTTTGGTTTGGGTAGGAAAGTATGGATAAAGTGACTCAAACTCAAGCATATAGAATGGTAAGCATATTCTCATTCGAATCAATAAACCCCATTTAGAAAGCACCAACTAATTGTAGTCTATGCTTCTCAAACCACCCATTTTTTTTCATCAATTCTTCAAACCCTTTTTTCTTTGGTAACACTGAACTTCTTCAAATCATATTACAAACCCAGCCTACAAGTTTATTGATAATAAACTCAATCATGGAGTCGCTTTTTTTTATGACTCTTTCATGAGTATTCATCGTTCTTTTTCTCCCTTTCTTTTCTTTTGTTCCCATAAACCAATTCTTACAGAATCAACTACATTATTGATTTCATCAAGTTCATCCTCATTCAACCCACTTACTCAATGCTATAAGCTCATATTTAGGGCAAAAGATATATCAAATTAAGGCTGAAAATGTGGCTATCAAAAAATAACGCAATATGCTCAAATTGGTTAACTAGGGAATTAATTATCATTGGGCAGGCCAAAGGCTTGAAAGGTTAAAAAAAATGCCTTAAATCATTTTCACAAATTGTATACAACATGTGTTCTTGACAGAGATGCCAGAGCAAGTAATAGAGTCCTAACATCATGAATGATACACTCAAAACAAACAAACAAGTCTGCATATAATGAAAGCAGTAAAGGCTCCAAAGCTCACAGGCTTGCATATCCATAAATCAAAGCATAAAATCCATGTTTTCAATATCCACATGCTACATGTCATCCATTCTCATCTTGATCAATTCACACTCAACACCCCAAATCAAAACAACACAAGAATTTCAAAATAACCCCTCAAATCGCATCGCACAACATCAAACCCAAATTTACTCACTCTATAAGACCTACTAAAGCAATAAATGTGCTAAGATTATAAACCTGCTTCTAATGCAATGCAACCTAAGTGCTCTACATGCAACTACATGAAATGGAAAGAAAAAAAAATTCTCTCCACACCCTTTTATCAAAATAACTCTCTCTCCCCCAAACTTGAATGAAATTATATCGCACACATCAAAAGATAGAATTTCAATGCAAAAGAAGTGTGGAGACAACCTGACTCAATGAGGTGGTGGCGGTGGGTACTGGCCTTGGAAAATATGCCACTGAGTCATCTGTCTCATCATGTCGAGGAGCTCCTCTTGCCTCCTGTCGACTGCCATGTTCCATTGCTGCTTCTCCATTCTGAATGCCCTAAATTTATCATGGTGCAGCTGAACTCGCTTCTCTAGAGCCAATAGCCTATCACTAAAGTCAGGACCCCGCGATCCGTACCTCTATGAGAACTTTCTAGTATGTCCTCATCCCTTGGTAAGGGATCTTGTCCAGCTCTCCCTTCTGCACCTAAATACTCCATCTCCTCCGCCACGAAATCTTCTTCATCTTGGAATCCAGCTACTCGTCGCCTTTTTCTCGCAATCATTCTTTGTATAACTCGTTCATGCGCATCAGAGTTCAGTAGAAAGTTCGCCCGATCATGTATATTCTAAATAGTGGTGAGAGCAGTGTTGGGCAAAGGGAATGGATGTCCGACTCTTTGTTGGAAGAGGTACATGCCCTCCTCTTCCATGATGAATTTCATAGCCCATAGTACAGCCAGACTAATCCTCCTTTGGCCATCAGTTGGATCTAGAGCCCGAACATTAATATTGAAGAATTGGGCAATAGGAGTAATCATATCTCCAATCATGATGGTGCCCGACCTCTGATTGGGAACTTGGTCTAGCTGTTCTGCAAAATAGGCTGCCATGTTAATGGTGTGCTAGTCAGCATACACCATATCAAGAAAAGCTCTCAGGTGGTCATTACCCCGTTGTTCTCCCTCGCGAAATGTCGAGGTGACTCGCTGGATGTAACAAAAAACCGGGTTATGTACCCATTACGATTTGGTAGACCATGCCTCATAGATCCCTATACCCGTTTCTGGTGTTTCCACGGTCCCCGCCGGAAAGAATTTCGATTATATTCCATCAAAGCGGGTATGCCCCTTTAACCTGCACCTCAAAAATATTTTAATTCAACAATAGATTGTCGCCTTCTTACATTCCCCAGCTAGAATCGGACCTCAAAAGGTTCCATTGCGCCTTCTTGTTTTAATATATAGAAGGTGCCCAAGAAGTGAGGCTCTTGTATGTTGGCCATCTCTGCGCATGAACCTCATCCATCCAGCCCTATCGAACAATCTTCATACGTCGTCGTGTATCCCAAGTGTTTGGGTACACTCGTCATCAACATATAGAGTAGGGGTCATAGGGCGAGTGACCAACCTATTCCATTTCTCTATGTCCTCATCTCATGAGAGCTCCTCCCCGTAAGCTGCGGGGCTATTCGGGTTCACGTCTAGTTGGCCCTCTCCCTCTTCTACTTCTTATGTCGGCCATTCACCTCGTTTCAATGTTGTGCCTAGCAAAAGAATATGTGAGACTTCGGATAAACTTAGAAACAACAAAAATATGGTGAAATCATGCGTATTGTTCACTATCCAGAAAGAGTATAATTTCTCATCTCCATAAATCTCAAAGTAAGGGCTAATCCCATTTTTTTCAAATTCAATACAATTATGAAGATTTCAAAATCAAGTGTACCCTAAATATCAATGACCAATCATAAAACAATTAAGAACTCAACCAATTCTTCACCAAATATTGTGCCCCAAATAATAATCAAAGTAAACCATGACAATTCTATCACATATTGCACCATATATCAATCTCCAACAGATATTCTACAAGAAAATCGAAGAGGGAGTGTAATTCTTACCGAAATCTCCAAGAATTAGTAACAATATTGAACTTTAAGCCCTATGTGCCTTTCTTAAAAAAAATTCCAACTCAACTCAGTTTTGGTGAAAATTCGTGTGGGTGTGTGGTGAGGGTGACAGATTTTGAGAGAAAATCAGGTAGAAACTCGAAAATTTTGGCAATAGGGAAGAAGGGGCGAGAGGATTTGTGAAATTAGGGCTCAAGTGAAGTGTTTGAATGAATAAAACCCTCAATTCTCGTCCTTTAATAGAGTTCAACGGACAGACGTACGGGCCATGCGCCCACACACGGACTGCCCGTGCATCAAGTCGAGAGTGTGGCAAACCTTCTCAATGGCATACGGACCATGCGTATGTGCACAGGATACTTATGCGTCAATACGAATGATGGTTTTTTTATTAAAAAAACAAGTAAATCATTTCGAAAATAATGGGAAAACAAAAAAATAAATAAATCATTGGGTTGCCTCCCAACAAATGCTTTAACGTCTATAGCTTGACGCCTGCATATCTCGATCAAGGATCCCTCCAGGGAATGTATGCCACTTCTTCATGCATTTCTCCTCGCCATTCCAACTTGAATAAACTAGTACCCCCTTCGAATGCCTCTAGTGACTGCTCCACGCGTAGGTCATATGCCATATTTTCATCGTTTTCACCGTGCGTGTAATGCGATGCGTGCTTGCTTGAGATGCTTTGATTTTCCTATGTCCTTCTTTGTGTCCTCGCCTGTCTCACTTTTTGGTAACTCCTGCACATGGTCTAAGGCACACACATAATCACTCAAGTTTTGAGCATTGATACATGAATCAAACAACTGCTAAGGAATTGCAGCTCTCTATATTATCATGAGATTTCATAGCCTTATAGATAGAAAATAAAACATGCTCATCATTAACCCATAATGTGAGCTCTCCCTTCTGAACATATATCAAGGCTTTTCCAGTGGCTAGGAATGGACACCCAAGTATCAGTGGGATGTCACGATCTTCCTCCATGTCAAGCACTAGGAAACCCACGGGGAATATGAATTTATCGATCTTCACGAGCACATCTTCTATGATTCCCTTAGGATACGTGAATGATCTATCCGCAAGCTGTAAAGTGATAGTGGATGGCTTCACCTCTCCCAATCCAAGCTTCCTGAAAATGGACAAGGGCATTAAGTTAATACTTGCTCCTAAATCACAAAATATTTTATCAAAGAAAACACCCCTATTTTACAAGGGATAGTAAAACTCCCCGGATCTTTGAGCTTTTAAGGTAGTTTTCTTTGAATGATGGTACTGCATTCCTCAGTAAAGTTAACGGTCTCGAACTCTGCCATCTTTCTCTTATTGGACATCACAGCCTTTAAAAACTTCACATAGTTGGGCATTTGTTCTAATGCATCTGCAAAAGGTATGTTTATGTGAAGTTTCTTAAAGATGTCAAGGAATTCAGCAAATTGGGCATCTTACTACTTTTGAAAGCGTTGAGGGAAAGGAAGTGGAGTAGAATGTTTTGAAAAATCAGAGTTAGGGAAGATTTAAGCTTCTCAGCCCATTTTGTTCATCCCTTTGTCCCCCGTTTCCATCATCGATCTCACTTCGCCAATTGTTACATTGTCTTCGTGTCCGAGGGTGAGGTTGGTGGTGATTGGCACCACACACGGGCTACTCGTGCGTACACTCATGGTATGTGCATGGCTGTGATTTTTTCCAGAATCTTTGGCCCCTCGTACTCTGTACCACTCCTTAGACGAATGGCGTTACACTTTCCTTAGGGTTGACTTGATGTTGCTCGGCCCGACCCTTCGATCTTTGTCCACCTATGATCGTAGCTAATCGGCCAACTGAGTTTCTAGATTTTTCATTTGTGAGCCTGAGTGTTAGCCAATAGCGTGACATGTGCCTCAATCTTGTCTATCTTAGCCTCATCTTTATTCAATCGGTTCCTCGTTTCATTCATAAACGAACTCATCGACTCATAAATGAAGCAAAAACATACTCCAAAGATGGCTTAGTCTCCGCATTAATGACTCCATTTGTCACACTTTGAAATGCAGGGTGGTTGCATCATGTTTTCATATTCGCATAAGAGAAATTTTTGTGATTCCTCAAACTCGGATGATAATGAGTGGGAGTCGAATTATTCCAGAAATTGTTGAAATTTAGTTTATTGACATAGTGAGCCTCCTCCACGAGGATCTTGTGGAACTCTCCCATTATTTACATCCACGTTTGTTTCAGCCCCGCTTGAGTTAAAACACTTATCGATTCATCAATGCGATCATCGAGCCGTTAATCCTTTGATTGGGTCTGAGTCGAAACTTGGCTACCCCTTTTGATAGTTTTCATCGCCATCTCCTAAAGAAAATTAAATGCATCTTGTGGGATTTTTGCTAATAAGTCCCCTCATGTTGCAACATCCACCAATGATCTTGTCTATCCCAACAACCCGTTGTAGAAAATATAAAGTTGCTGATCCTTTGGGAAACCATGTTGCGGACACCTCCTCAATAAATCTCTAATCTCTCCCAGGCCTCATACTGTGGTTCAGAGTTGAGTTGTGTGATCTCGCTCTTAAGCTGCAGTGTCTTGCTTGGTAGAAAAAATTTGTATAAGAACTTCTGGCTCAAATCATCCCAAGTATTAACACTCCCTTGAGTCAATGTTCCTAACCAGCCTTATCCCTTAAAGAGAAAGGGAATAAGCGTAGACGTATAACATCATCCGACACTCTATTCATCTTGATCCTATTATAGATTTGCATGAAGTGTGCAAGATGAGAATTGGGATCCTCCGTTGCAAATCCCCCAAACTGGTTCTACTGAATCATCAAAGTCAATGCCGGTTTTAACTCAAAGTTATTAGCATTAATTGGGACATGGGCAATTCCACCATAGTTGCGATTTGTCTGAGGGCGAAAGTAATCACGAATCACTTGTTGCTAGACCGCCGGTACTTCTGGCGGAGGTACGTGAGTGTTGTTCCCATTGTTCTGCTGGTTATTCCCATTGTTCTCGTTCACAACCTCCATAGTCTGATATAGATTTCTTTTTGCTCGTCTAGTAGCTGTACTTATTCGCCTGGAAAAAACTTCAACTTCTGGAATGAACGGTTCTAATGCTCTTGGAGTGAGTGTTCATGCACTACCTGAACCAACTAAAAGAAACAAATCAAATACTGTAGGAAGAGAACTTAACAAAGAAAAAAATGTCTAAATTAAAAATAACACTATTTATCATAATATTAGTACTAAAAATTTAATTAGTCCCCGGCAACGATGCCAAAAACTTATTCGCCTAATTTCTTAGCTCCACCACAAGTGAATGACTTAGGTAATAGATATGGTAAGCAAGCTCGATCCCACAGAGACTAATAAATTAATATACTAATTATTGATATTATAATAGTATTGTTTTTATTTAGACAATCGAATTGTGATTGTTGATTTATAAAACTAAGAAAATATTCTACCATAAAAATAAGAAAGCAAAAAATCATGATTGAAAAGATCAAGTAAATGGATGGATTCACGGTTATGATTTCAGTTAATCACTCTCTTGTTATCAAATCAATTAAGCCAAAGTTATTATCTATCTTCCCTATAAGATGATCACAAAAGTAGTTTATCCTCTCTCTCGAGACACAATAAACACGTTGATTGAATTTTCTGTGCTAGCATCTCTACTCAACATAAGATAACAACTCCCAAAAGCATAAAAGATCAACAAATCTTCACAAATAATCACAAACTTCTCAATCATGCAAACTATTCATGTCCAGTACTCAAGATCTAGTATTGAAACTCATCTCTCGAATTTTGAATCAACACATCAAACTTGCTAAATCATTGGCCATATGATAAAACAAGTAATAAAGCAAAGTACTCGAATAGGGTTCGGAATAATAACTTCAATTAAAATCAATCATTAAACAAAAGTTAATTAACCTAATCCCAAACCCCAGAATCACAAGATATTTAACCAGACATGGGAAAAGAATAATTCATAGACAAATTCTTCAGATCCGTATCAAACTAGATTAAAATAAGAATACAATGGAGAAAGAAAACTCAGGGATATCGACGATCTCTCAATAAATCCTCAATCCTCAAACGTGGATGCGATCTTGACCTTTCCCTAGATTCCTCCGGAAGAAGGATGTTTTTTTATTTGTTTTTAGGGTAAAAATATGTGTGTCCTCTTTTGGGTCCGCCTCCTCTCAATTTATAACATCCTCGGACCAAACCTAAGTTGATACGAAGTAAAACTCTGACAAACCGCACAGACGCATGGGGCACGGGCTGCTCGTGCATCAAGTTGAACCTTCAACTTTTCCCTTGAACAGACGCAGATGCCATGCATATACGTACGAGCAACCCGTGCGTCAATGCGAACCTTAAGCCCTGCTTTGTTGGTCACGCACGGGATGTGCCTTTGCACACAGGCTGCCCGTGCGTGGCTATTTTTCATCCGATTCTTCTGACTTCTTCTCAGTTCAGCTCCATACTTGCGTAATCGCATAACTCACAATGGTCCTATACTGCAATGCTCCAAATCGCCATAAAAGTGCTCTAAACGTCGTATTTTTCCTGCAAAACGAGCAAAGTGTAATATCTTTTCCAAATATTGAGAACACGACTTTATTACTATGTTAATGCATGTTTATCAACCCATTTTGGCTAAAACCATGTCCAAAATACATGCAAAACTCACACTAAACAAACCCCCAAACTTAAACTGTTGACAGTCCCGGTCAACGCTACACAAGCCAAACAAAACACGAGTGGGAGGAATGAAAAGTGCAGAATCAAGAATAAAACCAAGAACTCATGCTGCTTGTCCATAGATATAAATTAATGAATCAATGAAACCTCAAATATCTAATATAGAACACGTTTCAATATAACCATGGCAAATGCTTTGAATTTACGAATCTTACTGGTCAATTGTATGCTCTTCTCTCAAGTGTATAAGGGACATGTTTATGCTCTCCTCTCAAGTGTATAAGGGACGTGATGAACCCTAAACCCCGGCGAAATGGCCGACCCGGAAAGACACTGGTAAAGAACCAATGACGAAGGATGAAGAAGAGTTACTCTTGCAAAAGAAAGAAGGGCAAAGCAAATACAGAAAACACGCCGAACCAGTAGAAGAGGTCGACATAGTAGATGTCGATAAGCTTCACGGGGGTTGCCAACTTAGGATTGGTCATAATCTTCATGAGACACTTCGGTCTGAGCTCATCGAATTTTTGAGTAACAACTTGGATGTCTTTGCTTGGTCTCATTCGGACATGCCTGGGACCGACCCCAAGCACACATGTCACCGCCTCAACATTGATCTGACTTATAGGCCGGTAATTTAGAAAAAAAAGAAGTTAGGTCCTGACAGACAAGCTGCCTTGGAGGTAGAGGTCGGCAAACATTTGGACAAGTTTATCCGAGAAGCCCTATACCCGAAGTGGGTTGCCAACCCGGTTCTAGTAAAAAAACATAATGGGCAATGGCGACTTTGTGTTGACTTCACCAACCTCAACAAGGCATGCCCAAAAGACAGTTACCCTCTCCCCCACATTGACTACATGGTGGATGCCATGGTGGGGCATGAACTGATGAGTTTTATGGACACTTACTCAGGCTACAACCAGATCCAAATGCACCCGAACGACGAAGAAAACACATAATTCTATTATGCTCGTGGTGTACACTGTTACAAGATGATGCCCTTCGGCTTGAGAACGCAGGGGCGACCTATCAGAGGTTAGTCAATAAAATGTTCAAAAAACTACTAGGAAATACAATGTAAGTCTATGTAGATGACATTCTTGTAAAGTCATTGTATGTTGCTGATCATGTTTCTCATCTTAATGAAATGTTCATGATTTTGCGCGAGTATAAAATGATGTTGAATCCTAAGAAACGCATGGTTGGGGTTAGTTTGGGAAAGTATTTGGGATATATGGTTAGCCAAAGAGGAATCAAAGCTAATCCAGATAAAATTAAGGCTATAATTGACTTCGAATCCACTAATTTTGTCAAAAAAGAACAAAGTTTAACTGGGCGCCTAGCCGCTTTAAATAGATTTGTATCGAGATCAACAGATAAGTGCAAGCCATTTTTCAAAATCATCAAGAAAAATAAAGATTTTGAATGGACTGTGTAGGTCCCAAGGGGTGTGGGGTAAGGTTTAGAAGGGAAGTTAATAAACCTTACCAAATTTTCGATTTTAGTCATTTTAAATAGTGCAATAGAGTTGACTCAAATCAGTTGTGTCCTTGGGGGACAACTAAGTTGGCTATTCAGCTAGGTTACCCACTCAACAGACTCGGTATAACTCGGCTGCTTAAGCCAAAAACTTAACTTGGCTGATTAGGTTTTTAACAGTGGAAGACTTAACACCCTTTGATTGGTTTGAAGCTTGTTTTAAACATTTGTTTTAGCACTTAGTTATTTATCAGTTGGATAACTAATATCAATTAGCAGCAGATATAAAATAGATATGAATGAAAGTAAATGCTGAAAATAAATTGACACAAGTAATTTTATAGAGGTTTGAAGATGGGGTAATTCTTCTAGTCCTCTCTTCTCCAACTCTTGGAGGAATCCACTACGTAACAGATCAATTTAAAAAGCAGTTATCAGTCTGGAGACAGCCTTGATCACACAACTGGCTTCTCTTGCGACTCAGCTTCTTTACGAGGCGGCTGCCTGGCTACTATAGCTCACTTCTCAAGTTCTTGGATTTGATCACGAAGCCCTCGAACAAACTTGATACTTGGTTCGACCTTGAACCTTTCTACAATCCTTCAACTTGGAAAGCAGACCCCTTTTGATCTTCAAATGTTTTTCTCTTCAACTTATTGAAGTTATCTCTCCTTCACAGCTTGTGTTGGATCGAGTTTCTTCGAGTTTTAGGCTTGAGGAATTTCTTGATAAGCTTTGAGAGTTTGCAGGTTAAGTGCTTGAATATTGCTTAAAAGATCAGTGTCATTCGTAATCTTTTCTCAAATGCTTCCTCAGTCTTTTATAGTGCACATTTGAAATTTGCCCGTTGAAGAGATAAGCTAGTTTCAAATGTCACTTTGTGTTCGTTGGCTTGTCTTGTCTTGATCCGACCCTTGTGATGTTGACCTTTCCTCATATTAAATGGCATTACAACTTTGCAGGTTCTGACACAAGGTACAGTGTTTCCCATTGCCGCATTCCTTTTGCACATTTCTGGGCCAAACACTTTTAGACCTGGCAGCTAGACATATTACTATATCGAGTAATATTCTTGACTTTATTCCAACGTATCTAAGTCAGTTGTCTTCACTTGACTATTGCCTTTACCCAATGTGACTTGAGTCTGCTCCAATCATAGGATTGACTCAACTATCACTTCAACTGATAGACTTGGCTTCTTGAGTTGACTTGACTGACACTTCTGACAGTTGTTCCTCAGTTGAATCTCCTTCAGTCGAGTCCTTGACTTTCTTCTAGGCCATACTCAGCTGACACACAACAGAGTCTTCATTTCAGTCCGCAGTTGACTTCTTGTAATCTTGACTTAGCTGACTTAACTTAGCTCTTCCATTCCTATCTATTATAATGCAGAATTACAAGGAAAATGGGGTGCCAACTTCCTAGTCTATGTTTTACATAGTATCATCAAAATCTAACAAATAAATTTCTGAACAATTTCCCCCTTTTTGAGGATGCCAAAACTTAAAACATATAACATAGGTAAACAACAAAAATACAAGCAGTGCAGTAATAGAGAATGTATGCTTTTGAATAATCATTTTATTGATCATATCATTCTTGTCCTATACAAAGTTGTTTACAATATGTATCAGAACTTTATACAATTATGACAATACAACGTATATCTAAGCTAAGATACATCGAGAATGAAAATTACAGGGAAATTCACAGAGCTTATTACAGCAGACTTATATCTATGAATTTACAACGAAGTAAAATACACGAAGGGGTTCGCAACACATTTCAATGCCTTTACTGCTTCCTTTTTCTCTCTTCTTCTTCAGCCCTCTTCCTACCATCCTTTGATCTTCTCCTCTTCCTTTATTCTTCCTCTTGTTTCTTCTTCTCATAAGCTCGCTTAGCAGCAAGGTAATCCCTTCACCGCCTCTCAAGCCATTCGCGATGTGCTCTCTTATTCTCAGCTTCTTGCCTTCTTACAGTTTTAGCGTTCCTGCGCGCAACTTCAAGGTTGGCAGGGTGATCATATCCAACCTAATATATAAGACCCGTCTTCCCTGTATCTACATATGCCACATCTTTTGGCCTTGGCCGTGGTTGAGAACCTCTTCCACCACCACCATATCTTCCCCTTCCTGAATCAGCTCCTTTTCCTCTAGGAGTATACTGTATTGGAGCCTTTGACATTCCAGCAGAGTGACTGCTGGAAGGCTGATGCTTATCAGCTGATTGACACAAATCCAATCCCTTCTCCCAATACAAGTCCCAGGCTTGAGGCAGAGTCATCCCTTGAAAGTAACCTTCTGATTCTAGAGTTTGGAATTCCTCTAGTGATCTGGGCTCAGATCCATCATCTGGCATGGCAATGTCTCTCGGGGTTTAGTCGTAGCATAGTCCTTTTGGGTGGAGGACCACCATATTGCTTTATAATCTCCTGAAGGCGAGCTGACTGCTTCTCAGCTACTTCATCGAATGCAGCTTCGATGGCCTTCCTTTTATCTTTCATGGCCAACTGAGCTTTCTTAATAGGTAGGTTCTAGGGTAGCTTGCTGAGAATGAAAGCTGTGATTTCACTTAGCTGCGGGGTTTCAGCATACATCAATTTCAAAGGAAGATTTTTCGAACTTCCTTCCCCCTCAGCTTTGTCACCTCCTTTCTTCACCTCTTTCTTCAATCCCTTTAGGGCCTCATCTTCCCCCTTTTTGGCATCATCACCAAATCAAAGGGTTAGCCCAGGCAATAAAACACTTAGGAGGAAATCCAGTCGGATGATGGTGGAATCCTGCTTTGAGTCTACTGCAGAGTGAGCTTTTTGGAAATCAGACCGAGTAGCCTTCGACTCAACTGTCACCAATTTCATCTCTGCCATTAAAAGACTGAACTTTTCATTCTTGCTATTCTCTAGGAGAGTAATTTTAGTCTGGTGATAGTGCTTAAGCAGATCCATATCCGACTTGTGGGCGGTTTCCATCTTGACAAGGTATTCGTTCATCCTCTTTTAATACATCGAAGTGTCCACACTCCACAACAACATTTTAGCAAATAAGGCCTTGAAGTGGCGGACCTGCTCAGAGCGCATGGCTGTCTGCTTTGCAGCCCATTCCCTTATACGAGCAACGATCCCTCTTAAATAAGATGTGCGGGTTGCATCCCAATTGTCTAGTATAAGATCTAGAGATGCCTGGTGGCGTTCCATCTTCTCAATCTCTTCACAGATAGTCTTGAAGGGTTTACGAAACTCAGCTGCTGAGGTTGACTCGGCTGTTCCACTCTGCATCAAAATCAAAGTCCATTGGCACAATCGTATCTGTGGGAATGATGGGCTCTCCTTGCACGATATATTTCTTTAGGTCTCTAGCAGATTCAACTCCCAAATCTAGCAATTCGACTATGAAGGGAAACATGTCCTCAAAAACATCATCATGAACAAACATAATCTCCGAGTCTGCTTGCTGGGGAGCCTTTCCTTGTTCTTGATGCAAAATACCTGACTCTTGCCTCGGTTGTGGCGGCATCATCGATGATGTCACAACCAGTAAAGCATGTGATGGAGCTGTTGAAGTCACTACTGCCGCAGGTGTGGAAGCTGCGCAAATCGACTCTATTCAGTTTGAGCGATTGAGAGAGTTTGCTCGGTGGCGACCGAGCCTCAGCTGTCTTAACAACATGTTCGGCCTTAGTGGGGTTTTCCTTTTGAGTAACATGTTCCTCAGCTGTATCATTACCGTCATCGGAAGATGATGAGGCCTGGGGAGTTGGCTCATCATCAAACTTGAATCTCATTGGAGCTGTCTTATCACTGACATTACTCCGAGATTGAAAAACATCCTCAGCCATGTCCATCGAAGAATCTTCAAGATGGGCGGACTTGGCTTCATCTTTCGATCCCAAAAATGATGTATCGATATTCTCTTGGGAATCACGAAAGGCGCCGATCTCCTCTTCTACGGAGCTCCTTCTTTTGAGGAATGTTACTTCACCTTGCTCTTTACCTAGGAAGTCTCAACCTCCCCTTAGGCCTTCACTATCCCAGCAAGTCTCAACCGTAGGACCTTCTACAGTCCCTTCGACAGACTCAACTGTCTTAGGGTCTTCGACGTTGCCATCGTTTGAATTCTGAACTCCTTGGATTGCACTTTCATGGCCCAGAGTCTCAACTCTCCCAGTGACTCTCCATCCTTTTCCTTAACTGCGGCAGTAGCTTCATCGGCCTGCATAGCAGTTGACATTTCAGCTGAGACAGACTCAACTGTCCGAGCATCTTTAATGTCACTCTGCTGCTCAATGATATTCTCTCTTTTGCCTCCAAACTTCTTTGTTTGGTCTCCCACAACATCCTTTGACCCTGCTGTGATGGAGAGAGTTTCCCCCTCAGCCGGCGCACCAACTGAGTGAATGATGATGGGGTCACTCTGCACCTGAGACATGGTTGTTGTTTCCCTTGAGTGTTCAGCCGTATGGGCAGGTGTCTCAACACCTTCTTCAGGGTTAGGTTTGGCTTGGGTGCTTTAATTCCCAGCTTCATCGCCATTTCCCTTGTAGCCATCTTCAGACTGCACGGGGGATGTGGATTCAACAATAAAAGAGGCAATCTGTTGTGCCACTCCCAAAGGATCAGTTCGAGAAGAGACTTCGGAGGACTCTCCTAGACCTTCTTGAAGATTCACCTCGTGCATGGTTCTTGATTCTCGAGTGGTCTGCTCTAACTCGGCCTTCTAGACTGCAACAATAAGGTCCATGTCCTCCATATCGCTGTCAGTTGACTCATGGATATGCTCATGTGTCCATGTGTGCAAACACATCTTGGATTTCTCCAAGGCTCTGGCTTGCTCCTCAGTTTTCTCCTTCTCTTCCTCCTTGATTAGTCGGAGGGTTTCCATGCAGCTTTCTTCATTAAGGTAGATTGGACAGAGGCATGTCCAAGGAATCTAAGAAGCTCTTCATCCTCCTCAATGAACTCCGGGTGAGCAAATTGCCGCCTTGAATAATCTAACTTCCATGTCCTCCATTCCCTCAGTCTGCGCTGAATGTCTGGGTAGAATGGAGAATACATTATTAGATCGTCATCATCTTCTCTTCTCTCCTGAATGGTGGATAATGGGGCTTGCTCCTCATCAAACTCAACTGCGTCTGTCTGAGGGGGTGAGATAGCCTGTTCTTCTGCAGGCTTAGCTGTCTCAGCTACTTTAGTCTAGACAGTTGTCTCCTGCACAGCTGGGTCTTCTATTCTCTGCTAATCAGCATCAGTAGTCTTATCGGGCACATCTACTATCTCTGGAGACGCTCCTCTTGAGCATCATCAGTCTCCTCTTGCTTCTCTGGCTGAGTACTGGACTCTCCTGTTTTTTTCAATTCATATTTCTTAAACAGCCTCCTTCTCTTAGTGGCAACCAACAGAATCTCTGGCTCCATAGGCAATGGTGAAGGAATGTGTTTCAATAGAAGCCTTTGCAGTTGCCTTCCTTGACTTAGCAGTGCGCTTCTTCTTCACGACTGGAGAAGAAATTTTGGGTTCTTTCTCAGTCTTGGCTGCGGGGGCAGGGGCATCGGTTGCTTGGGCCGAGGCTTTTAGTTTGGCTGCGGGGGCAGGTGCCTTGTTCAACTTGGCTGCTGGGGCAGGGGCAGGCTTCAATGTCGTAGCTCTTTTCTTAGAGATTTGCTTCGGAGAGAGCCGGGAGGTCTCAAATTTGTGTCTTGATGGGTCACTGATTCTCCCTCACTTGTATCCGTCTTTCTTGCATAAGCCTTCTTCTACGCACTAGAGAGGTTCGCCTTGAACATTCTCTTGTTTACTTCGAACGGCTTTCCATGGCGCAATGATATCCCCTTTACTTACATCAGATGGCCAATCACAAGGCCATAACCCAACAAACATCCGAAGGTCCCATCCTCCTTGTAGGACCGGTTGATCACATTCTGGCACACTCGGCTCAAGACGAACTCAGCCTAGTTCACCTTCTTATCTTGAATTATTGCAGCCATCACGATAAGCTTAGTCTTGGACAGCTGATTGAAACTCCCAAATTTCATGTCCACACACTTGGACACGATATCCATTAGCTTGTAATAATCTTCCTTCAGAAGTCATTCTTAGTTGTATACACAGGTTTAGCAGCATACTCCGGCTTGGCAACTTCCTTCCAAGCTGCAACCAGGTCGACATCCTTCTCAGTAATGTCCTTCATTCCTTTAGCAGGTAAAAAGCAGTGTTCAACAAGGTCTTTTGCAGTGATTTTAATGGCCTTGTTATGGACGGATGATGGAATTTCATCGTCGTGCACCTCAGCGTTCACGTAAAACATATCCACTTCTTCCAGATAAGTGTGCGTGAACTGCATCGATAGAAAGTCATTCAAACCGGACTTTTCCAGCTTTTCAGCTATCTTCTTCATAAGGGCACCATCAACGCCCTGCTTGATCATACCAGCAAAGTCCACGGACGATCCAGAGTGGATCTTCTTGGATAACAACACAAAATCGCGAGAACGAGCCATTTTTAGAACTTTTGACTGATTAAAAATGCATAAACTGAACTTGAAGAACTAGGGTTTCGAACTTGGTTGCAGAGAGAAAAATCCTTTCTTGCTAAGTAAGTTTTCATGAGGAGGGAGAAAGTAAATTTTTGTATATAAGGGACGTGAAAGAACGATTTTTGGAATTTGAAAAATTTAATAAAAATCAACGGTCAAGATTAAGCCTTCAAAACCGCATTAATTTCTCCATATTAAATGCTGCAACATCATTTATATCCAATCATACTGTGCCGCTTTTGTACTGACAATCATAATTACGCTGACGTTATCCTTAAAAACATTTTCGCTCAATTAGAATGACTGCGTTTTTGTCACTTAGCTCATAAATGATTCAACTTACTTCTAAAGTGACTTAGCTCTGCTTCTCTCTTCATATATCATCACTCAGCTGTCAGCTAACTTGATACAGTTGACTGTCCGACTGGGGTGTTTCACTTGGCTGAAATGTGAAACTTGCTCAATTTACATTTTCTCATCTTCTTTCTCTGCTGGTTGAGTCTTCTGAGTATCCTAACTCAACTCAATTAACCCTAATTCATTCTTGAGCTCTTCAAACCTTGATTCACATAATGGCTTTGTGAATATGTCAGCTAACTGCTTATTAGTTGAGATGTATTCCAAGGTGATGTCTTTCTTTTCAACTTGATCTCTTATTAAATGATTTCTTACATCAATGTGCTTTGTTCTTGAATGCAATACTGGGTTTTGGGTAATTGCAATAGCACTAGTGTTATCACACATAACTCGGAATCTCTTTTTCTTCAATATCATAATCTCTCAGCTGCTGTCTCATCCATAAGACACGGGCACAACAACTGCCTACAGCTATGTACTCTGCTTGAGCTGTGGATGTAGCTATTGAATTTTGTTTCTTACTGAACCAATAAACCAACCTATTTTCTAGCATTTGACATGTACCTGAAGTACTCTTCCTGTCAACTCTACATCCAACATAGTCTAAGTCTGAGTATCCTAAATGCTTCAATCCACCTTCCTTTAGATACCATAAGCCGACTTCCTGGCATCCCTTCAAATATTTTAGGATTCTCTTAGCTGCAGTCATGTGGCTCTCTTTTGGTGCAGATTAAAATCTAGCACATACACCTACTGCAAAGGTGATGTCTGGCCTGCTTGTTGTTAGATAGAGCAAAGATCCAATAAGAGCTCTATATCTGGTTTGATCAACAGTTTTGCCATCTGCATCCATGTCCATCTTGACTGATGTATTCATAGGAATCTTCACAGAAGACTTCTCTTCCATACCAAATTTCTTCATCAAATTCCTCCAGTTTGCTTGACTTGAAGTCCTAGGAAGAAAGTCAGCTCTCCCAGCATGCTCATCTCAAATTTGCCTTTCATGAGATTTGAGAACTTGTCACTCAGCTCTTTGTTTGTGAAACCAAATATGATGTCATCCACATATATTTGAACGAACAGTATACTCTCTCCATCTTGAATTCTGAAGAGCGTTCTATCAACCTTGCATTTGGTGAATCCATTGTCAGTTAGAAATTGAGACAATGTATCATACCATGCTCTCGGTGCTTGTTTCAATCCATATAATGCTTTCTTGAGCTTGTAGACCTTATCTCTAATAGTTTTTACTCAAAACCTGGAGGTTGTTCAACATAGACTTCTTCTTCTAACAGTCGATTTAGAAATGCACTCTTCATATCCATTTGATATACAGTGAAGTTCTTGTGTGCAGCATAAGCAAGAAACATCCTTATTTCTTCTAATCTGCAACAGGTGCAAAGGTTTCATCAAAATCTATCCCCTCTTCTTGGCAATACCCTTTGGCTACCAATCTTGCTTTGTTTCTTACAACAATTCCTTCCTCATTCATCTTATTTCTGAAAACCCACTTAGTACCAATAACATTTTGGTGGGTTGGCCTTTGAATTAATTCCCATACTTTGTTCCTTTCAAACTAATTCGGCTCTTCTTGCATGGCTTGAATCCAATGTGTGTCTTCCAATGCATGGGACACATCTTTAGGTTCTATTTGGGAAATAAAACAAGTGAACATAGCTTCATGATGTGCTCTGGATCTGGTTCTTATGTCATCTCTAACATCTCCAATCACTAACTCAGGTGGATGGTCTCTTAGCCATCTCACATCAGGTTGGAGTAAGTCTGCTGGATTCAGCCATCTCGCAGCTAAGTTGTCTTGAAGAGATATTTCATCTTCATTCAGCTGTAGACCTTCCAGCTATCTTTTAGATTCAGCTATCTCATCATCATCAGGGTTGAGTGCTCTTACTTCAGCTTCAACATAAGGACTCTTCTACATAGTTGGCTGATTTAGCTTATCAGCTAACACATCAATATCTTCTCCATTCACATTAGGTTCATCAAAAACCACATGGATAGACTCTTCTGTGACCATAGTCCTCTTGTTCATCACTCTATCGGTTTTGTTCTCAACTGAGTATCCCAAAAAGATACCTTCATCAGCTTTAGCATGAAAAGCCTTCAAATTGTCATTGCCATTATTATGGATGAAGCATTTACATCCAAATATCTTGAAATATCCAACATTTGGCTTTCTCCCTATCCGAATCTCATAGGGAGTCTTGGTCAATTGCCTGTTAATCATGCATCTATTCTAAGTACATCATGATGTATTTATGGCTTCAACCCAAAATCTCTTAGGCAATCCAGCTTCAGCTAACATGGTTCTTGCAGCTTCCTTAAGAGTTTTATTCCTTCTTTCAGCTACTCCATTCTGTTGTGGAGTCCTTGCTGCTGATAACTCATGAGCAATACCATTTTCAACATAATACTGAGTTATTATCCCATAGACAAACTCAGTTCCCCTGTCTGATCTTATCTTTATAATGGGTTGACTCTTCTCATTTTGAACTCTTCTCATCAGCTGAGGTAACTTATGAAAAATTTCTTTCTTTTTACACATGAAAATTGTCCATGTATATCTTGAATAATCATCCACCACCACTAAGGTGTATTTCTTTCCATTGATGCTAGCTAGCTCAACTGGACCAAATAAATCCATATGCAACAGATGTAATATCCTTGTTGAAGGAGGACTTGGCTTATCCTTGAATGATGATTTGATTTGCTTTCCCATCGGCATGCAACACATATACTTTATTTCTTGTACACTGAGTCTGGCGATCCTTCCACAAGATGACTCCTTGAAAGCTTGTTGATTGTCTTGAAATTTAGGTGATTCAGCTTCTTGTGCCACAACCAACTTGATTCAATTGTACTTCTTGCTAGCAGACATGTGCTTGGTGTAGCAGTAGACCAATCTACCACATACATATTCTTTTACCTTGAACCTTGCAACACTATTTCATTGGACTTAGCATCTTTGATCTGGCATATTCCCATGTTGAATCCTACATTGTAGCCCTTGTCACAGAGTTGGTTGATGCTTAATAGGTTGAAGTTGAGGCCTTCAACGTAAGCAAGATTGTAATTTCCAATCCATTTTTCTTGATGGATGTTGTGCCTTTGATCTCCCCTGGAGCTTCATTACCTCCAAATATGACTTTTGCACCTCTAATCTCCTTGAATCTTGACAAATTTTTCTTGTTTCTGTCATATGTCTGGAACATCCACTATCCATGTACCAGGTTCCTTGGTACTCAGTTGTTCCTTGAACCTGCAATAAAGAAAATCAGTTTTCAGGTACCCATACTTGTATCGGTCCTAGGGGTTAGCGCTATAAGATGTTCCGACCAACCTATAGCCAGATGATCTGACTCTAAGAGGTTGCCATCTATCAGTGCCATAATCATAGTGCACATTAGCAAATTGCGTGGGGGTTTTAGGATCATACAACTGTCTCTTTTTCCTGCATGCCTGTTTGTGAGTTTTAGCAATTGCTTTCTTGGGATACTTGTGATATTTCTGAGTGTAGTGCTTGGGTGCATATCTGTGTTGATAATATATAGCTCTTTTACCTTTGGAATGACCTTTGCTGAGGTTTAGGTCTTTGCCATTTTGGCTTGTATTGCATAGGTCTTTTCTGATGTTTCACATAATTCCAATCAGCTTGGTTTGGATAGTTTGTACCATTTCCATCATATGTATTTCTCTGATGAAATTTTTGGGGTTTTTGGTAGCTCTGTTTGCTTCTTACAGAGTATTTTCTGTTTGGAGTCTGCTGAGGGACATGTCTGAATCTCTTCTCTGCTGTTCTTTCAGCATACTCAACTGGCTTCTTTCCTTTACCCTTGTAACCAAGACCAGTATGATTGTAATTGTGCTTTGCAGTGAATGCGGGTGCAACATTTGGTGATTTGGGTTTTTAGAATGCTTTATTGCTTGAAGATCCCTTATCCAAAATCACTCTTGGAGTTTGACTATGCACAAAGGAATTGAATTCTATGCCTGTCTTGTCTCCACATTCCTTTTGACTCATAATAAGTTCATCCAATGATTTGGATGCTTTTGTAAATGAGGCAATCACATTTTTAAGATCTTTTTTCCTCTTTTATGTAGCAGCTAACTCTGCTATAATCTTAGTGTTCTCATCAGCTATGTGACTTAGAGTACTCACCTCTTTTGTCAGCTGTGAGTTTTTGCTTTTAAGCTAGCTGTTTTCCTCATTTAAAATAGTGTGTGAGGTTTTAATGTGCTCAATATCTTTCATCATTTTGCCTAATTAATCATAAAGAACTGTGGGTGATGGAGTGTGTGTGTCACAATCAATATCACATGAATCAGAATGAGATGAGTTAGAGTGTACCTCATCTTCCTGATCTTGTTCTTTGGCCATGAGGCAGATCTTAGCCTCTTCCTCAGAATCACTTGAGTAGTATGCTTCACTACTATCTGAGTTTGCTGCTTCTTTGCATTTGGCTGGCTCAGCAGTCTCAGCAGCCAACTTGGCTTTCTTCTTTTCCTGTCTTCTTTTCATTCATATACTTGTTGACTGGTGGATAGGAACAATCAACAACAAAATGTCGTGGTTTTCTGCAATTCCAACCCAGGTTCTCAGCTCTTTGATCAGCTCTGTATGTTCTTTGTTTATCAGCTCTCTGATAATCAGCTCTTTGATCCTCAGCTCTCTTGGGTGGCCTGTCCTCCCTTGCCTTGTAAGGTGTTGAATGTCTTCTGGAGGTTTCACTCTTATTCCTTTTATAGTTCTTGTTAAAGAACTTGTTCAATATTTTCACCATGAGGTCAATCTCCTCCTGGTCAATGGTCTCCTTTGGCTCAGTTCTTTTTCCATCACTGGCCAATAATGCAGCTGTCTTGGGCACAACTATTTACTCTTGCTCTTTCCTTTTCAGCTCAAACTCATAGGTTTGAGGTCTAAGAATAGCTCATGATAGATGTTCTTGGGAGGTCCATTGAATGTCTCAAGTCATGACCTTCACTTCCCATTCAGCTGGGAGGGCTCTTAAAATCTTCATACACATCTCCTTCTGTGTATATTCTTTCCCGAGAGTTGAAAGCTCATTTGTTATCTCAGTAAATCTAGCATCCAACTGATCCAGAGTTTCACCTGCAAGCATTTTAAAATTTTAAAATTTTTGAACAGCAACAATTAATTTGTTTTGCTTAATTCGTTCTGATTCTTCACAAATTAAGGTCAACTTATCCCAAATTTCTTTTGCAGATTTGCAAGATTTGACTTTGTTGAACATGGCTTTGTCCAACGTTTTGTAGAGTATATCCTTGGCCACATTGTCCAGGTTATATCTCTTTCTATCTTTATTTGTCCATTCAGTCCTTGGTTTTTCAACCATCGGTGGTCTTGCTTCAGCAACAACTTCTTCTCCTTCAGCTGTAGCTCATCTTCTTACAGCCGTATTGACTTTGAGTATTTGCAATGGCCCATCCTCTATCACTATCCATATTTCATCATGTAATGCTGATAGATGAGACTGCATGCAAATTTTCCAGTCATCAAACTCTTCCATAGTAAACATTGGAATACGAGTTAGATTTGCTTCCATTATAACAAACTTTGTTTAAAAGATGAAAGACTTTGAAAAACACAAGTGTTAAAAACTTTTGAAAAGATAGAGATCTAGTTCAGTAACCAGTGCGGAAGGCTCAATGAACCAACCACTCTGATGCCACTTTGTAGGTCACAAAAGGTGTGGTGTAAGGTTTAGAAGGGGGGTTGAATAAACCTTACCAAATTTTCGATTTTAGTCCTTTTAAATAGTTCAACAGAGTTGACTCAAATCAATTGTGTCCTGGGGGACAACTAAGTTGGCTATTCAACTAAGTTACCCACTCAACAGACTCGATAGAGCTGTTGATAGTATAACTCGACTGCTTAAGCCAAATACTTAACTTGGTTGATTTGGTTTTTAACAATGGAAGACTTAACACCCTTGGATTGGTTTGAAGCTTGTTTTAAACACTTGTTTTAGCACTTAGTTATTTATCAGTTGGATAGATAATATCAACTAACAACAGATATAAAATAGATATGCAGGAAAGTAAATGCTGAAAGTAAATTGACACAAGTAATTTTATAGAGGTTCAGAGATGGGGTAATTCTTCTAGTCATTTATTCTCCAACTCCCGGAGGAATCCACTAAGTAACAGATCAGTTTACAAAGCGGTTATCAGTCTGGAGACAGCCTTGATCACACAGCTGGCTTCTCTTGCGACCCGCTTCTTCACGAGGCAAATTGCACAGCTACTCTGACTCACTTCTCAAGTTCTTGGATTTGATCACGAAGCCCTCTAACAAATTTCATACTTGGTTCGACCTTGAACCTTTCTACAATCCTTCAACTTGGAAAGTAGACCCCTTTTGATCTTTAAATGTTTTCCTCTTCAACTAATTGAAGTTATCTCTCCTTCACAACTTGTGTAGGATCGAGTTTCTTTGAGTTTTAGGCTTGAGGAATTTCTTGATAAGCTTTGAATATTTGCAGGTTAATTGCTTGAATATTGCTTAAAAGATCAGTGTCATTCGTAACCTTTTCTCAAATGCTTCTTCAGTGTTTTATAGTGCACATTTGAAATTTGCCCGGTTAAGAGATAGGCTAGTTTCAAATGTCACTTTGTGTTCATTGGCTTGTCTTGTCTTGGTCTGTAGCCCTTGTGATGTTGACCTTACCTCGTATTAAATGGCATTACAGCTTTGCAGGTTCTGACACAAGGTGTAGTGTTTCTCATTAAGTCATTCCTTTTGCACGTTTCTGGGCCAAACACTTTTAGACCTGGCAGCTAGAGATATTACTATATCGAGTAATATTCTTAACTTTATTCCAACGGATCTAAGTCAGTTGTCTTTACTTGACTACTATCTTTACCCCAGGTGACTTGAGTCTGCTACAATTGTGGGATTGACTCAACTATCACTTCAACTAATAGACTTGGCTTCTTGAGTTGACTTGACTAACACTTCTCATAGTTGTTCCTCAGCTGACTCTCCTTCAGTCGAGTCATTGACTTCCTTCTAGGCCATACTCAGCTGACACACAGTGGAGTCTTCATTCCAATCCGCAGTTGACTTCTTGTAATCTTGACTTAGCTGACTTAACTCAGCTCTTCCAGTTCTATCTATTACAATACAGAATTACAAGGAAAATGGGTTGCCAACTTCCTAGTCTAAGTTTTACATGGTATCATCAAAATCTAACAAATAAATTTCCTAACAGACCGAGCAGACACAAGATGCATTTGAATCCTCGAAACAGTATTTGGCAACAACCCTGGTTCTACAAAAACCGATCCAAGGTAAAAATTTGTATTTATATTTGGCAGTCTATGATTATGGCGTCAGCTCGATACTCATTCGACTAGATAATTCTATTCAACACCCCATCTACTACATTAGTTAAGCTCTGCATTACGCCGAGCTGCGATACCCACCACAGACCGAGTAAGGGGCGGGATTTTGATAATCAATCCAAGTCACAAGTGTTACTGTTCGGCCGTACGGTTTCAATTCCTGGAGACAAACAATGAAGCAGCATACGAGGCATTGTTGGCAGGATTAGAAATGGTAACTTCTATGGGGTTGAAGAGATTGCTCGTTCACAATGATTCACAGTTAGTGGTCAACCAAATCAACAGGGATTACGAGGCTAAAGAGCCAAAAATAGCACAATACCTGGAGCTCGCAAAAAACAGGCTTTCTCAGTTAAAGGCAGAAGTTATACACATTCCCAGAACTGAAAATGTGTAGGCGGATGCTCTATCTTGGCTTGCATCTAGCCCAGGGATCGACCTGATGAAGATGTGATGGTTACTCACCTGCATTCCTCATCATTGGACATGGTTAAAATCAATGCCAATGAAAGCTCCAAGCTGAACTGGATGACGCCAATCATTCAGTACTTAGAACATGGAATCCAACCAGAAAACAAAGCTGAAGCAAGGACATTGAGGACACAAGCTGCTCAGTTTACTATTGTTGATGGGGTCCTGTGCAAGCGTGGTTATTCGGTTCCCTTGCTCAGCTGTCTATCCAAAATTGAGGCCGATTACGCTCTCATGGAAAATCACTGAAGCAATCACCCCGAACAACTCACCTCGAATGTAATTCCTTGGTCGTTTGCAAAGTGGAAAATCGAGGTTGATTACGCTCTCATGGAAAATCACTGAAGCAAGATGCGATCTCCCTAGTGAAGAAGTGCGAAAAGTGTCAAAACTTTGCACCTCAGGTCAGGTATCACCCCGAACAACTCACCTCGAATGTAATTCCTTGGTCGTTTGCAAAGTGGGGAATCGACGTCATTGGACCACTCCCCATTGGAAAAGGGGGCATGAAGTATGCCATAGTCGAGTTGATTACTTTACTAAATGGGCCGAGGTGGAACCCCTAGCTAAGATAAACGAGGACAAGGTCATCGATTTTGTATGGAAGTCAATTATATGCAGGTTTGGGATACCGAACTCGATAGTGACAAACAATGGGAAATAGTTCGATATGAAGATTTTGAACTTTTTGTGTAAATTTTCACATTAAAAATCATTTGTCCACTCTGTATCACCCACTTCCCAATGGCCAAGTCGAGGCAGCAAATAAGATCCTCAAATACACTTTAAAAACAAGATTGGAAGAGTCCAAGGGAAACTGGCCTGAGGAGCTCCCCGAAGTGTTATGGGCCTATAGAACAACGCATCGGTCTGCCACAGGAGAAATATCGTTCTCCCTGGCGTATGGGACCGAGGCCGTCATCCCAGTGGAAATTGGGGCCCCAACATTCCGAATTGCAAAATTTTCAGAAGATAAGAATGAGGCCGCCTTGAGATCCAAGTTGGATTTGTTAGAAGAAAAACGATGTTGTGCCGAGGTGAAGAACATGGTGTAGAGACAAAGAAGTGAATGGTGTATAAACAAAGAAGTGAAAGGTGTTGGGTTCGCTATACCTTACGGGGTTCGCACAGCGGAAATTTAAAATTTTTAATCTAATTAAAACAAGGCATTCATCACAATAAACGCTAATCTCGTAGGTTCACACAGTGATTGTAACGATCGGCATTTTCGTTATCATGCGAAAAACAAATTTTGATTCGTAAATGATAAAAGGAAATTACCCCCATAGAGTCTTCTCCTTTAGCGAAAATTGAGAGGGAATCAATTCCCGAATATGTGGCAATCACCTAAACTCCAAATTCTCGCCAATAGGGATTCAAACGTCTCCCCTCCAATCGAGTCCACCTTTTGATTGTAGACACCGGAATAAATCTTTCGCTAGTAAAATTTATTCCGTTCTTCAAAATGATAATTGGAATAGAACTCTTAATCTCACAATCAACTAGTGATAGGAGATTAATTGTTATAGAAGATAAGTGCTTTTCAAAAAGAAGAAGAAAATCAAAAAAATATTTTCAATGTTTTTCTTTCCTTAAAGACACAGCAGATCATATGTAGTGTAGCCTATTCTTGTAAAAAAATAATACTCTTTTTATTAACTACAAAAAATTAAACTACCCACTAAGACCACTACTTAATTGCTTGGGAGACATTAAACAAATATGAAACGCCATGTTAAAGAAACTACCGTGTACATGGCAAGATAACCATTATCCCATTTTATTTCTTCTCTTAAGAATATATATCACATATATATATATATATATAAATAAATCATATTTATTTATTTATCTTCAATAATCTAGTGGGCCTCTACAACTAGGCCTACTAGATTATATATGGGCTTGGATTTCAAAGTCTAACTTATTAATTAATTCAACTAATTAGTTAATTCTCAAAGCCCAAATTAATCAATCCAATTGACTAATTAATATATTTTATTCTTTTTGTTGGGCATTCTAATAAAATTAGATTTAATTAGATAATCAAATTATTTAATTAAATATTTAATTCAACAATTGAATTAATTAAAACCCTGATTAATTAATATATATTAATTAATTGCATTCAACTATTGAATTTATCAATTTTCAAATATCAACAATCAAAATTATGTGTGACCCTTTTAGGTTCACAACTAATACAAGTTGCAGGCTTACAACTTTTGTAACTTTCAAATAAAATAATTTATTCTACTAATTAATCATATTAATTAATATACTTGAAATTAACTCTTTGATTTCAAGAACCTACAAATCATGGTAACATCTATCAAGTAGCATGATTACCTAGTATTAGGTGAATTAGCGAGTAAACCTATTTGAATTGCAATTGCATACATGTACAATCCTTTCGACAACTAATTTTTCGATTAAATCTTGGGTATGGATTTATCGAAACCCAATTGATTTAATAACTGTGATTCCATTTCAAGTTCTAATGATTCTTTTATGAATCAAATTCATCGTGCCTTGGCCAAGGTCTTTGAATCACAAACTATGAAAATACAGGAAATTTCCTTGTCAAAAGACAAGTGTCGAATTCTATGTTGGCCACAGACAAACCTCCATGTACATCAGTATAATACCCAAAGTACCCCTTTTATGATCGTCAAGCAATCAAAAGATAAATCAAAGTATTACAGGATAGACACAAGGCTACTATTGCAATATGAAAATTCTTATTCGACAAACAAAGTTTCCATATAAGAATTTCCATTGGGTGATGTTCAGTGAACTTGTTCGCCAACAAGCACTCGCATATATGCATTTGCGTCTCAACGCTAATGTTAATGGAATATAACATTCTCGTCTCACGAGCATGCAACATATACACAAGTCTTATGGGGTTATTCAATGCCCTATCTTGAAAAACCCATTGACTTGGAACTATTTTAAGATCAAAGCCTTAGAGGCATGTTCCATGATCGCCATCAAATGCGCAACCATACCCCATAGCTTAGAATGATCTAAGGACTTTATCTATGAGCAATTAAATAATAAATGCAAAACATAAGATGAAGAAAAATGCCTTTATATTAATATAATTCCCAATAAAATTGTTTTTACAAGTAGGATAAATCCAATTCTAATTGGAGTGCAGGGCACCCTACTCTAACAATCTCCCACTTGCTCTAGCTCCAATTGCCCATGTATTTTAGGCCCATCTTCTCGAGATGTCCATCAAATACCTTTTGTGCTAAGGGCTTAGTCAGCGGGTCTGCTACATTTTCTGCCGAAGCGACTCGATCCACAACGACGTCGCCCCTACCAATGATCTCTCTGATCAGGTGGTATCGCCTCATTATGTGCTTGGATCTTTGATGAGATCTTGGCTCTTTTGCTTGCGCTATAGCCCCGTTGTTATCACAATAAATCATTATTGGATCAACTACGGATGGAACAACACCCAACCCTTGGATGAAGTTTCGTATCCAAACAGCTTCTTTTGTTGCATCTGATGCAGCTATATATTCAGCCTCAGTAGTAGAGTCTGCGGTCGTTTCTTGTTTAGAACTCTTCCAACTAACCGCTCCTCCATTCAAGGTGAATATATATCAAACATCGACTTTGAGTCTTCTATATCAGACTGAAAACTAGAGTCAGTGAATCTCTCTAGTTTCAATTCTCCATTTCCCTATATTAAAAAGATATCCTTAGTCCTTCTCAAGTATTTAACGATCATCTTAACGGCCTTCCGGCGATCATCATCCTGGATTAGATTGATATCTACTCATGACACTCGAGCATGTGCGACATCGGACCTAAGTACATAACATTGCATACATTATGCTCCAAATAGCGGATGCATAAGGTATGCGAGACATTCTTTCTCTTTCTTCAAAGTGTCTTGGGAGACATAGCCTTAGAAAGTGAAACGCCATAACTCATTGTTAGCGGTATCCTTGCTTGATTCCTCCATGCTAAACCTTTTAGCACTTTGTCTATGTACATTGATTGGGATAGTCTGATCATCCTTCGAGATCTATCTCTACAGATCTTTATCCCTAGGATAAAGGATGCTTCTCCCAAGTCCTTCATGGAGAACTGTTTAGACAACCAAGTTCTCGTTGATTGCAACATGCCTACATCATTCCCAATGAGTAGAATGTCATCAACAGAGAGCACAACAAAAGCAACTGCACTCCCACTAAACTTCTTGTAGACACATGGTTCATCCGGATTCTTGTGAAAATCAAACATTTTGATCGTTTCATCAAATCGGATGTTCCAAATCCTCGAAGCCTGTTTGAGTCCATAAATGGATATCTGGAGTTTGCAAACCTTTTGCTCGCTCCCACTGGATATGAAGCCCTCCGGCTTCTTCATGTAAATTTCTTCCTTAATGTTTCCATAAAGAAAAGCAGTCTTCACATCCATTTGCCATATCTCATAATCGTAATATGCTGATATGGCTAATAGAATCCGAATGGATTTAAGCATCACTATCACAAAAAATTTTCCTCATAGTCAATTCCTTGCTTCGAGTATAACCTTTTGCAACCAAACATGTTTTGTAGGTCGCTACCTCTTCATCTACTCCAAGCTTCCGCTTGTAGACCCATTTGCAGCCAATGGGAAAAATTCCCCGTGGTGGGTCCACCAAGGTCCATACCTTGTTGGAGTACATGGAATCCATTTCCGATTGCATTGCTTCTGGCCATTTCTTTGAGTCAATGTCTGATATTGCCTCTCCATAGCTTCTTGGATCATTATCCAAAAGGAGACCCTCTTCTTTGTTTTCTAACAAAAGGTTCAGCCTCTCAGGCGCCCTTGAAACCCTTATGGATTTTCGAAGAGGTTGTGCTTCAGATGGTCCAGCTTCAGCTGGCGTGTTATCTACGGCAACATATGGGAAATTCTGTGGTTCTTGAATTTCTTCAAGTTCTACTACTCCACCATTCCTTTCAGAAAGAAATTCATCTTCAAGGAAAGTAGCATTCCTCGAAACAAACACCTTTTGTTCCGAAGGATCATAGAAATAATACCCTATAGACTGTCTTGGATATCCCACGAATTTACACAAGATAGATCTCATATCTAACTTATCTCCCATTTGTTTGTTTTCACATAAGCGACACCCCATACTTTGAGGTACTTGTAGGAGGGTGTCTTGCCACACCATATTTCGTATGGTGTATTGGGCACGGCTTTAGATGGCACCCTATTCAATAGGTATGCCGCCGTCTATAAGGCATAGCCCCAGAATGAAAGAGGTAATGTAGTGAAACTCATCATAGATCGAATCATGTCTAACAATGTTCGATTCCTACGCTCCAAAACTCTGTTGAGTTATGGAGTACCAGGAGGAGTCCACTGTGAGAGAATCCCATTTTCTTTTAAATAATCAAGAAACTCATTGTTCAAGTATTCACCTCCTCGATCTGATCGAAGAGTCTTAATACTACGACCAGTTTGTTTATCCACCTCATATCTAAACTCTTTGAACTTTTCAAAAGCTTCAGATTTGAGCCTCATAAGGTATACATAACCATACCTAGAATAATCGTCGATAAAAGTTATGAAGTAGTGATAATTCCCTCGTGCACTAACGCTTAGTGGTCCACAAACATCCGTATGGATCAAATCCAACAGATTTTTGGCTCGCTCCACTTGTCCAACAAATGGTGATTTAGTCATTTTTCCATTAAGACATGATTCACATGTTGGCAATTTTTGCTCTACCCTAAGGTCGAGTTTTTCCGCCAACTTATGTATCCTCTTTTCAGAAATATGACCTAATCTAGCATTCCAAAGAGTGAAAGAACAATGATTATCTAATTTTCTTTTATTTTGTTGAATTGTGAGTATGGGATTATGGGGAGCAATAGTGTACAAACAATTCGCCAAATAACCGGAATATATAAATGCAGAATCTTTGAAAATGGAACAACTTCCATTCTCAATAACAAATTTAAAAGCTTCTCTGTCTAAAACAGGAACGGAGATAATGTTTCTAATAATATCCGGAACATAAAGACAATTGTTCAAACACAAATTGAAACCATTCTCTAAAGCTAGATAAACAGTCCCTATAACTAATGTAGCAACTCTTGCTCCATTTCCCATCCTAAGGACCGTCTCCTCTCTATCAAGCTTCCTGCTTCTTGTCATTATCTGCAAATCATTGCAAATGTGTGAGCCACAACCGGTATCCAATACCCAAGAAGCATCATTAACTGATAAGTTAACTTCAACAAAATATATACCTGAACGTTTCAGGCTCGCAAGGTACTCCTTGCAATTCTTCTTCCAGTGCTCCATTTTGCCGCAGTTATGGCATTTGTCATTGGCTTGAGAATTAACCTTTTTCTTGCCATTGTCCTGTGCCTTCTTGTTGGGCTTAGAGGAACCCTTTCCTTTCCATTTCCTTTTCTTAGACTTTGCAGCCTTTGATCCGGAAGTGGATCCAACAAGCAAGACAAGCTTATCCTTTTTGATAGTGGATTCATCATCTTTAACATGTTCACCAATTCAGGGAGACTAGTCTCCATGGAGTGCATGTTAAATTTGACAACAAATGTGTCAAATGAGGGAGGCAGAGATTGCAGCAACTGTCCACATAGAGTTCATTGTCCATAACGACTCTAAGGGGACGAGCCTTTCAATGAGAGCTATCATCTTGACCCATGGTCTTGGGTCAAGAGCCCTCGATCATACGACATCCGAAAAGGTCTTTCGATATTTGATATCTCATTTGCCTGGTTCTTTCAACATACAACTCTTGTAGGCGAATGAGGATCTCAACAGCATGATCTAGACCCTCATTCTACCTCTGCAGCTCATTTGACATTGATGCTAACATATAGCACCGAGCCTGGAGATTGTCATCTATATGACGAAGATATTCTCCATAGGCATCTGATGTCTTATCCTCAGGAGGTGGAGGAGGCACTTTGTCCAGTACATAAGCCCTCTTCTCTGACCGAAGGACAATTTTTAGGTTTATCAACCAATCGACAAAATTTGGCCCAGTTAATTTATTTTGCTCAAGTATGGATGCAAGTGGATTTTTGGCCATTTTTAGTAGAGATATCTACAAAAATAAACGAAGTAGAAAATGAGTAAACTATGGAAAATATATTCATTCAATATAAGGTCCTTAATATTAAATGTCTCCAACTATTTTATTCAAATTTTATTAATCCCATAATAAGATTCGGAAAATCAAATTTTCTTAGTGGGCTTGAAGCCCAATAGAAATATTCCACACCCCAATTTTATGAGCCCATTAGATATTTCCATTGGTAGTCAACTCTTTGACAATTGTATCAATAATACAACCCTCAAGATTATTTTGCCTCACGTTTTCCCATATACCCCAATTTTATGAGCCTATACGGTACTAAGCGTCAAACATAACCCATCAAACATTTGTGTAGATGGAGCATCAAAATATCCTACGACTCGTGGCCAACATAAAGATGAGTCCATCCCACAAACATCTTAATGCTTGGTAGGGATCACAGCTTTCCACCACAAGGCCACTCCACGACTCATGGCCAGTGACCAAGTGTGGTATCATCGTCATGTCGTCTACCTTTAATTGAAGGCATGGAACGATATGTCCAACATAGCTTGTCCATTTTGTTTGATATGGAATTAATTAAAATTAAATTCCTTATTAAGTTTCAAAAACTTGGGGTTTTCTTTTCAAGAACTCATCAACCTAATTACTAGGTGAGTTTTTATTTAACGCAATTCATCATATGAGCGCAAGCAAAAAGCATTAAATAAATCTAACATGCATCCTATGCAAAAAGCGGTGGGATGATCATGGCCAGCCTATGCGACCCATTTGAGCCAAAAATGGGTCTGTGGTCAATCTAAGGGATAAAATAAATAGAACTATTTCTGTTACATTTTATTAATGTACCCATACACGCATGGGCCTTGAGTCTTCTATTTATTACATTTGTAAAATTCTACCCACACAGGTGTGGGCCTTTAGCTTCAACGTCCTCCAATTACAATAAAACGGAAAACCTCACCACCTAGTCTACTCTCAATGCAAAAATTTAAAGAACTTACAATAATAGAATAAGAGGCTCGCAGGCCCCCAAAAACCCAAAGAAATAAAACACATCCAATCACATCGGTCATAGGCTCATGATCATCCCTAAATAAATCATGCTAGAACATCCATCACATGAATTTAAAGCATTTAAATTTACCAATTTTGTGTGTTGATTTAATTTTGGGATAAATCTTATGTTGATTATTCATAAAAACAATTTTATTAATTTTGAAACTAACCATTCAATTTCAAAACTGAATATCAAAAATTTTATCAGAATTATCGAACCACGATCTATAAACTCATTGGAAATCAAAACATAATAACTGAACTATGTTCAGAAGCTTCAAAAGTGTTTGAACATTTGCAAATAATGTCAGTGGATTAACCAAACTTTGAAACCCATCAATCTAGTAGACCCACTAAGACCACTACTTAATGCCTTGGAAGACATTAAACAAAAATGAAACTACCATGTTAAAGAAACTGCCGTGTACATGGCACGATAACCATTATCCCATTTGTTTTTCTTCTCTTAAGAATATATATCATATATATATATATATATCTAATTTATTTATTTATCTTTAATAATCTAGTGGGCCTCTACAACTAGGCCTACTAGATTATATATGGGCTTGGATTTCAAAGTCTAACTTATTAATTAATTCAACTAATTAATTAATTCTCAAAGCCCAAATTAATCAATCCAATTGACTAATTAATATATTCTATTCCTTTTGTTGGGCCTTCTAATCAAATTAGATTTAATTAGACAATCAAATTATTTAACTAAATATTTAATTCAATAATTGAATTAAATTAAAACCCTAATTAATTAATCTATATTAATTAATTGCATTCAACTATTGAATTTATCAATTTTGAAATGTCAACAATCAAAATTATGTGTGACCATTTTAGGTTCACAACTAATACTAGTTGCAGGCTTACAACTTTTGTAACTTTCAAATAAAATAATTTATTCTACTAATTAATCATATTAATTAATATACTTGAAATTAACTCTTTAATTTCAAGAACCTACAAATCATGGTAACATCTAGCAAGTAACATGATTACCTAGTATTAGGTGAAATAGCGAGTAAACCTATTTCAATTGCAATTGCATACATGTACAATCCTTTAGACAACTAATTCCCGATTAAATCTTGGGTATGAATTTATCGAAACCCAATTGATTTAATAACGGTGATTCCATTTCAAGTTCTAATGATTCTTTTATGAATCAAATTCATCGTGCCTTGGCCAAGGTCTTTGAATCACAAACTATGAAAACACAGAAATTCCCTTGTCAAAAGACAAGTGTAGAATTCTATGTTGGCCACAGACAAACCTCCATGTACATCAGTGTAATACCCAAAGTACCCCTTTTGTGATCGTCAAGCAATCAAAAGATAAATCAAAGTATTACAGGATAGATACAAGGCTACTATCGTGCCTCAAATACGAGGATTAATCATGTACTATTGCAATATGAAAATTCTTATTCGACAAACAAAGTTTCCATATAAGAATTTCCATTGGGTCATGTTCAAAGGGTCTTGTTCGCCAACAAGCACCCGCATATATGCATTTGCGTCTCAACGCTAATGTTAATGGAATATAACATTCTCGTCTCACGAGCATGCAACATATACACAAGTCTTACGGGGTTATTCAATGCCCTATCTTGAAAAACCCATTGACTTGGAATTATTTCAAGATCAAAGCCTTAGAGGCATGTTCCATGATCGCCATCAAATGCGCAACCATACCCCATAGCTTAAAATGATCTAAGGACTTTATCTATGAGCAATTAAATAATAAATGCAAAACATAAGATAAAGAAAAATGCATTTATATTAATATAATTCTCAATAAAATTGTTTTTACAAGTAGGATAAATCCAATTCTAATTGGAGTGCAGGGCACCCTACTCTAACAAAAGGTACTACAATTCTAAAGTGAGAGAAACAAGATTCCAAGTCGATGATCCGTCCTGAAAAAAGTCACAGAATCGAGCCTAGCCATCAAACCGACCGCACAGGGAAGGTCCTTACAGAGTTAGTAAAGTTCTATGGAATGGAGCGTATGAGCTCGAGTATTTGAGTGGGAAGAATTTAATCATCCATTGAATGTGTCATACTTAAAGAAGTACTATCAATAAAGCGTTCGCAAGTTCCAAGCAAATTATCCATTTTAAATTTTGAGTTTTTATTTGTCTCGGCCTAGCTCCGAGCATGACATTTAACGACCTGCACACGCATCTTACATCTCGGCCTAGATCCGAGCACGTCTCTTAACAATTCTTTATCTTAATAAGACTCGGCCTAGCATCGAGCTCTTTACAACGAACTCGTCTAGCACCAAGCACCGAGCTATTTAATCAATTTTAGCCAGTTATTTGTTCCAATTTAAATTTGAACACGTCATTCAATTTCATGCGTTGTTAAGCTCACCCAAATACCGAGCACATTACTCAAAAGAGTCCCCAAAAGTAAAGAGTACAAAAATGATCAAACAACAAGATAAAGAAAGCTGCAAATTAAAACTTCATTTATAATGGAATATTTACATTGAGTGGGCTCGAAGCCGATTACCTGGAAGCAAAAGAAAGAAAAATTACCATGGGACTGGGGGCTGGTCGTCGCCTTGGGCTGGTCGTCGCCCGGGGCTTGGTTTTGAGGTAGGCCACTGGAGGCAACTCTTCTCGCATTGTCTTCATTAGCCGGGCAGCCTCTCCTTGGAGATAGCATCGGGAAACTTGGACCTGAGCTCGTCGATTTGTTCATTCAAAGCCTTGAGCACGTTCTCCAAGTCAATCATGGTCTTACCCTTCTTCAAGCCATCCAGGACCTCATCCACACTGGTGGCGTGCCCACAGGTTAGCATGAAGGCATAGGTCGTATATTTTTTTGAAGGCATCCACGCCTCCACCAGCTAGCCACAGCGTGCCTCCTCTAATTATTTCTTGAAGGCCTCCTCCATCTGCCTCCTGAGCTCCGCCTTCCGCCTAGTCAGCACCTCCTGGTGGTTGGCCACCTCCTTTCTCAGCTCAGTGACGTCTTGACGAAGGACCTCCTCAACTCTTTCAGCCTGGTCCCGAGCAGCCAAGGCACTTTCTTTGGCACTTCTGGCATTGATAGTCGCCTTCTCAGCCTCCTTAGCTTTCAACTCTAAGGATTCTTGAACACCGCGAAGAGTGTTGTGGGCGTCTTGCAGGTCCTCATAACGCCTCACCAACTCGTGACCTTGGCCAATCATGTGCCATTGCATCTCAATGATCCGACCTGAGAGGCCCATAGCATACTGAGCTTTTTATTTCCAGTCGGTCTCAGTGCAAAATTAGTTGATTCCAGTGGTCCATGCCCGAGCTGGAATGTCCCTGGCAGCTCTCCCGGCCTCCGGCAGTGTAGCCACCTATTCATCAGTATGGGTTGAACCACTGCGGCCGCACCTCGATCATCCCTTCACAAGGTTCCTCCCGAGTAGGATTGGGAGGAACGAAATGGCCATCTGGCCGTACATCGTCAGAAAAGGTCCTCTTAGGGGCCTCGATAGTCGTCCTCCCTGAGGGAATTGTTTTGTGAGTCACCCTCGGTGTCTTCTTGGTTCTTTCGGTCTGACCGGGCTCAGATATCTCTACCCCGCTGCCCTCTCCTTTCCTGACGGGCACCGTTGCAGGCTCGGGCCCCATCTTCCTCTTACCCTACTGAATCTCTGCCCATTTTTCTTGGGTTTTGTCAGCAGCCTAGTTAGTACTCTTCCCGATTGTCTTCTTGATCTGGTTAAGGCGGGCAAAAATATCCTTATCCTCTTTGGGCTCTGCAAAAAATATCAAAGCTATCAAATATGTGAAAAAAAAGTACTAGAAAAATGCACAAAGGAAAATCAGCTCGAAAAAGCATTACCTTGGGCTTCCACTCTAGGTTCAGGTGTCCGGGGTGACCTTTCTTGCTCAGTTCTCTGAGGCGGTTGAACTGGGAATGCTTGCTCAGGCCTCGCGCGTGGCCATGGAGCAGCTCTCTATTTGGTATCAGACCCGCCTCGCAGATCGGCATCTAAACCAGCCCGAGCTAACTCAGCCTCACGAGTTAGCACTTTTGATGTGAACCGCATCAACAACTGTGCATATGACCCAACAACAATATGTTGTTAACCCAAGATCTTCACTAGTTTGGTTAAAATCACTGGAAACCTCGACCCGTTGCTTAGCAAATCAAGAACCTCGGTATGCGAAGACGCCACAAGCAATTATGGATTATTGCCTGATAAGTCGATAATTGCAACAAGAAACACAAATCTTGAAGCACTTGGAGAAACACTCAATTTGAGAGTAAAAACTTAATTCAATTGATAATTGGGCCGTTCGTCAAGTTTACGCCACGCACGGGCTCATGCACAAGTGTGCGCCATGGTCGTGCGTGAGTGTGAATGTTTCCTTGCAACTTTGCCCTCGAATTTGATCCTTGCTCGACCCAAACTCGATATAACAACTTAAGACGCGGCCTTAAAGGTTTACTTGGCCTCTAAACATCAAAACAACTTAAACATAATGAAAATTACAACTAACTAAGATAGACGAATACAAGACACTAATGAGAACTTTATTACAATGTATTTAAGACGCAAAGTGGCTCGTATTCTTGGCATCCTTCGCTTGCTCAATCTCAGGTGAACTCTGGATCATTAATGATGCTAATCAACTGGACCACCTAAACTCCTTCCTCCGTTGACAGTGTACTCTCAGTCCTGTTCTGAATGACTTGAATCAACCCATTGAGCGCATCCTTGAACTTCCTTGCTCGAGCCCTCATCACCGTACCAACTGGTACCTTCACTGTATCTTTAGTCCATAGATTCTCATCATTCCCCTCCTCTTGAGAAGGATTTGTCCTCAAATCTAAATTGGCATCGAATGGACGAAGATCAGTAACATTGAAAGAATCACTAATCCCATAATCGCCCAGCAAGTCAATCTTATAGGCATTATCATTGATTAATCACTCAAGCACTTGAAACGGACCATCTCCCTGCGGCTGCAGCTTGGATTTTTGATGGGCGAGAATCGTTCAGGTCACATATGTATCCAAACCCAATCACCCGGCTCAAACATCATCTTCTTGCGGTGCTTGTTAGCATGCGTCGTGTCTTTGCTTCTATTCGCTGCTCGATGTTGAGTCTTGCTTTCTCATGTAACTATTTCACAAAATCAGCTTTCTGCCGCGCATCTAAGTTAACATGCTTAGAAATAGGTAAAGGTGATAAATCTATTGGGGTTAGCGGATTAAAACCATAAACAAGTTCAAACGGTGAAAACTTCGATGCAAAATGTACAATACTATTATAAGCAAACTCAACATGCGGTAAACACTCTTCCCAAGTTTTAATGTTCTTTTTAATGATAGCCCTTAACAACATAGACAAAGTGTTGGCCTTGCCTACCACACCTCACATGTGTATAGTTATTTCATCTTGCACACTCTTACAAACCCACTTACTTATATATTGAATAAAATTAACATTTTATTCCAATGTGGGATGGTGTCTTTTCACCTTCCCATCATCCATTATCCCATTTCCGAGTGACTAACTTGTGGATTTTATTTCTCACTCACCACTAAATGGTTTTGAGAAGTTAAATATACCACACTCATCTACTCGAAACGTAGAATTTTATTTTAATATTTAATTCCTCCGAAATTAAATAATTAGTCACTAAAAAATTGGTCAAATTTAGGTATTAAACCATTACTTCTCAAACCAATTTTCAACAATCCCCCACATGAGTGGAAATTAAATGCACATGAAAATGCAGACTCTTGTACTCAGTTTAATTGAAACCATATTGTATCAGGACAGGTAGTTTGCGACTTTGAACCTTCCTTTGTAAATATCATCGGATATACCGCGGCCTAGTGGACGCAATGCCTTGAATTATTCCTCCTTTGTGTACACCTAGTCAATGACATTTACACAATATGACTTCTGTCACATTCCGTTCTTCAGTTGTGTCCTTTTTGGCCATGGAAAACATCTTTAGATTCATAAGTGTTATATTGAAGCGGCCCTCACTTCTCACTTATATAGGTGATATCTCTTGACCGAGTAAATTTATCATTAAAAGTCCTTATGACTTAACCTTACCACACCAACAAGTTTATTGCACTTGTTTTGCCTCTAGGGATGGATTAACTGATTTACAAGTATTTAACTCGAACTTTTAAAGCTTAGTTTTCCCATTGAACCAAGTTCTTGGGATCTCCAAATCCAAGGTTGGGTTACCACTTTAATCATTCTTTAAATTGTGGATTTTAATCCCATTCCTCTAGAAATTTACTCAATTAATCTCTGTTAAGCCCTTTCATGAGCGCTATGTTATCCTTTGACTTTACATAGTCAATTGGTATAACACCATTAGAGATCAACTGTCTTGCGGTATTATGTCTACGACGTTATACATATTACTTTGTGCTCTCCCTATAGTAGCTTGACTGTCACAGTGAATCATCACAGGAGGCACTGGCTTTTTCCAACATGGAATATCTTCTAAGAAATTACAAAGCCACTCAGCTTCTTCGCCAGCTTTATCAAAAGCTATAAACTCATATTCCATGGTGGATCTAGCTATACAAGTCTGCTTAGTGGATTTCCATGATATTGTTCTTCCTCCAATAGTAAATATACATCCACTAGTGGAGTATGAGTCATTCGAATATGAAATCCAGCTAGCATAACTATACCCTTCAAGTACTGGAGGGTATTTCGAGTAGTGCATTCCATAACTCAGAGTGTATTTTAAATATCTTAGTACCCTAGTTAATGCTTTCCATTGCTCTTGACTTGGATTGCTTGTATACCTACTCAACTTGATTACCGGATAGGCAAGATCTGGACGTGTACAATTTGTAATGTACATCAAACTTCCTATCACCTTCGAGTATTCTAACTGAGCTACTGGTTCAGCTTTATTTACTACAAGATTTATGCTCAAATCAATGGGCATTTTGGATGGTGGACCATCAAAAGCATTGAACTTCTTGAGCACTTTATCCACATAGTGGGATTGTATCAAGCTAATTCCTTCAGATGTTTTGCCAATTTTGATACCGAATCATATCAAAGAATTCCCATGTCTTTCGTGTCAAAAAATTTCTTTTAACATCTTCTTAGTGTCTATGATTATATCATGACTACTACCCATTATTAACATATCGTCTACGTATAGACAAACTATGACAAATGCATTTGATGTGCCTTTAACATAAACACATTTGTCACATTCGTTGCCATTTGACAACATCGTTGTGTCAAATTTAAGATGCCACTGTTTCGGGGCTTGTTTAAGTCCATACAGCAATCTTATCAATTTGCACACCTTTTTCTCTTGACCAGGTGCTACAAATCCTTCAGGTTGTTCCATATATATTTCTTCTTCCAATTCACCATTTAAAAACACAATTTTTACATCCATTTGGTGAATCTCGAGATTGTGCAAAGCAGCAATCGCAATAAGCACTCGAATGGATGCAATTCTTGTTACAGGTGAATATGTGTCGAGGAAATCACTTCTTTCTTTTTGTTTGAAGCCTTTAGCCACTAACCTGGCTTTATATTTATCAATAGTTCCATTTGCCTTATATTGTTTTTTAATATCCATTTACACTCTAATGGTTTACTACCTGCAGGGAGATCAACCAACTCCCAGGTATGATTTTGTAAAATGGATTCTATTTCACTATTGATGGCTTCTTTCCAGAGCGGAGCATCTGGACTAGACAGAGCCTCTTTAACTGTACTTGGCTCACCGTCTAACAAGTAAGTGACAAAATCAGGACCAAATGATGTAGCAGTTTTAGTCCTTTTACTTCGTCTTGGTTATTCACTCCCTAGTGAAGAACTACTTGATTTCTGATAAGTTCTTTTGTTAGAACTTATTTCAACCCTTTCTCTACAAGGATATACATTTTCAAGAAATATTGCATTTATTGATTCAATTATGGTACCTTCAGAAATTTCTGGATTTTCTGACTTGTGTACCAAGAACCAATATGCACTACTGTTGTATGCATATCCTATAAAAATACAATCAACCGTCTTTGGGCCAATTTTGACTTGTTTAGGTTCAGGTATTGCTACCATAGCCAAACACCCCCACATTATAAGGTATTTATAAGATGGCTTATGATTTTTCCACAATTCATAAGGTGTCTTATTTTTTCCTTTCAGTGGGATTTTATTTAAAATGTGGTTTGATGTTAAAACAGCTTCCCCCCACATGTTTTGAGGTAGCCCAGAACTAATCAACATGGCATTCATCATTTCTTTTAAAGTTCGATTTTTACATTCAGCAATGTCCCCACTGGTCACATAATTCTTCAAAAGGTGCAACATATTCTCCACCTCTATCACTCCGAATTATTTTAATCTGACTGCCAAGTTGATTTTCAACCTCATTTTTATAATTTTTGCAGGCTTCCAACTCTTCATCTTTGCTTCTTAATAAATATAAGTAGCAAAATCTTGTGCAATCATCAATAAAAGTGATGAAATATATTTTATCACCTCTAGTTTGCAAAAATTTCAGATCACATATATTAGTATGTATCAATTCTAGAGGTATTGTATTTCTTTCCACAGAATGAAAAGGTAACTTAGCCATTTTAGCTTCAATACAGATTTCACATCTCTTTTGAGAATCAATTTTTGAAGTTGGAAGTAATTCCAAGTTCATTAATCTTTTTATAGCATTTAGATTAACATACCCTAATCTAACAGTGCCACAAATCAGAATACTCAAGCATATAAATGTAAGTAGGCTCAATTTTATTGATGCTTGAATCGGTTACACGGGCGAATGGCCATTACATTCTTTTTGAACAATCCATTATACGAATAACCTTTTCCTAGAACTGTCCAAACTTAGTTAAAATAAACTTTTCAGACTCAAATATAAGTCTAAAACCATGGTTTACAAGAAGAGATCCTGACACTAGATTCTTCCTGGATTTACTCGGACATGAAGAACATCCTTCGTGGCGCCTCTTTTCCGTAGTGAGCTTGAACCACGTTGCCAAAACCTGCAACATCAGAAGAGGAAGAATTACCCATATTAAGTTTTTTACATGTACACGGGGTGTAGGTAGAGAACGCATCCTTGTCAGAACAGACATGTCGAGTGGCCCCCGTGTCAATATACCACTCTATTGGATTATCCACAAGGTTTGCCTCAAAAACTACTGCAGATAGATCCATATCAGCCAGCTCTTGGATCATACCACTGTGCTCAACCACATTAGCATTAGCCTATCTATATTTTGGTTTTTTAGGAAGCCGTCAGTCCTTAGCCATGTGGTTGGGCTTACCACAATTGTGACGATTTTCTGCGAATGGCTTTTTGTTTACATGCTTCTTTCCCTTGTAGTTATTGTTATTGTCACGTTTCCTTTTGTTGCTGGTACTAGAACTGCCATGTTCTAGCAAATTCACCTTTGCATCAACAACACCCTTTTCAAATCTTGAATCTAATTTGCGATTACCTTCCTCAATTCGTAAACGAATAAGATTTGTTTCTTTTCGCTTGTGCTTCGAATAATTTTTGAAGTCCTTCCATCCAGGCAGCAATTTCTCAATCATGCATGCCACTTGAAAAGCTTCATCCAATTGCATTCCTTCTGCACGAATATCATCCATAATTAACTACAATTCTTGAGCTTGATCTATGACAGTTCTAGAATCCACCATCTTGAAATCTAGAAACCTGCCAACCACGAACTTCTTAGAACCAGCGTCCTCAGTTTGGTATTTCTTATCCAAAGAATCCCAGAGATCTTTGGAAGATTTCACTTCACTATACAAATTGTATAGCGAATCAGACAGTCCATTTAGGACGTAGTTGCGGCACAGGAAGTCACCCTGGCCCCAAGCATAGAAAGCAGCACGTTTTTCATTGTTAGTTTCATTTTCTTCCACCACTGGTGGATCCTCCTTCAGAAACTTAGCGATGCTCAGTGTAGTCAGATAAAATAGCATCTTGGATTGCCATCTCTTGAAATCAGTACCAGAAAATTTTTCTGGCTTCTCGGCAGCAGCAGGAGCAGTAGGAACATTCACCCTTGAAGTAGACGTCATTGTTTACAGAAACAAAGATGCTTATCTTGCGTTGTTGAAACTTCTGGTGTTTATTTCTCAGAAATCGATTACAATGAAATCAGAACAACTATTACAAAGAAAATCGAAATTTGCAGAATAGCCGAGGGAAGTAAAAACTCTATCCGCAAGATAAACGCGTCCCATATAGTGCTGATGGAACAGATGTGTTATCCCCAAAGATACAACAGCTTCGTCCTTGAAATAGTAGCACTGCAAATTTCAAGGCACCTTTCGAACTAGAATATGAAAAACCGAGTACACTTTATGCAAGTTGTTAGGAATTTTATTGTTTAGATTTTGATGAATGCCATGTAAAACTTAGAATAGAAAGTTGGCACCCCAATTCTTGTTGTAAAATGCATTGTAATAAATAGAGTGGCTGGCCAAGGAGTTAAGTCGCCTACGCCCTAACATGCAAGAAGACAATCAAGATCGGAAGGAAAACTCTGCCGCGAGACAATGAGTATGACAAAGAAGAGTAGACGGAACTCTCTTGAAGAAGCGGTGAGATGCAACAGTGGAGCATCGGTCAAGTCAACTCAAGAAAAGCCAAGTCTCAAATTGAAGTGACAAGAGTCATCCATGATTGGAAGGTGACTCTAAGTCACCTGGGAAAGCAAGGAAATGCGGTCAACAAGTCGAGATAATCAGAAAAGAACCGTTGTAAATCAAAAAGATTTACTTAAACAAGTAATATCTCCATACCACCTTTCTTGGAGTGCTCGATCCCGAGCGTGCAAAAGGAATGAACCAATGGGAAGCACTACACCGTGTCGAACTCGAAAAGGTGAAAGAACAATTCATACGAGGAAACGGCAATTCCAAGAATCGCAAGCCAACGATCGCAAAGTGACTTTCAAAAATAAGCTATCTCTTCAACGGGCAAATTTTTGAAAGTTCACTATAAAAGGCCGAGGAGTTTGGTTGAGATGAAGAGATGACACACACGTGAGATATACAAGCATATTAGAAAAACTCAAACATTCTCAATCCTCTAGCCTACATTACGAAGTACTTCAATCCAACACTCACCTGTGAAGGAAAGAGAACTTCAATCGCTTGAAGAGGAAAATATCGAAAACAAGGGGTCTACATTCCGGAAGGATTGTAGAAAGGTTCAAGGTTGAACCAAGTCTTAAGCTTTTGGAGGACTTCGTGATCAAATCCAAAGAGCTTGAGCAAGTGAGTCAGTAGTAACAAAGCGCAATTTGCCTGTGAAGAAGAAGTCGAGTCGTCGAGAAGCCACCGAGTGATCAAGGCGTCTCCAGATCGAGTCCCTAAGGATCAAGTCGGTTGTGATCAAGACTTGTATCCGGATCATACCACTTTGTAAACCGATCATTACTTAGTGGATTCCTCCGGAGTTGGAGAAGAGAGGAGTAGAAGAATTACCCCATCTTCGAACCTCTATAAAAACTTCACTTTGTGTCATTTACATTTCAAAGATTTAAATTCATGCACTTTTAATCGCTTATATCTCACGATAAATTTGCTATCCATTTGATAATTTATAAGTACTAAATCAAGCTCTAAAATTTTGCTTAATCAAACTTAAGGGTGTTAAGTCTTCCTGAAAAAAAAAAACCACAAAATGAGTTAAATTATAGCCAACAACCGAGTTACTCCATCAACAAATTTCAAATTTGAGTCTCATTTGAGAGATTAACTCTACTTGAGTGACTAATTCGATCGTCCATCAAGGACACAACATGTGTAGAATCAACTCAGAGATTTAAAAGGACTAAATCGAAAATTTGGTAAGGTTTATTCAACCCCCCTTCTAAACCTTACACTTACACCCATTGGGACCTACAAGTGGTATCGAGCGGTTGGTTCATTGAACCCTCCGCACCGGGTACTGAACTAGATCTCCAAACTTTTCATAGTCTGCCTTAGTACTTAAACCTTCAAAACTTTTTTTAAAAGTCATTATCATGGAAGCAAATTTGACACGCATCCCTATGTTCACTATCGAAGAATTTGATGATTGGAAAATTCGTATGCGAGCTCATCTATCAAAGATTACATGATGAGATGTGGATAGTGATAGAAGATGGGCCTCTACAAATATTAAAGGTGAACACAAATGCATTTAAGAGTTGCGGTGAAGGAGAAGAAGATCTTGCTCCCAAACCAGTCATGGTTGAAAAACCAAGAACCGAGTGGACAAATGATGACAGAAAAGATACAACCTGGACAATGTAGCCAAGGACATCCTCTACAAAACCTTGGACAAAGCCATGTTCAACAAAGTCAAATCATGCAAAACGACTAAAGAAATCGGGATAAGTTGACATTGATTTGTGAAGGCTCGTGAGCAAATCAAAGAAAACAAATTATCGTGGCTGTACAGAAATTTGAGAACTTCAAAATGATCTCGGAGAGAACCTGGATCAACTAGACGCTTCGGTTCACTCAAATCACAAATGAGCATGGCACTTGCACTTGGAAAGGAATATACACGAAGAAATGTGTATGAAAATCCTAAAAAGTCTTCCAGCCGAATGGGAGATGAAGGTCATGGCACTCGAGACATTCCATGGACCTATCAAAGACATCCAACCATGAGTTATTGTCGGACCTCAAAGCCTACGAGTTTGAGTTGAGAAGAAAAGACCGAGGAAGAGACAGTTGTACCCAAAACAACTGCTCTAATTGTTAAAGATGGGAAGAGAGCTGAGGTCAAAGAAGTCATTGACCCGGAAGAAATAGCCCTAATGGTTAAAAGATTCAACAAGTTCTTCAATAAGAACTACAAGAGAGAAAGGAGAATCTTCCGGAAGACACTCGGCTCCAAATCAAGGGAAGACAAAGCCAACCAAGAGAACAGATCATCAAAAAGTTGAGTATCAAAGGGCTGACAACTCAAGAATGGAAAGAGTCGATCAAAAGGCTGAATATCTATGTTGGAACCAGAGACAACCAGGTCACTACGCCATTGATCGCTCATATCCTGTAGTCAACAAGTACAGGGATGAAGAAGAAAGAAAGATCTTGAGAAAAAGAAGACAAGAAAGGAAAAAGCAATGATGGTCGAGAGATCACAAAAAACCAAGTCAAGGGAGACAATGATTGTAGAGCAAAGGATGAAGTGACTACTCAAGTGACTCGAAGAAGAAGCCTCGATCCGCTTAATGGCCAAAGAACAAGATCAAGAAGATGAGGTACAATCTAACTCAACAAACTCGGACACTAGTGATAGTGATCAGACACACACACTTCATCACCCACCGATCTTTATGATTCATTAGGCAAAATGATGAAAGATTTTGAACACATTAAATCCTCACACACACTATTGAATGAGGAAAACAAAATTTACTCAAAAGTCAAACTCAAAGTCGACTAAGGAGCCGAGAACTCTAAGTCAAATAGTCATTGAAAATGAAAGTTTAAAGGCTGAAAATGCTAAATTAGTAGCAGAAATTGCTGCTATAGAAAAGAGGGAGAATGACCTCAAGAATGTTATTGCCTCATTCACTAAGGCATCCAAATCATTGGATGATCTTATCATGAGTCAAAGAGAATGTGGAGACAAGACAGGCTTAGGATTTAGTTCCTCTGTGCTATGTCAAACCTCAAAAGTAATTTTGGAAAAAGGATCTTCAAGTCATGAAGAGTCTGAAAAATCCAAAACTCTAAATGTCACACACACATTCACTCCAAAGCACAATAACAAGCAAACTGGCCTTGGTTACAAAGGAAAAGGAAAACAACCAGTTGAGTGTCTTTGAAAGGATACCGAGAAGAGATTCACCAGTCCTCAAAGAAACTCCTAACGAGAAAATACTCTGTAAAGAAGAAGCGAGCTACCAAAACCCCAGAAAATCCATAAAAGAAAAACATATGATGGGAATGGTAGAAAATATCCAAGCCAAGTGATTGGAATAATGAGAACTATCAAAGACCAGACTTATGGAATATAAGCCCAAATGGCAAAGGCCTAGAACTCAAAGAAAGGCCATTCCAAAAGCATAAGAGCTTTCATCAAAGACACATATGCACCTAGGCACTACACTCAAAGACACCACAATTACCCAAGGAAGGCAATTGCTAAAACACATATGCAGGCATACGGACAAAAGAGACAGCTTGTATGAACCTAGAATCCCCAAGCAATTTGCCAGGATTAATTATGATTATGGCAGACGATAGATGGCAACCTCTTAGAGTCAAATCATTTGGCTATAGGTTGGTTGGATCATCTTACAATTCTAACCCCTCGGACCCGCACAAGTATGGGTACCTAAAACTTAATTTCTTGATTGCGGTTCAAGGAACAACTGAAAGCCAAGGAACCTGGTACATGGATAGTGGTCGTTCCGGACATATGACAGAAATAAGAGAAATGTCAAAATTCAAGGAAGTCAAAGGAGCAAAAGTCATATTTGGAGGAAATGAAGCTCTTGGTAAAATAAGAGGCATTGGATCCATCAAGAGGAATGGATTAGAAATCACGGATGTTGCATATGTTGAAGGACTCAACTTCAACTTACATCGAGTATCGATCGGCTCTGTGACAAGGGCTACAATGTTGGATTCAACATGGGTATATGCCAAATAAAGGATATTGAATCAAATGAAGTTGTCTTTGCAAGGATGTAGACAAAAAACATGTATGTAGTGGATTGGTCAATCGCAACACCCAAAGACTTTTTGTACAAGCAAAGAGCGCAATTGGTGAATCAAGTTGATGTGGCACAAAAAGCGAGTCACCGAATTTCAAAACAATTAACAAGTCGGCAAGAAGGCATCTTGTAGAAGGACTTCCAGACTCGATACAAGAAGGAGAGTATATGTGATGCATGTCGGAAGGAAAACAATCAAGTCGTCATTCAAAGAAAAGACATGCCCATCCTCAACAAGAATATTGCATCTACTTCATATGGATCTATTTGGCCCAAAGGGAACCAAACAAAGATAAGTGGAAAGAAATACACCTTGGTAGTAGTAGATGACTACTCAAGATATACATGGACAATATTCATGTGTAAGAAGAAAGAAACTCTACAAAAACTACCACAAAATGATGAAGAGAATTCAAAATGAGAAGAGTCAAACCATTATCAAAATAAGATCGGATAGAGAACCGAGTTTGTCAATGGTATAATAACTCGATTGTATTGAGAATGGTATTGGTCATGAACTATCGCAAGAAGAACTCCACAAATGAAATGGAGTTGCGAGAAAGAAGGAATAGAACCCTCAAAGAAGCAAAGGACCATGTTAGCTGAAGCAGGTTACCAAAAATATTTTTGGTCAAGCAATCAACACGACTTTGCTACACCCAAAACAGATGTATGATAAATAGAGTACCGACAAAGACTCCCTATGAGATCTGGATCGAAGAAAACCAAGTGTTGCATATTTCGAATATTTGGATGTAAATGCTTCATCCACAACAATGGCAAAGACAACCTAAAGGCCTTTGATGCTAAAGTCGATGAAGGTATCTTCTTAGGATACTCACTGAAAGCAAAGCCTACAAGAGTACTCAACAAAAAGAACTATGGTTGCGTAAGAATCCATTCATGTAGTATTCGATGAGCCAAATGTAAATGGAGAAGACATTGAAGAATCACCGATAGGTCAATCATCCAACCATACGAAGAGTCCCTATGTTGAAGTCAAGCCGAAATATCAATTCGTAAGAAGATGAGATAGTTGAATCTCAAAAACAATTTGGAAAATTTGCGCTAAGTGATTACGAGAGAGTCGACCACAAAGAACACACCGCAAGTCGATCAATCCAGCTAACTTACTCCAACTCGATGTAAGATGGCCGAGAGACCATCCACCGTAACTTGTCATTGGAGATATAAGAGAAGGTGTCAAAACAAGATCCGAACTCAACAAGAAGCTATGTTCACATGCTTCATCTCGCAAATAGAGCCAAAAGATGTGTCACAAGCATTGGATGACACACATTGGATTCAAGCTATGCAAGAAGAGTTGAATCGCTTTGAAAGAAATAAAGTATGGGAATTAGTGCAAAGACCCATACATCAAAATGTTATTGGAACCAAATGGGTGCTCGAAATAAGATGAACGAGGAAGGCTCGGGTAAGAAACAAAGCAAGACTAGTAGCCAAAGGATATTGCCAAGAAGAAGGGATAGATTTTGATGAAACATTTGCCCTCGTAGCAAGATTGGAAGCTATAAGGATGTTTCTTGCATATGCAGCTCACAAGAATTTCATTGTATATCGATGGATGTAAAAAGTGCATTCCTAAATGGTTTATTGGAAGAAGAAGTGTATGTTGAACAACCTCCAGGATTTGAACAGAAGACTCTTGGAGATAAGGTATACAAACTCAAGAAAGCCCCGTATGGATTGAAACAGGCACCCAGAGTATGGTATGACACCTGTCACAATTCCTAATCGAAAATGGATTCACAAAAGGAAAAGTAGATAGAACACTTTTTAGAATTCAAGACAAGAAGAGTATACTTTGCTTGTTCAAATATATGTGGATGACATCATTTTTGGATCCACTAACAAAGAGTCAGTGAAAATTTTCAAACCTCATGCAAAGTAAGTTTGAAATGAGCATGATGGGAGAGTCGACATTCTTCCTTGGACTCCAAGTGAAACAATTTGAAGGATGGAACCTTCATAAGTCAAACAAAATATACCGAGATTTAATGAAGAAGTTTGGTATGGAAGAGAAGTCTTCCGAAAAATACCAATGAACACATCACCAAAATGGACATGGATGCGGATGGCAAACCTCAGATCAAACAAGATACATAGCACTTATTGGATCATCGCTCTATCTCACAAAGAAGCGAGCCGGACATCACCTTTCTTTGTAGGTGTATGTGCAAGATTTCAATCTGCTCCAAAAGAAAGCCATATGACAAAGAAATAAGAGAATATTGAGATACCCGAAAGGAAGCCAAGAAGTAGGCTATGGTATCCAAAGGAAGGTGGATTCAAGCTAATTGGCTATTCAGATTCGACTATCTTTGGATGCAGAGTGGACAGAAGAGCACTTCGTGGCACATTTCAAATGCTAGGAAACAGACTAATTTCTGGTTTAGCAAGAAGCAAAACTCAATAGCCACCTCTACACCGAGGCGCGGGAATACATAGTCATGGGCAAATTGTTATTGCCCAAGTCCTATGGATGAGACAAAGAAATGAGAGACTATGAAGTTGAGGAAAAGAAATTCCAATCATGTGTGATAACACAAGTGCAATAGCTATCACTCAAAATCCCGTGTTGCACTCAAGAACAAAACATATTGATGTCGAGATATCACTTCATAAGAGACCATGTTGAAAAGAAGGACATCATCCTGGAATATATCTCAACGATAAACAATTAGCCGATATCTTCACAAAACCATTATGTGAGTCAAGATTTGAAGAACTCAAACATGAGTTGGGATTAATTGAACTAAGCCGACACACGTAAGAATCAAAGAAAAGAAATGGAACAAAAGGAGGTGAAAAAGAGTCGAAAATAGAAATCACCAAGAATCACCAGATTGATCGAAGACAATTTACACAAGTCACCGATAAATTGAGTCACTAAGAGAACTGTGAGAAGTAGAGTTAAATCGGCTAAGGGATAAGCTGAATAATTTATGAGCAAAGTGACAAAAACGCTGTCGTTACGACTAAGCGGGAATGTTTTAAGGAACACGTCAAAGATAATGATGATGTGTACGGACATAAAGCCGCACACCAAGCTTATGATTGGATATAAATGTCTTTGCCGCATTAAATACGAGACATGAAATGCTCAATAAGCGTCAAAATCCAAGCCATTGATTTCGATCACAATTCAAAACCACCCGCACGCCCTTTCATAAACCATATTTAAACTATTTTCGTCCTGTTTCTCTCTCACACTTCTAAAAACTGCTTCATCTCTTTCTCTCAAAAGCAAAGGCAAAAATACTCTCGAAACCCTATCAACCTTCAAATCAATTTCTGAGTTTTTTCCTTGATATAATCCTGAGAAATGGCACCAACTTATGACTTTACCAAGTTAGGAAAGCAAATCCACACCTGTTCGACGGTGGATTTCGAAAACGGAATGGTGAAGCGAGGGGTCCGACGACACCCTGGTGAAGAAAATCGCCGAGAAGTTGGAAACGCCCCAAGCTAAAACCGTTTCTAACATCGAAATATCCGATGACATAGGTGGAGGAGGTCACACAATTCTACGTGAATGCTGAGATTCACGATGAAGGAATCAAGTCATCTGCTCACGGAAAGCAATCGACTATCTCTCGAATGATTTGGTGAATATTGCTCACTACTAGCGGAAAGGAGCATCCGAGATTAAAGAAGGCGATGTAAACTTGGTGACGATGGAAAGAAATAGCCAAGTCCGACTTTGCTTTGATAAAATAATATACACAACAAACAAGAGATCACGCCAAGGAGGATTATCACAAGTTGTTGGACATAGTTGCCAAATGTATCGACATCAAATTTGGCGACTTTGACCAATCAAAAGGAAAAGCTGATTGTAATGGCTGCAATCATCGAAGAAAAGAAGATAAATCGGGCTGAGTTCGCTCACAGCAGACTGCGAACGTGGGAACAAGTCCTTCAAAGAAGATGGTTCATTTGGAGGATCCCTAGGATATGGCCTGGTGATTGGCCGGCTATTGGAGGTGAAAGGAGTCCCTCTTAGACATGGGAAGGCATTCCATGTTAACAAGAGGATGTTCGAGCAAACCTCTCTGCGCACTGAAAAGAGCTTACGCCAAGAGAGCCGACACAAGTGAGGGGGAATCACTGACCCCAAGATACAAATGTTTCCTCTCCAGGCCAAGAAGAAAGTTGCCCCTGCAACTAAGAAGATCTGCCGCCCCTGAAAGAAAAAAACAAACATGCTCCCGCCCCTGCAGCACAGAGTCACCCGCCCCAGCAGCCGTGTCTCTGCCCTGCCCGCAGCAGCCGGTCGAGAAGGACTCACAAATACCTTCTCCGATCGTCAAGAAGAGGAGAACCGAGAAGCCACGACGGCCCGCTCCTCGAGAAAAAGACACCAAGACGCCCCACCGCACAAGACTCGAAAGACAACATCTCGAACCCGAAATTCCCCTGGTACAAAACCAGAGACGAAGAAGAATCGTCAAGCGTCCGAATGAGAAACCAAATGAGTCGATTACTCACCAAAGACAAATACCGGAGACTACTGGAGAAGTAGAGTCTCCAGATGTAGTTGATGAAACAGCCAAGTCTGGCCAAGGCGATCAGTGAGGCAACCAGAAGACACAAAGTAACTCACACACCGAAGCACAAGAAGAACTCCGTCGGAGCAGATAGTGATGTAATGATTCTATCTCCACCTTACCCGACATCCAAAATCGTCTGCGTGAGTGGAGGAAATGGAAGTTGAGCAAGTCAAGGGAACAGTTCCAACGGCCCGAGTTCATAGAAGAAGAAGAGGAACTGCTAAATTTCCTTGGATTAACTACTGTGCTCCCACTGATGAAGACAATCGCACAGACATCCTGCAGATCTACAAGGACAGACGAGAGAGAAAAGCAAGTTGAAGAAAGCCGAAGCACGTGAGAAGGCAAGCATCCGCCTATCTCCCGCACCACGAACACACACATCCTCTCCTTGATGTCTTCTCCGACAGCGACGAGGAACCAGGAGAATGTTGCTGCCACGGAAGAGTTGCAAATGCAGCAAGCATTGCACGAATCAAGAATCCTTCACGAGCAAAGACGATGGAGGGACTAGGAGAGTCCTCCAAAACACACCGAAATCGATCCAATGGGAGTGGTTCAAGAATAGCCATGATGTTGCTGCTACCACTTCCCACTCACTCGGAAGAAGGCATAAGGGACATGGCGATGAACGGGATAGTGGGGACCCCAATCGAGCCAACCCCTATTGAAGGTGTGCTACCACCCGCCCCAACTACTGAACAATCTATCCAAACAAATGAATTTAGAGACGAGTGACCCCATTCCAAGTCACTCACCGGTGCGCCACCGAGGGGGAAACTCCCTCCACTGCAAAGCAAGGTCGGAGGATGCTGCAGATGACTCCACAACGAATCAAGGAGGCGAAGAAGAGAAATTACAATCACAAGAAGAACAAAGCAAGTTGCCATCAACGGCTCGGACGATTGAGATGTCTCGGTGAGGTGCCAATCTATGAAGGCTAATGACGCTGCGATGCGGTCGAGGCACGAGGAAGGAATGTACCGGGAGTTAACACTGGGCGATGAAAGTGCAATCCATGGGGTTGAGACTCCAATGGATGCCATCGTAGAAGACCCTAAGACACCGACACTGTCGAAAGGGAGGACCAAGCCTCGCGCAGGTAGAGACTGCCGGAGGTAATGAAGGCCCACGGGAGGTTGAGACTTCCCGGGGTAAAGAAGTCGAAGTAGAGAACATCCCTCCTGCTATCATCGACCCATCCGAGAAGGAGATCGTGCACTTCATGATTCCCAGACAACCCTGATGTCACTTTTCCGGGATCGGAAAGGCGAAGAAGAAGCTGAGTCATCCCCATGACAAATCCAAAAGACTCACTGTGGATGTTCCAAGCACGAGCAAGTCTCGATCCCAAGACTACTCGTCAAACTTTTAACTTTGATGATGAGCCACCATCGAAATCTCATCATCGTCCGATGACGCTTCGATAAGGCCGAGGACCAGTCTATCGAAATGGAAAAACCAAATGAGACCAACGGCTGTTAAGACAAATGAGGCTCAGCAAGCCGGGTCTACTTCACAACAGAACCCAAATGAACAAGAGACCACCGCACAGCTCCTCAAGCTGCAGCAGGATCGATTCCCAAAAGAACTTCATGCGCACCGCTCATCATCGAATGCATCCCGATCGGCGGTGATGAATCTTTTGTAGAATCTTTCCTTTCTCACTGGAGATACCAGAACTCCACGAAGAGTCGAAATGAACAAGCACGCTATTACAAACCAGCTCCTGTTCTTCCAACATACACCATTGTTCCATTGATTATGACTTCGATCTTTGTATGGCCATCACCGCAATGAAGAATCACCAAGTTCGAGAAGTGTTCAAAGCACTCTTTCCGAGGTTGAACGGATGGAGAGGCATCGAGCCTCTTTGGACATGCGACCGACAACAGAGATGCCAACCTTACAAACGACTTGAGAGGCATCACAACGTCGAGGGTAAGGAATGGTGGCAACAAAGAAGAATCAATGCGTGTGGAACAGGAGATACTTCAGAACTTTGTTCAACAAGTGCGGTGTGGAGAGTCGAAAATGCTTGATGCAAAAACGAAGTGAGAGAACACATTGAGCATATGCATGAAGCTCACGCCCGAAATCAAGCTGCTGCGTGAGCAAAATACAAATGATATACAGCGTTTGGAAGAACACATGACGGGAAAATTCAGCTTCTCATGGCCGAGATGAAGTTGATTTCAAGCAGAGTCCAACGCTACTCGATCCGAATTCGTGCGCTTACAATGCAAAGCAGACTTGAAGCGAACTCGACTAACCGCAGGCTCGATTTCATGCTTGCCAAGATGTTCCCTGGGGTTCCTCTATCCTTTGATGATGCCAAAAAGAGGGAAGAGGAATACCTTAAAGCAAAGAAAATCAAGCCGAAAGAAAGGAGCAAAATGAGAAGGGAACAACCGAGAAGGAAAATCACCGAGGAAATTTTGAAACAAAAGAAAGGAAAATCTGCCGAGGGGAAGGATCAAAAGATATGACCTTGATGATTGCACAAACCCTCAACAAGGTCCTGTCACACGGTGACATTATAAGCGAAAAAATCCCGTGACTCGCCACTCCAACACTCGATGTATCTATCTATGGGCCGAAAAGAGAAAACAATTGAAGCGGGGATGAAGGAAGTGGAAGGAAGAATGGATGCCAGGGTGATGAACATCTTGAAAGAACATGGAGGCATTCCGGTTGGACAGAGACACGTATGCCATTTCGGATGTCGGGACAGCCCACGATCGCCTGACGAATTCAAAACGCTCGAATCAAGGATATTTTGCAAATATGTCTATGGCTCAAGCTTGGGACTTGTATCTTGGGAAAAGGGTCTCACGTTATGTGAAGAAGGCGACAGCAACGCAGACTCCTAGGCGATCACTCTGGGTTACTCGCTAGTCACTCACCGGGAAGAAGAAGACCAAGACAAAGATACGCCCCAGGTAGAGGAAGAAGCGATGAGTGGAGGAAGAAGCTTGGACTGGGGCCTCCGCCCAAGAATATTGAATACGTAGATCCGGGAAAGAAAGGAGGGATCTACTTTGGTGGGCTTGACCAAGTGGCAAATTTAAAAGTGGCTAAAACTAACGCCGAGTATGCAAAAAGATTAGAAGAAGAAAACAAGAGACAAACTCAGCTATGGCGGGAGAGGGACAGGAAAGATTAAGAAAAGATGAAGCTCCCAGAAGGCATATGAAAAGAAAAAGAAGGCAAATGGGATTTACGAGAAGAAGAGAAGAAGAGAAGAAGATGTCTTGAACAAGATGAAAGAAGGAGAAAATGAAGGAGATGAAGTGTTCTTTGTCAACCCTTCGTGTATTTTATTATGTAAATACATACAATGTAAGTCTTCTCAGATTAAAGCTATAAACTCTTTATTTTTTTGTGAAGACAATTATATACTCGATACACCTTGTAAACAAATGTTAAGTACAAGAATGATATGATCAATAAAAAGATTGATTCTCACATATACATTCTATGTCAATACACTATCTCAGTATGTATCTTTGTTATTTGCATCTTTGTATGGTTTAAGTTTTGGCATCATCAAAAAGGGGGAAATTGTTAGGAATTTTATTGTTTAGATTTTGATGAATGCCATGTAAAACTTAGAATAGAAAGTTGGCACCCCAATTCTTGTTGTAAAATGCATTGTAATAAATAGAGCCGCCAAGCCGAGTTAAGTCACCTACGCCCTAACATGCAAGAAGACAATCAAGATCGGAAGGAAAACTCACGCGAGACAAATGAGTATGACAAAGAAGAGTAGACGGAACTCTATCAAGAAGCAACAGATGCACTGAGTGGAGCATCGAAAGTCAACTCAAGAAAAGCCAAGTCTCAAATTGAAGTGACAAGAGTCATCCAATGATTGGAAGTCGACTCTAAGTCACCTGGGAAAACAAGGAAATGCAATCAAGTCGAGATAATCAAAAAGAACCGTTGCACGTAAAATCAAGAGATTTACTTAAACAAGTAATATCTCCATACCACCTTTCTTGGAGTGCTCGATCTGAAGCGTGCAAAAGGAATGAACCAATGGGAAACACTACACCGTGTCGAACTCAAAAGGTGAAAGAACAATTCATACGAGGAAACGGCAATTCCAAGAACTCAAGCCAACGACGCAGTGACTTTCAAAAATAAGCCTATCTCTTCAACGGGCAAATTTTTGAAAGTTCACTATAAAAGGCCGAGGAGTTTGTTTGAGATGAAGAGATGACACACACGTGAGATATACAAGCATATTAGAAAAATCAAAACATTCTCAATCCTCTAGCCTACATTACGAAGTACTTCAATCCAACACTCACCGTGAAGGAAAGAGAACTTCAATCGCTTGAAGAGGAAAATATCGAAAACAAGGGGTCTACATTCCGGGAAGGATTGTAGAAAGGTTCAAGGTTGAACCAAGTCTTAAGCTTTTGGAGGGCTTCGTGATCAAATCCAAAGAGCTTGAGCAAGTGAGTCAAGTAACAAGGCAAATGCCTGCGAAGAAGTTGAGTCGCGAGAAGCCACCGAGTGATCAAGGCGTCTCAGATCGAGTCCCTAAGGATCAAGTCGGCCGTTGTGATCAAGACTTGTATCCGGGACTGCTACCACTTTGTAAACCGATCATTACTTAGTGGATTCCTCCAGGAGTTGGAGAAGAGAGGAGTAGAAGAATTACCCCATCTTCGAACCTCTATAAAAACTTCACGTGTCATTTACATTTCAAAGATTTAAATTCATGCACTTTTAATCGCTTATATCTCACGATAAATTTGCTATCCATTTGATAATTTATAAGTACTAAATCAAGCTCTAAAATTTTGCTTAATCAAACTTAAGGGTGTTAAGACTTCCAAAAATAAAACCACATTGAGTTAAATTATAGCCAACAAATGAGTTACTCCATCAATAGCTCACCGAGTCTCTGAGAGATTAACTCTACCTTGAGTGACTAATTCGACCGTCCATCAAGGACACACTGTAGAATCAACTCAGAGATTTAAAAGGACTAAATCGAAAATTTGGTAAGGTTTATTCAACCCCCTTCTAAACCTTACACTTACACCCCTTGGGACCTACACAAGTACAAGAATGAAAAATGTGTATGAAAGTGTAATATGTACATCAACAATGCTCCTATTTATAGAACTTCCAACCAGGCCTTGGGACTCTTCACCACAGGCGGAACTTCAAAGATAATGGTTGTAACCTCCAGGTAGTGGGCACTCCACTATGCTGTAATCTCCAAGTAGTGGCCACTCCACTATGTTGTAACTTCCAAGTAGTTGACAGAGTTGTGTTGTTTCATTTTTAAAAGTCGCAGCTTTCGACTTTTAACTTGCAAATCGATTTGTTTCACATGTATATAGTTATTTCATCTTTCACACTCTTACAAACCCACTTACTTATATATTGAATAAAATTAACATTTTATTCCCATGTGGGATGGTGTCTTTTCACCTTCCCATCATCCATTATCCCATTTCCAAATGACTAACTTGTGGATTTTTTTTCTCACTCACCACTAAATGGTTTTGAGAAGTTAAATATACCACACTCATCTACTCGAAACGTAGAATTTTAATTTAATATTTAATTTCTCCGAAATTAAATAATTAGTCACTAAAAAATTGGTCAAAGTTAGGTATTAAACCATTACTTCTCAAACCAATTTCCAACAAATATTTGAATCAGTTCGATGCATTTAAGATGCTCCTTGTGGCATATCTTTAATCTTCGCAACTTATTTTGATCTGATTATATTGAATTGAAAAAAATTTAAAGGTTAAATACAAAAATGACTCCTAAGGTCTAGTCTAGCTAATTACATAAAAATCCAATTATATTTTAAAATTATAAATAGGCCATTGACATTTGTTTCCGTTTACAAACTACACCCTTTGTGGCTTTGTTATATAGGTAAATGGAAATCTCAAATGAATGTTTCTAACGCTTTTAAGGGGTATTTTGTAATTTTGTAAGATAGTTGGAGTGTTTTGCAATTAGGCTAAACCTGGGGATAGTTATTGTAATTGTCCCTAAATTTAATATGTCACACGTCTTAGAATTGTTTCAATTAAATAACCAATTAATCAAATCATAAATCGTAGAAGTTGTAGTCTAACTTATAGTTCAAAAATGGGTACTCTAGTTCCACGCAAAACCACATCAAACTTGATATATATATATATATATATATATATATATGAAAAAGGTTATACGAGACCACCTCATAGGGTGAGTCCATAATGACCAATCCTAGCCACATATCTAAATTTTTTAATGGTTGCAATTTTAGAGCTTAAATTGCAGATTAGATGCTGGTAATTAAACAAAGGGGTAAATTAGTCATCCTACAAAATTACCCAATATTAATGGGATTCAGTTCACTATATTGTGATCACGCAATCTTCTACATCTCACAACAAATTCAACATGAACAAATCATCATCCTCCTTCTTCTTCAACGCACTACTATGAGAAATCCTTCTTCCTTCTTCAATGTACTACAATGTGAAAAAAGTTACAGACAATTCGCCATAGTTTCTAGAGCTCGACTACATTTCGAAGGTTGCTTATGAAGATGTAATTTTTTGTTGTATAGATGTGTCATGGTGCTTTTAGTTATATTAACTACATAAGCAGGTCATAAGCAACAAACTCATACTACATAAGAAACAAACTTGTACTACATCAGCAACGAATATACACTACGTATGCACCACGGATATATTAACTACATAAGCAAGTCATAAGCAACAAACTCATACTACATAAGCAACAAGCCTATATTACATAAGCAACGAATATACACTATGTATGCACCACAGATACATTTACTACATAAGCAAGTCATAAGCAACAAACCCATACTACATAAACGATAAGCCTATACTACATAAGCAACGAATATAAACTATATATGCAACACAAATACATTAACTACATAAGCAAGTAATAAGAAACAACCATATACTACATAAGAAACAAATATACACTACATATTCAACACATATATAATTAAATTACACGTGCAATATGGTTATACTACACATGCAATATGATTATATTTCATAAGCAGTTAACAACAGAATACCCTGGAGAAAAAAATGTGAATATGAGTGATATGGGTTACTCAAAAATTGAAAGAACGTGTCGTGTGAAAAGGGGAATGACATTGGACGTGATTGAGATTGAACTCTGTTAAGTTGGTTTTATACCAATGTATTGAATATTCTAGACTAGGATTTTGCATTGTTTTCGGGTATTTTAGTGTTGTTTGAGTCAAGTTTGTGTCATTTATTGTCGTTTGAGGTACGTAATTGATCTTGACAGCCAAAATTGAGGATAAACGGTGAAAAACGTGTTTGGACGATAAAAATCGCATCTTAGAAATGGAAAAATGGGAAAATATCGAGTAAGATCAAGTGTCGCAAAAACCCCGCCCTGCACAAAAGACGGGGTTGAAATAGTACAGTGGGCTAAACATGGGTGGACGCTGCAAAGACCCACATGCAAGAGGCTGCAGCGCAGCCAAAAATACATACACAAGAACAGGGAAGCAGGCGCCGCAGACGCCTGTTAAGGGGTTGCAACGCCCGACATGTAGCAAGATAGACGAGTGATGCGCGGCCGCAACGCCAAAGAAGCTGCAGCCAGCGCGAGCAAAGGAGCAGCAGGGACGGCGTGCGGCATCTGGGGACGACGAAGGGCTCGCTGCAGCACCATTCCGGGCACGCTGCAGCAAGCGATGAAGGCCACGGCAGAAGACAAGATAAGCGCGTAAGCAGGCACAAAGAATAAGACGAGATAGGCGATGCAGCGCGCGTATGGGCCTGAACGTGCGCGAGTTATATTATGGGCCTTTTTTACGGAATTTCTAGGGTTTCAAGCCTATAAATAGAAGAAAGGACGTACGAACAAGAGGGTCGGACATTATTTTGAGCACAACGCAAGGAAAGAGACACGAAGCTAGGGTTCGGGACGGCAATTGGAGGCACTTCTCGTCTGGACACAGAGAGAATTCCTTCTCTTTTCTTCTCAATTCTTTCTTTGTTTTTCTTTGTCGATTTCTTGAGATGTATAATTATTTCTTCATGAGTTTTTATACGTCCATTATGAGCTAAACCCATCTTTCTAGGGGATTGATGTAACTTCCGTTTGAACCTATGTTTTGATTTCCAGTTTATGAAATTCGCATATTTATTAATCTATTTGTGCTATTTGATTTGATTGTATCTGGAATATCCGATCAATAATTTAGATTGTTTGGTGTGTTTGATTTGACGCCGAGAGAGTAATTGAATGTCCGCCATAGAATAGCACAACTGGTCTCATAGAATCGAGAGGTTTATGAATCTTTTGAAGCTTTTGATAGAATATTCATTGAGCGTATTAGGGTTTAATTTATGATTTTTATAGAGATATCGAAATCAGAAATTGGAACCTAGAATCACTTGGCACTCGAGAGAGGGAGTGATAAACGGTAGGAATATTGGCTTATAGATTAATAACTTGTGATTAATAAACTGGATTAAAAACATAGGGGATACCTAGGTGAAATCAACCCTCTAGAATTCATCTTCTACGTGTTTGATTAATTGTCTGAACCATTTATTTGATTATTTTTAGATTTCTTTTTAGTTTAGTAAACACTCATCTCTTTTCGATTTCTAGATAGAATTAAGCAATTTTAATTATAGTACTTAGTTTAAAATTCGATAACAATCCCTGTGGAGACGATAACCCTACTTTCAAAACCTATACTAAAACTTGACACCGTACGCTTGCAGTAAGATTTTCACGATCAAGTTGGCGCCGTTGCCGGGGATTGTTTTATCTTATCTTAAACTAATATTATTACCACGTAGTCTTAATCCTAATCTAGACTAGTATAGGGTTTATAATTTTGTTCTTCTCATTTGACTTGTCTGTTTATGCGAGATTCCAAAGATATTAATTTGCTTCCTTTTAATCCGAGATTGAAAGGACACGCCGAGCAATCCGAGCAAAGAAAAGCAAGCAGAGAATCGAGCAATGGCGCATAGGGGGACAATGAGAATAACGGAAATTGGGTCGTGAATGTGCCACCACACCGAGGCACCGTAAAGGGCAATCCGGGATTACTTTGACCGTGAACCGTAACTACCTCACTGTGCGGCAGCCCATTAATGCAAATAATTTCAAATTGAAACGGGCCTCATAAGCATGGTTCAAAGAATCGGTTTGGGGAGTCCAGATGGATGATACGAATACACATCCGCCATATTCTTGAAATTTGCGACACCATCAAGATGAATGGTGTGGATGATGAGGCCATTAGATTGAGGCTTTTCCCGCTTTTCACCCGGATAAGGCCAGCAAAGGGTTACGACGTTCGCCCGGGAGTATTACGAGTGGGATGATCCGACTCAAAAATTCTTAGCAAAATTTTTCCCTCCCAAAAGAAGACACTCCAACTAAAAAGCGAGATAGCCCGGTTCAACAGATTGATTTTGAGTCGTTATACGAAGCTTGGGAGCGATTTAAAGATCTCATTTGAGATGCCCACAAAGATGGATATGCAGACCGGCAGGGTTCAAGATTTCTATAATGGGTCAATGGGCATACGAGGACGATACTAGATGCGGCATCGGGAGGTAGATTGATGGCTAAAACACCGATCGAGGCCTTACTTACTCAAGAAATGGCCACAAACAACTATCAATGGCCCTCTCGAGAGATCAAAGACCGGCCGATTCTTGTTCTTGAGCTTGATACAATGTTAGCTTTGGCGACTCACATCTCGAGTCCGACAAAGCAATTAGCAATGATGAATACCGCAACACACCACAAAGAAGCGCATTTCCACCCACAAACTGCTCACGCACCGCCACTCATGAGGCCGAGCAAGTCAATTATGTGAATAACCGGGATTTTAATAACCGAGGTAATTCATTACCAACTCACTACCACCGGGACATCGCAATCATGAGAATCTCTCTTATAGCAATAACAGAATGTATTGAATCCACCTCCGGTTATCCAAACCCATCCAGTTCAATGCACTCGGAGGTGAAAAGAAGCGATCGCTGAGGAGATGCTCGGTTCATTCATCGTGAGAGACCAGAATCGAATGAATAGGAGTGAGCGCATATTGATGGTCCGTATAATAAGATGAGCACAATGGAGACGCATATTAGGTCGACGAGACACAAATGGGTCAATTAGCTACAAAGTGAATTCATTGCAAAGCAGGCGAAAGTTCCCAAGTGATACTGAGGTTAATCCGAGAGAGCACCGTAATGCGATTTTACGTGGAAAATGAAACAAAAATTCACTGCCCCAAGAATCACCTATTTATGTGAAACCAAAGTGGAATCCAAGAAAATGAAGTTGGAAGATTTTTAGACTATCTATTTGACAGATGAGTGTAGTGCAATAGTCCACAAGAAACCACCTCGAAAAATGAAGGATCCAGGGAGTTTCACTATTCCTTGTACTATTGGAGGAGTTTTCTTTGAGAAACCACTTTGTGATCTTGGGTCCAAAGGTGAATCGATATCTCTCTCGATGTGACGAAGTTTGGGCTCGGGAGGTGAAACCATCCAATATCACTTTGCAGTTCGATCGATCCATCACCTATCCGTGGGGAATCATTGAAGACGTATTGGTAAGAGTTAATAAATTTGTTTTTCCTGTGGATTTTGTAGTGTTGGATGCGAACGAGGAGAAGAAAATACCTATCATCTTTGGGCGACTATTTTTAGCTACAACGCACGGGCTTTGATCAATGTAGAAACAGGGGAGCTAACTTTGCGGGTAAATCAATAGAAAGTTGTATTCACCATCCATCCAACCAACAGGCTGAAATTTGAATCAAATGATGGTAAGCGGATGGTTGGGAATATAGTCAAGACATTGGAGGTTGGGGAGTTTCTAAGGGGAATGTGGATAACATGCCTATTGGAGCCCCAACTTGAAGATAATCTGACATAGTCTGGTTGAAGACTGTAAACTTAGCGCTTCTTGGGAGGCAATTCAAGCCCCTTTTTATTGCTTTCTTAGTTTTAAATTAGTAGTAGTTGTTTTTGTTTTTTTCCGATGTTTTTTTTTTTCGCATTTTTAGGAGTAGTAAGTTGCATCATACCCCACCCTCTTATTTGTGCAAATCCCACATATCCCACTCCATCTTCACAAAGGAGCATTATAACACCACACACACCATATTCATCTCATCCATTCACTATTTGGTAAGTTTGCAACTTCCAAACCCCTCCCCTTGATTTTCCCCTTCTTGTGATTTTTGTGTGATTGGAGTATAGTAGTGCTAGGATAATTGTTGTTGATTTGTGGATTGTGGATTGGTTGTTCTTGCTAGACTTAGGCTTGGTATTGATTTTTGGGAATGAAATGAGTTATCCATTGCATTCACTATCTTTGACCAAATTCATGCATATGAGGTGTTTGATATAATGCCCTAATGACAATTTCACATTGTTTAGTGCTATCTTGCATGACTATGCTTATCTTTTTGACAGGGCACTATATTTTTCTACCTGGGTGCATTATGTATGTGCTTTGATTTTCAATTTCTCACCCATAACCGAATTCTTTGGTTCCATGAGTTTTGTTTTCTTGTCTACCTTGCTAGGTTGCAAAAATACGAAACCAAAGAGGGACCGGGCTAAGGCGAAGGGGAAGAACAAGACCACACCTCCAGGCATACAACACTCACGAGCTTGTGCGTTAGGATGCATTGTGAGCTTATACGAGACACCTCCTACACGTAGTAGTACCACATGACTTAAGGAGCCTTCGCTCCTCAGCTACCAGGAAAGTTCTTTTTCCCACCACTCCATTAGGGACAATGTCGTTTTAAGTTTGGGGGGTGCAGTCTGTTTTTTTTATTCTTCGAGTCGAGTCTTGAGTAAAAAAAAACGAAAAAAAAAGAGTCTAGAGTCGAGTCGGGGCATTTGTAAAACTGTAAAACTGCATGACTAAGTGAATTTGTTGAATATGAGTTGAACGGTCAAAAGAGCATGTGTTTAAACTGTGATCTATTCTTCTTTCCATTAATTCCATCTATATGTTTAACTCTGTTGATGTATTTGGGGATGATTTATGCGATTGAGTGTTCCCTTTATGATCCCACCGGATTCTAGAACTTGTCTGATAACTAGTCGAGGCGAAACCCTAGGTAAAGTAACATTAAGGAAGTGATTTAGGCCATCTTTGAACAAGCCAGAGTCTAAAATGCCTACCTTTGTATTATATTTTCCCTAGTGTCCCCCTTTGAGCCTTATAAACCCGTTTCTTTGGCAACCAATCGGATACCCAGAGCCTAAATGTGAAAATCCTAATTACCCATCACTCATACACACAAAGTATAGAAAAATGATGAAGGTTGAGGAGGGTATGATGAGAAGGGTATGTATTTAATTGAATAAATTGCCCGAGAAAAGAAAATATGAAACCCCATGTATGCAAAAGAATAAGTTTGGGGGTACCAAAAAAAATAAAAATAAAAATAGAAATAAAATGAGAAAAATCAGCGGGATTGAAGGTTCATAAACATTGGGGAGGTCAAAAGTGAAGGGTAGTTGTTAATTGGTGATTTGAAGTAATAATTGTGTGTTTGGGTGATTTGAGCCACTTATTCCTATATTTTCCTACCTTACCCTAAGCCCACATTACAAGCTTTAAAAGTCCTATTGATTCTTGTGTTACATTAGCCTACATTAGTGGAGATTAGTGTGAAAGACAAGCCTATGGAGTCCGGTAAGCATCTCATCTCTATATTCAAAAAAGTGGATCATTTTGAAAACACTTGATTGCGTGAATCTATCTGGATATTCAAAACGGGGTTGGCATGAACATTCCATCTTCATGATCACATTGTGAAAATACGTGCTTGATTGATAGTGAAATGAAATTTGATGAATGAGTTTGGTTGTGAAGTTTTGCAGTTAGTCTGTTTGAGTCAATCGTCTTTATTTTTTGTTTCCTCTAAGTTTGTTGATTTTTAGAGTCTGTACTTGCTTGAGGACAAGCAAACGTCTAAGTTTGGGGGTATTTGTTAAGTTGGTTTTATACCAATGTATTGAATATTCTAGACTAGGATTTTGCGTTGTTTTCGGGTATTTTAGTGTCGTTTGAGTCAAGAAAGTGTCATTTGTTGTCATTCGAGGTTCGGGATTGATCTTGATAGCCGAAATTGAGGATAAACGGTAAAAAACGTGTTTGGACGATCAAAATCGCATCTTAAAAGTTGAAAAATGGGAAAATATCAAGTAAGATCGCGCGCAGCTAAAACCCCAACACAAGGCCGAAATAAGATCGTGGGCTAAACATGGGTGGAAACTGCAGCCGCTCATATGCAAATGCGGGCAGCGCCAAAAATACACAGAGAGCGGGGAAGCGAAGGGCTGCAGCGCTGAGTCACTGCTAAGGCTGCAGCCCCGACATGTAGCAAAGATAGACGAGTGACGCAAGGCTGCAACGCCCAACAAAGCAGGGCTGCAGCGCAAGACGAGCGACGAAAGGTGCAACAGGCGCAGGGGACGACATGCGGCATCTGGGGACGACGAAGGCACGCCGCAGCTTATTCCGCAATTCCGGCAGGCGTGCGATGAAGGGAAATAGCGACCAAAAAGACAAGATGAGCGGCATGCGCAACAGCGCACGAGATGGGCGATGCAGTATGTGTATGGGCCTGAACGTGCGCGAGTTATATTTTGGGCCTTTTTGACGGAATTTCGAGGGTTTCAAGCCTGTAAATAGAAGAAAGGATGTACGAACAAGGGGGTCGGACATTGTTTTGAACACAACACAAGGCAAGAGACACGAAGCTAGGGTTCGGGACGGCAATTGGAGGCACTCCTCGTCTGGACACAGAGAGAATTCCTTCTCTTTTCTTCTCAATTCTTTCTTTGTTTTTCATTGTCGATTTCTTGAGATGTATAATTATTTCTTCACGAGTTTTTATACATCCATTATGAGCTAAACCCATCTTTCTAGGGTATTCTTTGAATTTACGTTTGAACCTATGTTTTGATTTCCGTTTATGAAATTCGCGTATTTATTAATCTATTTGTGCTATTTGATTTGATTGTATCCGGATTATCGATCAATAATTTAGATTGTTTGGTGTGTTTGATTTGATGCTCGAGAGAGGTAATTGAACGTCCGGCCATAGAATAGCACAACCTAGGGTCTCATAGAATCGAGAGGTTTATGAATCTTTTGAAGCCTCGTGATAGAATATTCATTGAGCGTATTAGGGTTTAATTTATGATTTTTATAGAGATATCGAAATCGAAATTGGAACCTTAATCACTTGGCACTTTCGAGAGAGGAAGTGATAAACGGTAGGAATATTGGCTTATAGATTAATAACTTGTGATTAATAAACTGGATTAAAAACATAGGGGATAACTAGGTGAAATCAACCGCCTAGAATTCATCTTCTACGTGTTTGATTAATTGTCCAACCATTTATTTACTTATTTTTAGATTTCTTTTTAGTTTAACAAACACTCGTCTCTTTTTGATTTCTAGATAGAATTAAGCTATTTTAATTATAGTACTTAGTTTAAAATTCGATAACAATCCTTGTGGAGACCATAACCCTACTTTCAAAACCTATACTAAAACTTGACACCGTACGCGCTGCATAGAGAAGATTTTCGCGATCAAACTCGAAGACTGAAAGTCGAAACACTACAACATAAATAATGTTAGGTAACACTCAAAAAATGTTACCTAATGGCCACAAAATATTACTATAGACAATAGATAGCACTGTTAGATAAATGTTTTTATCATGATTTTGATGATTTTGTTTTAATGTGTTATTACACCAAAATAATGTTTCTAAAATGTTGTCCAAATACTCCCGATCGATATAAAATATTTTTACTAATTTTTGGGAGTATTTCTTGAAGTTTATTTTCGACAAAAAAAATAGACAACACTTCTGTCTCGTGTTAGATCGATCGCCCTATAGAGCAACTTGTGCCTGAAAGTTGATCTCTTAAATAGAAAAAGACGGAATAAAAATCTTGAGGAGGTCGACCGGTGTGGCGACGGTCCGACCTAAGGGCGACCGTGCCTGAATTATCCCGAGTTACGAGTTCTCAGACGAGTTTTTGAGGACCCCGACCAGTTGACAAGGGGGTGGACCGGTCCCCCTATGTATTTTTCGTGAAATACTTTCAAATCTTTCTATCTGCACGACCGGTCGCTATAGGCTTTTGACAGCAAACCATCCGTTGGGTTTTCGAGATCTTTTCCTCAATTTAAGAGGTTGATTTCTAAGAGCTATATCTTGAATTTAATTGTATTTTTTTGTAGAATTCACTCTCCAAGAAGGAGCCAATGTCTGGAAATCAATACAAGACCTCTTGGTCTAACAAGCACTTTTATGGTGTTACACTTGCCCGTGCTACCGATAGTCTAAGGTATCACTTTTATTAGCTTTTAGTAACACTTTTTCTAATTGTTACCGTAACACTTTGAAGCAATATTTTAAAAGTGTGAATCTTATGTAACACTTTTTATATTTGTAACACTTTAAAAAAATATTTCTACAGTGTTACATATCTATATATATATGAAAACAAAGCTTTTACTAAATCTGTTTTCCCGCTCAAAGTCTCTTTCTAATTTTGTGTAACACGTTTTTTGGATTTTTATAATTATGGTAGGATCAAAGTCTCATTCTAATATTCTGGCGCACGTTTTTTGTTCATTAGCCTTAATTGTTGCAGCCTAAAATAAGTTTCAACTTTACTTATTCAATCTTTCAAAGCATTAATGAAGGTAATAATGAAAATTTTCCATATTAATAAATTTGACTTTCTTTAATATATTGATTGCAGAAGAATAATGCTTACATTATATGGTAATGGAAATCAAATCTATATTACAATAATTCTTTCGAAAGTTTCCAAAAAAAATAGTAAACAATCTGTGTAATTGTTGCCAAATCAAAATAAATAAGGGCGATAACATTAACATGGTAATTACTAATTGATAATATCTACAACTCGATTCCAATATTTTTCGCGATTACATTCACAATACTAATCGAATTAAAAAAATAATATATTCGAATTGTGGAACAAGAAATTAATCAAAATACTAACATAATTTTAGGAATAAACATTGACTTTCCATTGACAATTATTTGCCTCTAGTTTCGATTAACATTCATACAGAATCTATATAATCCAAAAAATAATGAGATTGTAATTTCATCAACTATAAAAGAAAAACTTTCTATAATAAAATAAAAGAATTCGATTTTTTTAATTAAATCCTATATATGGTGCAGTTTCAGTATCCCAATTGAATTTTTGACAATGAAAAAATTTAAAACAATAAATTAAATACCTGCAGTGAATAAACTTTCCTTTTAAAAAATTATTTTTGTTCTAATATAATCTCATACAATAAATATGTTTTTTTTGTGAATATTAATTATTTCCATATTTATTGTCACTGGCCACTTATAAATATGTGGTGCAATTTCATTACCGAACCTGCACGTTCAAAGCTTAGTATTGCAGAATAGAGAACAGAAAAAAAACAATCTTCAACTTTTTTTAAAAAAAACCCTTGCAAATGATCACTTTAATTCGCGATTTAAACATGACCAAGACTCAGTGGGTAATCAAGCTAGATTGATTAGATTAGTTTGAAAGAAGCTTGCGTACAATGATAAAAACCAGATATAGAGCCTCGAATGTGTTTTTCATGACATCGAGGTAATATATACATGCAAGTAATTTGTGATTTTGCATTTCATGTTTTACTGAGATTAATTCTTTTTTTGCAGGGGGATAGAATCCAAGGTACAGTAAGGCGGTTTCAAATTGAACAATTCAGAAAAATATTGAAAGAGGGTCGGGTATACGCTATTCGTGAGTTTATTGTAGCTAACCAAACAGATAAGTACAAAGCTGCAACAACAAAGCACAAGATATTTTTTCATGGCAGAACAAATGTTTTTGAGATGTTCGATAGTTCATTCCCAAGATTCATGTTCACTTTTAAGAATTTTTCAGAATTATCAAATCCTGCCACTGTTGATGAAACATTGCTATTTGGTAAGAATTCTGTAAATTTATCATTTCTGCAAATACATTATACTATTACATACTTTATTATTTCATAAACTGATTTGTCCAAAAATTTCAGATGTAATTGGAAAGGTAGTTTCAATGCAGTCTGCACAGACCAAGGAATTTGGAGAAAAAAAAACAAGATTCATCAAGCTAACATTAGAAGACTTGGAGTAAATTAAATTAAAAACAAATGTTGAAATACGTTTTACATGCTTAAAATTAAAATAATAATTTTCAATTTTTTATTTTACAGCAATAATCGTGTCAGTTGCACTCTATGGGAGGATTATGTGGATTTGATCCTAAAGCATCTAGAGGCCCAAGGTTTAGAGCCCTTGGTAATTATCCTTCAAATGTGTCTGGCCAAGGTTTATAGAGGTAATATTAAACAATTGTGTATTATTAAAAACTAAAAACAAATTTTAAAAACTGATAATATTTTGGTTCTTGACACTTATTTTCTATTTTTCAGATCAAGTGAAGGTGACAAATTATTTTCATGTCACAAAGATGATTGTTGACACAAGTTTGGAAGAAATAAATGAGTTCAAAGAGAGGTGTTAATCCTTGGTTCTATTATTTTTTATTAATTTAGTTTTCAACATAGTTTTTCTATATAATTATTTTCTTTTTAGGATTCCTCAAACAAGCACTCAAGCAAGATCAATAAGCTATGTAACAACTCCGTCTACTCGCACTATAGTAAAGGACTTAGAATCAGAAAATTCATCGTTTCGTACTTTGGAAACTGTACACAAGAGGAGAGGTTGTTCATTTTACATTTATGATAATAATTTTCATTTTGATTATTTTTTGTTTTCTTTGTGGCATATATATTAATTTTTTAATAAATTTTAAATTATAGGTGGGAAGCGTTTGGGTTTGCGCAAAAATTGTATCATTTATAGGAGATTGGTGGTATTTATCGTGCAGTAAATGCTTGAAGAAACTAGAAGAAGTAGGCGAACAATTATACTTTGCCAAATGTGACAGTCAGCATGATAGTGGTATGTTTAGGTACAAAATTCGCTTTCAAACTCACATGAAACGGCATGTGTGTCTCTTCTTTGTTGGGATAGAGATTGTGAGGCTTTAATAGGAAAACCATGCTCAGTTTGAGAGAAGAGTGCATGGAGGTAAACTTTATTGGATCATTTATTTTTTTATATTTTAATTGAATTTTTATATAATATTGTGTATTATTTTATTTTTTTTGGGTTTTAAATTTGTTAGACCAAAATATGGATGAAATTCCAGAGAAAATTTGTTCACTGCTGGAGATATTTTTTTTGTTCAAAGTGCAAATCAAGTCGGAGCAACTTCTTAAGTACACAGGAGCATTTACAATTGTGAAACTAACGATGATCCCGCCCGATTTCCAAATATGGTAGCTCTATTTTTGAGAGACAGGTATGTTAAAATATAATAATTGTTTTTTGTATCTTAACCAATGGCATACTAAACGTTACACAAAATTTTTTAGGAGTCTGATTTCTATTCAGAGCTTCAAGCAGATGAATCGGCACAGCTGAAGGTATTGCATTTTTTAATTTTTAAGTATTTCAATGGCAGATTAAAATAATAATATTAACTTATTTTTTATTGTTTTGATTATTTTGTGATATAATATGTAATTAACTTGTTAAGTTAATGTTTTAGTGTTTTAAATTCCTTTTTCAATTTTTTAAAGGATTATTCATCGGGGGATGAGGTGAACACCCCAGACAAAGGTCTCAAGAAATCAAGCAAAGCAGTTGAAAATTCTGGTACTAAGCGTGCATTACTCGAGGAATTCTCAAGCTCGACCACGTGTAAAAAATTGAAGAGTATTATCAAGAAGGAAGACAACAAGGATGATTAGAATGGTTAATTTTTTATTTTAGGCTTGATTAGCTATAGTTTTTAATGTTTTTGTTTTTGAACAATATTTTCAATTTATTTGTTCTGGATTTTTGTAATGTTTTGTTGAGTGCATTATTTTGCATAATGGCATTACTTAATAATATTTTTTTTTAAAATCCTGCATTAATATTATGTATTACTTTAAAGGATTATTACCATTAAATCAATGTTATGTTGGTCGTAAATAAACTAAGTTATAAGTGCATTTTTTTGATTTCCCAGATCCGATACAGACAAACTACTACTTTAAAAAAATTGTAACGCCCCGATTTGCAAATATATTTGAAAGTTATTTTTTCTTTAGGGCGTTACTATTTTAGAAAATTTACGAATTGAAATCCAAATTATTATTATTTTTTTAATAACAAAATAGGAATCAAGTTTCTCCAAACCGACATTTAATATTCCTTTAAGATCTTAACAACAAGAACCCATAATTTACATAAACTCCGCGCTCATAGACGCAACTTTATCATAAATAAGCAGCGAAAATAGTTTCAACACAAGTTTTGACTCAAAACTAGACACATTACTTTTTACAAAATGTAAATAAGCCCACATTTAATTTAAACATAAAAATTAACTTCTTACATCATAAATAAAAGAAAATGGGGATCTTGAAATTATTAAGAAATAGTGGAGCCCAGGTCGTCACATATACTTTTGCCCTGTATCTGAAAATGTTAAATAGTGGGGTGAGTGTTTTGCTACACTCGGTGGTACACTTAAGCGATCACGTAATTAATTACAAATAAGCGAGAGATGCATCATACGTGGCATTTGTACGGACAAGCCGTAACTTTGTAATATGTACGAGCTCATAATGTGAAGTGATCGTCACCACAACACATAAATATGTAATATGTACAAGACAACCGCAACATGAGATTCATGCAAAATACACTAATCATGATTAATTAAACAAATCAACTTGCATTGAATAGCAATAGTACGGTTAAGTATAAAGGTAACCCCACCGTATGTAATGTGCGAAAATAATGAATGTTGATGATGTTGTAATAGCTTTATGGATTCAAAGTGCCGCGCCAAGCTATTCTCCGAAGCTAGTTGTATGCCCTCATCTTATTTCTTTTTTTTTTCCCTTTCTCTTTTTCTTTCTTTCTTTCTATTTTCCTCATCTCTCTCTATTTTCTTCTCTTCGTTTCTCTTTTCTTTCACTCTTATTTCGGCTGAATGAATGTTTCACTGTGGCGAGATCAACACTTAACACACATATATATACTACATTTTAAGGCGGTAGAATTGGATCCATGTCAATCCATGTGTCTATTGCAAGTGGCTTATAGAAAGATATGTGTTTATCATTTGATAAACTAGGCGGTTGCTTATAAGCATTACCATTAAAATAAAGTAACTATTATATAATATATATTTGTCATGCCTGCATGTAATTCTATAGTTATCTGGGCATTTTAGCTTCTCAATTAAGAAATCAAAAGCCAAACTAAGACCCTATGTGGCAATTCATCTATCAAGCAAACTCTTTTGGCTTAAGCAAACAAGTGTTACATCCTTAGTTCATCACACATGAGAGAGTGAAAAAGCTATTATCATACATATTCGTTAGTGTTTTATGTATAATATATATTATATTGTGTACTTATAATATATATTATATTATGTACTTAATAAATTTGTATGGCCGATCAAGTTCATATATATATATATAATATCCAACTTTCTTCCAGTAAAATGAATCACAAAATTTCATTTTAATACACATAGTATTTAATATTTTGGTCAAACGAGTAGTTTTGAGATTTGTGATATTACAAAAATCATCAAATTCACATAATCAAGACCCCAAAGACCAACAGGGTTCCACTAAACTCAAGTTGTAGGGTCAAGTGGCTTTGTTAGCTTAGGGTTTTCAGAAAACTTAAATTACAAGAAAAAAAAGCAATTACAAATATCAATAAGAATTCACACATCATGAACAATAAGAATAAACTTTCCATTCTAATCTAATCGCAACTCTATATTTCATTACACAACAATAATCAATGCATTAACATTAACTGATTCAGGATATCAACAAAAGATACCGTTTTTCATGGCAATAAAGAGTCATATATGACAAGAAAATTATACATTTTCATTTATGCTTTATATGCATTTATTTTAAAGGAATCATCCAACACTTGAATCATTTTCTGTCAAACGAATCTTTAACAAAAATAATTCCATTTTTGTGTTAAGTATATATACAGATGCTAGAATTCATTAGTCTTCTTAATTTTTTCATTACTGAAAATTTCCCAAAAGCAACCGAAACCACAAACCGCAGGAACAGGACACAAAAAATACAACAAACATGAGACATCTTAAAGGAAAGATTGTTTTGGGCAATAAACGAAGAAGAGATGATACTTCTTCAAACGGTATTATAATACTGATTTCAAAAATTACTTATATTGTAGTCAATGGAGTTATTGTTTTAAGCTTACCTATCTTTCTCAAAAATTGCAACAATCTCCGTGTTTCATATTTTTGATTTCAATGTAGACCTCAAACAAAAAAAAATTAGTTATCAAATCATTTTTATGAAAAACAAAATCAATGAAAAATAAATTAAAATGACAACATTATGACTTATCTTTTTTTGACCCTTCAATCTATTTCACCATGTAATTAATTTTTTTATGTTTTCTCCTTCACCATTCAGTAGCTAATCAAGATCATAAAAATATTTAATTACTTTCAACAATTAAAATTAAAAAAATACAAATTTAAAAATCATCGAAATTTGAACACTAAAAATAAAAAAAATAATAGCCGGATTTATACTTATCTTTTATCCGCCCATTTTGCGTGTATATCCTTCGCGATCAAGATGCCACCGCAAAAAAACAACGGATCTAGCCTGCATTAAACAAAAACCCAAAAATATCAAAATATTAAAATAACATATGAAAAATATAATGAAAACCTGATTTCAAAATAGTAAAAAACATTATAAAAAATTATAGATCTAAAAGAATCACTTATTTAGATCTGCAATTCATTGTTTCAGATCTGAAATAATGAACAAAAACTTGACAAATATCGTCAATATAATATATACCAGTTTTTTTCGGCACAAATCAGAGCTGGAAAATCACTACAGAGAACTACATACAACATAACTGTCACGCCCCAAACGGGACGCGACTACGATCCACAACTTAAATACAAATAACCAAACAAATCTGACGAATATCATCAAGAACCCAATGAAACAGAGTCAATAAAGAAATGGAATAAAGAACAAGTACAAATTACAACTTACAGTCCACAATATCCATAATCCAAATTACATACCCGATATGATCTAAAGAAAACAACTTAAAATTCAAAGGGTCCTACGCCCTTCAATTACAAACCGTAATGAAGAAATACAAGAGTCCAACAACAAACACAAGAAAGGAGTCCAACAACAACAACAAGAAGTAGTAAATCCAACAAGCAAAGTACAAGGGCTCAATCCGTGGTCGGTTCAGCATCTTCAACAAAGTCCTCATCTAAAGGTTAGAAAACAGGTGGGGATGAGATAGAAATCTCAGGGAATGGGGTGATCGTGTGCAAGTGTGGCGATATATATAGTTAATGCGAGAAAACAGATTATATGAAAACGCGTGAGTATGATGCATGAATTCACACACCATCAAGCGTCGTGATAAATATATTTAAGTAATATACTTATACGATTCAAGAAAACGATTCATGGTCACACAGCACTATGTGATTCAGGCGAAGACAGTAGGATTGCGTGCGGAATATAACGCCAATCCTATGCAAGGCAAATAACGGTTGCGTCGGAATTTGTAGCGCCAACCAAACGGGTCCGATAACTCCGGAATCGTGTGGATCGACAAATGATTCCTTCGTTCTTCCTTGTAACTCCCGTGCAGGATGGTCCAAGACCGGTCACCTTATCGCTCCATAGGCAAAGACAAAATCCACAAAGAGAGCTTGCAAGGCTCGGATCTGTCATAATCATGATTATACCTCAAGTACTACGACCTGCTTCCCTTGACACACTCCGTCCTTGATTTTGGATTAGGACGATGGGGCCGAAGAGTGGAATAGCGGCCCGAGCTGCCTTCCATCCCCGACGTATCCATTCCGACCGTGAGCTCGACACACCAAGTTGACTTCGTAGGAAAAGTAAATACAAGACAGCAACAACCGACGACGAGTATGATTGATTCAGGAAGCGGTTCAGAAAATTTTGAAAATTCACGAGTAGCAATATGGCGTTGGTGGAGTTATTTGGATGAAGATGATTATCGAAGGATAAGAAATCTTCGATATCTTGAAAGATTAGGTGGAACATAAGTCCCGTTATAGATTTAAAACCGCAAGACGAGGAAGTCGCCCTGCGATTGGGTATTAATTGGTCGAATCGGTCCGATAAGTCAAGGGTTTTTTGAGAAAATAAAATACTTTAATTAAATCTCCAGGTCAGAGGGTCCAGGGATATTTTAGTAAAAGGGAAAATAATTTGAGTTAGGTCCTTTATAAAAGAAAATTTACAATTTAGCCCCGTTTTGTAAAAACCAAAACTTTGGGGTTAAAAATTGAATAAATAAATATACCGACCTTGAAACATTATGAGGCTAGTTCCTAAATTCTCCAAATTGTCTAGAGATTCAGGTTTTTTAAGTTTTGAGGTCGAGTTTTTATAAAATTCTCACATTGGCCCCAAATTTGTAATTGCCAATTCGGACCTTAAGTTTAAAATAACTGTAACTCACAAACCGAAAGGGCTTTTAATGTGATTCCAGTTGGAAAATGTCACTAAGGTTATTAGGATATTAGGACAAAAGCAGGTTTTTAAAAGAAGTAAGTGTAGGTCCTTTAACTTTTGAAAATCTCATTTTTGTCCCATTTTGAAATAATTGCCTTTAAGGCTTTTAGGGGTCCAATTGTTATGAAATTTGAACATTGGGTCCAAAATATAATTACGTTATAGTTAAGTTAGTATTTTCAGGTGCATGGGCTGCATAAGTCCTTGAAATTTCATTTGGGTCCTCAAGTTTAGTCTTTTACACTTTAGTCCCTCAATTTTAGAAAAATTACTTTCCAAGCCCTAAACACTTGGATTTTTGGAATACATTTAAAATATGTCATTTCCAGTACCTTAAGAGTGAAAATTTCAAATTTTAAAATTAAGGTCTGGTACAGTTTCAAAATTTGCAAAGTAGCCCTTAAACTTTTAAAATTTTACAATCTAGTCCTTGGGCTTTTAAAGGTTGATTTTATTTATCTTAAAACTCTTAAAACTTTATTAAAATGTCCAAAAGTCATTTTTGAACATGAGTACAGTACCAAAATTCGAAATTTGCAGAGGGGTCCTTTAAATTTTATTTTCTTGCAATTTAGTCCACCAACTTATCATTTTTGCATTTTTAAGTCCAAAATTGAAATTTAATCAATTATGCTCGACTTGTCCAGGTTATAAGTCATCCAAAACATGGATTTTAAAGATCATACACATGCATGTCCAATTCATACAAGAATTCATCACATAGAACATTAAATTGTACATGCATGCACCTAAAGTTCAATAAATAGCAATTTTGAGCAACTCTTGAGAATTTTCATGATTTGATACATAAAATTGACATGCAATACATGGATTATATATCTCAAGGGCTCATGATCAAAATTCTACATGCATTTTAATAAAAACACCTAGAAGTTGGAAAGTATTTTTCCACCCACCTTAAAATTGGAAATTGTGAAATAAAAGGATAATTTCACAATTTTTGGATGAGGCTTCTTAGGTCAGCCCCTAAGGCAAGAAATATCAAAAATTTTAAGTTAGAAAAATGAGAGAAAAATTAAGAAGAAAAAGAAGGAGATAAGAAAATGAGAAGGACTACACTTTACCTTGTGTAGTAGGTGATTGGAGACTAGTTGAAGCTTAAAAATTGGAAATTTTGGTTCAACTCCAAAATCACCTAAGGTCAGCCCCTATTTCTCAAAAATGAAAAAGGGGTGTTAAAATTTGAAAAAAAATAGAAAGAAGAGGAAAGAAGGGTTCTAGTGTCCAATTCTTACCTTGTAGTCCAAATTCTCTACTAGTTGTTCTTCAATTCTTGAAGTCCTTCTTCAAGATGATGTCAAGCTCTAATATTCAAATGGTCTTCTAAATGTACCTCCAAATCAAATTCAAACTTAAGTTAAGAAGGTGGAAGAGATGAACTAGGTGATATCAAAAATGGATTGAAGATAAAATTTCTTACCTTGTAGTATAGGTTTGGTTCGAATTTTATGAAGAATAAGGAGGAAAAATCTTGAAAATTTTCTAAGTGTAGAAGAAGAAAGTAAGAAGAAAGAGTAGAGAGAGGTAGGGAGTTTAGAGAGAGGGAGGAGAAAATTAGCTTGAGAGGTGAAATTGTTGGATGGAAATGAACATTTCCTCTAATGTGGCCGTCCACATTGATGAGAGAGGGGGAGGAAATTTTGTTTAATTTGTGTCTTGCATTTTGCCTCTTGCATGGGGAACATTTTGGAGGTCAAAGGTATGGGCATTAGAAGGTTTGAATGGAATGTTGGAAGACTTCCAACATGTTGGCAAAAATAATATTAAAGAAGTAATGTAAGAGATGATGTGTATAATATTTGAATTAATGGTATAATTATACACAAGATGACTAATATAAGGTGTAGGTGTACAAGAGTTGGATGATATTTTTACTCCAAAAATGTCATCATGGCCGTCCATACTAGGGGCTTTATGGTAATTCCATATATATATATTTTTTTGTCCCAAATTTGATGAATAGATGAAATATATCAATCTCCAAAATAATTAGTAATTTCCTTGCTCACTTATAAGTCTCATGATCACTTAATCTAAATCAAAATCTTAATTCTATAAGGTAAAAGTCTCTAAAATAAATAGTCTCTTAAAATTCTAAGGTGACTAATAAATACAAAAATAGTAATAATGATCAATCAAGTGATCATAAATGCAAAATAGAATTAATAAAGATCATGATCACAAGTAATTAAATAAAATGAAATAAAATACAAAATATATATATTATTAATATTTACCCGTCAAAGTGACGCGGTAAAATAGTCGATCAATTACATAAACGACAATAAGAATCAATTATAAGCTCGGAAAAATCGGGGCTTCACAATAATATTTGGTAAAAAAAGTTTACAAAAATTGTTGTTGTTATTAAAAACCAGATATATAATTTTTTTAAAAAAACTTTATTTAAAAAATATTTGAGACATCGGTTTCTTCTTCATCACCATAGACTGGTGACAAGACCAGAAAATGTCGAAATCGAAAAAAATAAGGAAAAAAATAAAAAATATTCAGCAATCAGTAAAATAAGGAACATAATTATTTTAAAAGCCTTTTTATTAAACGCAAATAACAAGGACAATAATTTTTAACAGATTTTATCATATCCTGTTTTTTGGCTGCGATAAAACCCACTTCATACGCTTAGGGTTTCAGAAATCAGTAAAATAACGAAAAAATCGGTTTAGAAAAAACTCTTTCTAGACGCAAATGAGAATGAGAAGACATTTTTACAGAACCTTTTGAGAAAAAACATTTTTTCTGGGTTCGATAATACTCAAACTCATCCTCTTAGGGTTTCGACCGAAAATATAGTACAGATTTCTGACCAATACACCCACGGTTGAGAACAAGCTTCGCAATAAACAGGCACAAATAGAAGTGGGGGAGTTTTTGGAGGGGGTTGTTAGATAAATGTTTTTATCAAGATTTTGATGATTTTGTTTTAATAAGATTTTATACCAAAACAATGTTTTTATATGTTGTCCAAATACTCCTAAATGATTTAAAATGTTTTTACTAATTTTTGGAGTATTTCTTAGAGTTTTTAATTTGATAAAAATTGGACAACACTTTTGATGGTTTTGTTTAAATTGGTTTTTACACCAAAACTATGTTTATAAATGTTGTCTAAATACTCCCAAATGATTTAAAATATTTTTACTAATTTTTTGGAGTATTTCTTGAAGTTTATTTTTGAAAAAAATCGGACAACATTTCAAAGGGGAGAGTCGGCCGGTGCGCCCAAAGTGGTCGACCCAGCACGAAGATGAGAAACTCGAAACAGAACATGCAAGTTTGAAAAAAAGGGAGAGGGGGACCGGTCCAGGGGAGGGCCGACCGGTCGCACCCCTGGGCGACCGGTCGAACCCCCCTTCGACCGGTCGCACCCCCCTGCAACCCCTACCTGGATCGCACTATCTTTTAAAAACGGTCGAAATCTTCAACAGGGGCAACCTCGCCCTATGTTATTTTGTGACAAAAAATTCCAACCGTTGAAATCTGTGATGACAAGATTTGCTTTTCTATTTTGAACAATATTTCTACATCTTGTGATCTTCTTTTTGTAGACAAAAGTGAAGATAAAGGAGCCTATGTTTGTGAAGCTTCCTATAAATAGAGGATGAATTGAAGACATAAGATATAACAACACAAACAAATACACAACAAGAAATCCGCAAATTTCCAAGCTTTCATATTCAACACTCTTTGTTGTATTTATAGCTAACTATTTCACTTTCACATCTTGAGGTCTAGGCTTTATTTCTTGATTACACTTTGCACTCAAATTGTAATATTCATTATTGAGTTGTAATCTTGATCTTTGGTTATCATTCAAACACAAGATATCCTTGTGAGTGTTCTTGTGGTAAGAACACACTTGGATGATCTAGGTGATAGGTGCAAGAAGATTGTGGTGATCTTCTTTTTGAGGTGTTGAAGAATTTGGTATTCTTCAAGATTGAAGATTGTGGTGATCTTCAAAGGTGCCGTTGAAGGAAGATTGTGGTAATCTTCAAAGGAGATTGTGGTAATCTCCAAAGGTTGTGTTGAAGAAGAGTGTGGTGCTCTTCTTCAAGGTGTTGTAAGTTGAATTTGTATTAATTGTGGTAATTAATAAAATTCATTTTCTTTTGAAATCCATCCCTGATATCTTTGGGGTGGTAGAGGATTAGGCCCTAGGTGGGTTGAACCTCTTTAAATCGACGCGTGTTGTTTACTTCCCGCACCTTTATTATTATCTTGGCGTAATTGTTTCGAAAAAGAGGGCATAATCGAAAAGATGGAGATAATCTATTCACCCCCCCTCTAGATTATCGTAGCCGCTTGGACTTACAAGTGGTATCAGAGCCAAACTCTTTGGCAAGCTCGTTCCACATCGCGAGTAAAGAGGAACGATCATCGGCTACGAATGAAGTCTACCTTACCGGCGCGCCTCCACCACCAAGCCACCACTATTCGATTCCAAAAATTTTACATTTTGGAAAAAAAGAATGGAATGCTATCTACAAAGTTGCGGGTTCGATATTTGGAACACGGTCGTAAATGAAGAATCTATTCCAATGATGAACACACTACACAAAGGCCTCAAAGCGTTCAATGATGAAGAGAAGAAAAGCATCTCCTTAAATGGTAAAGCTCTTAATATTATTTATTGTTCACTTACCATTTTGGAATATGATCATCTTGTAGGAATTAAATCGGCTCATGAAGTATGGAGAAAATTAGAAGAAGTATATGCAAATGAAAGGAGCCACTCAAAATCATCTACTTCTCAAATGGATACAAACCCAACATGGGATGAGCTTCCTACAACTTCCGACGTCGATGAAAACGAACGATGTCTTATGGGCTTCGAAGAAGAAAACGAGGTAAGATCTAAACCCTCCACTTCTTATGATAATGAATTACAAAATGATTATAGTGATTTGCAAAATGATTTTGATGAACTTCAAAATGAATTCCAAAGCTTACTTGTTAAATACAAAAATTTGAAAAAGGAATTCAATATTTTGAAAATTGATAAGGATAATTTATTTTCCTCTTATGAATCACTTTCATGTGATCACACCACCACATTTGACAAGGTTAGAAACCTTGAAAAAGAAAATAGTACTCTTGTTGAGGATATTAATTGCATGAAAAATGATTTATCAAAATCCAACTTGAGTCTGGATAAAATGACCGATATTATTGATGTTCATAGTTGTGATAAATTGAAACAAGGACTTGATCATAAGCCTAATGTGGTTAATCATATGAAAAGGAATCAAGTCTATAAGCATGTTGGTCATTATGCTACTAGAATTATTACTTGCTTTTATTGCGGTAAAAAGGGTCATACGGTTAATACTTGTTGGGCTAGAAATAGCTCTAATTTCTATTGGAGACCTAAAAATCTCAAAGCTAATCCCCAAGGACCCAAACACTTGAGGTAACACAAAATAATGTCATATTAGGTACCGGCGTAATAATAAAGGAAAATTCATACCGCTTGAAGATATCAAATGCCCATGTCATTTGATCAAAGGAGAATACACCATCACGATAAATTTCCAAGAAGAGGATATAATCAAAAATGGGAAGTACACAATCCTTGGAAAAATGGCAAAGTCATCATCAACAAGATGACTCTCAAAGAGGAAGACACCATCAAAAATGGGAAGGACAAAACTCGAGAAATGGGCAAAATTGGAGAAGACATCATCAACAAAATGATTTCTCAAGAGGAAGATACTATCTACAAAAGGAGAGACATAACCCGTGGAAATGGCGAAATTGGTAAATCGTATCTCTCCATTTAAATATGCATTTTATTTTGTTATTATGCATGTTTTTTTGTGTCTTAATTGCAAATGAGTTTTCAAATATTTTTAAAATTAAGGTCTTCAATGTATATTTGTGTTTTTAAAATATTTTAAAAAGGAGACCTTGTATGATGCTTATATAAACTCGTGTGCATTTACTATGACTAAAAATTTGATTTATTATCTCTTATGGATTTATATAGCATAAGCATACTTGTGATATACCTTATTGCTTTAGCCTACACCTCCATTACTATGTTTTGTGCTAGTATTGTTTTAAGAATTGTGTAGGATTCATGTATCCTCACCAATGGCTATTTATGTCATAATGTGTTAAGAGGACCATAAACTATCGAGGTACGCTTCTCATCGGTATTCATCTTATAGACTCGATATTATGTTTGCCATATGCCTATGTGCTTGATTTTCAAGATATTTCATAGTATTTCACATAAGTGCCATTAAGAGGGTGTTTTGATTTTTGAAAGGCATTATTTGACTTAGCTTGTTTTATCCGAGATTAGTAAGGGATTATACTTTATTTTGATAAGACATTTGTTTTTTATCCCTCTCTTAGTTATGCATTTTATTGCTCATATAAATGTCATTATTCTTGGTTGCTTTGTCAAAGCTCTTGATCATATGCTTCTTATAAATGAAGTCTCAACTATATGCTATCGGATTTTCAAATTTCAAAAGAGACCTTTTGTAGCTTTCTTAAGCTTATTTGAACTTGCATGACTTATTAAAATCTTAATGATATTCTAAATGCATAGTATGTGTTTCTTGCTTCATGGTCTATATATATAGTGTCTATTCCTACTATGCTTTTTTGCAAGATATTTTGTGATTGATGATTGAGGCATGTTTTTTTCACTTGGGCTATTTTTTTTAAGCGATGCCGTTAATGAGTTTGTTAAGTTGTGTAGATGAGAAATGAAGTACTCCAACTATTAGTTACCTCAAAATATTTGGATGTAAATATTCTACTATGAACACCTTAGATCAATTGGATGCCCTATGATGATAGTGATGAACAAGACAAAAAAGGTATTCCGGAACAAACTCGATGATCAAGGCAACATTGGTCGAACTAAGACGAGGTTAGTAGCTCGAAGGTATTTTCAAGAAGAAGGTAATTGATTTTGGTGTAACATTTGCACTCATAGCACATTTTGTAGCTATTTGCATTTTACTTGCCCCATTCTTGCTTTAAGAAAATTTCAAGCTTTACCAAATGGATGTTGAATCCAATTTTCTAAATGGTTTTATTCAAGTAGAAGTCTATCGGGGTTTAAATTTTTCTAGGCCAAATGATCTTTATAAAAGGTCTTGTATGGTTTCAAACAAGTACCCCATGTATGGTATGATAGACTTAGCTATTTTTGCTAAATGATTTTACAAAAGGTAAAGTTGATACTACTCTCCTTGTTTTTTTTTTTTTTTGAAAAAGGGCAAGATTGTTTGCTTGTGCATATTTATGAGAATATTTTTGTCTCAAAACTCTATGGCTACCAATGAAGAAATTGACAAAGGTTGAGAAAGGCATGTCGGTTGACAAACAAATTCGAGGTATGTTTTCTTGTATTATTCCCATAGACTCGACATTTTATATGCCTTATGTCTATATGCTCGACTTCAAAAAACTATCCCAACAAATCTCACTAAAGTGCCGTTAAAAGAAATTTTCAAATATTTGAAAGGCACTTCTTCTTATGACTTGTATATTCAAAGTATTAAAACGTTCTTATTTTTCCGGGATAACAAGTTCGGTGTTTACATTTATCAAAATATGGTTCGTCATAATCGAAATAAACATATTGAGATTCAATATTTTTTTCTAAGGGATTGCATTTTTAACAAAAACTTGAGATGTGTTTAATTCCGTCTCAAGGATAACTCGCGGATTTTTTAATCGTTTACCACCGAGTCTTTCACCTCATCTCGAGCTTGATTATGACATAATGTATATTAAATGAGGTCTATATTTGCATTTTGCATGTTTTAAAACTTAGGGGCGAAAAATCGGATTTTTGGATCAAATCTCGGACTTTTGCAAAACAGACGGATCCAGTGACCAGTTGGGGTGAGGCCGATCGGTCACCCTAGGCTTCGACCGGTCGCCCACACCCCAGACCGGTCGACCAGAGCCATTTTTGTGTTAAAATCGTCTCTGTTCTTTTTCTCAGCCATTTTGGCTCCTTTGGCTCATTTTTCGTCCCCTTTGCCAAAATCACACAAATTTCACTTCAAATTTGTTTTATTGCATATGTTTTATATTTTGGACTTCATTAAGCTCGATTATCATCATCATTGCTCATCTTTACCGAATAAATGGTAAGAATTCTACTCCATTTGCTCAATTGGGTTGAACCCTTGAGATTTTGACTTATTTGCAAAATTCTTGATGCTAGTTTCATACGAATGTGATGAGCTTAATATTTATGATGTATTGAATGTTGTTTGAACTGAATTGGTGATGAATTTTTTTGGCTTAAATGAATTTCAAAGGCGTTATATACTTCTAGTTTTATTCGACGCCTTGCCAAGTGTTCGACAAAATGTTTCAATGAAAAATTCATCACCTACGTGATTCTCTCGATTTGAAAAGTCATATAAGTTTATAGAGATCATGTTTTATCAATCAAATGAGCTTTTGCAAGTCAATTGATCAACTTTTCCCTTTTATTCGAATTTAAGCTTCAATTTTCAATAAGCTCGATAAATCGATAAATTTGCGCACTTTGATATGAATATATAATATTTTTATCGTGCTAACATTCTTTTTGATGATTCCAAAGGGGGAGAAACATGAAAAATGCTCATACGCTCAAAGAAGCGAAAATAAGCTTGCAAGAAAAGCTATAAGCTAGGGCTCTTGAAAGCCATAAGTCGTGAACAATGCTTTTATCAAGATTTTGATGATTTTGTTTTAATAAGATTTTATACCAAAACAATGTTTTTATATGTTGTCCAAATACTCCTAAATGATTTAAAATGTTTTTACTAATTTTTGGAGTATTTCTTAGAGTTTTTAATTTGATAAAAATTGGACAACACTTTTGATGGTTTTGTTTAAATTGGTTTTTACACCAAAACTATGTGTATAAATGTTGTCTAAATACTCCCAAATGATTCAAAATATTTTTACTAATTTTTTGGAGTATTTCTTGAAGTTTATTTTTGAAAAAAATCGGACAACATTTCAAAGGGAGGTCGACCGGTCGCCCAAAGTGGTCGACCGGTACACAAGATGACAAACTCGAAACAAAACATGCAAGTTTGAAAAAAGGGAGAGGGGACCGGTCTAGGGAGGGGACCGGTCGCACCCTGGGCGGCACGGTCGAACCCCTCTTCGACCGGTCGCACCCCCTAAACCCCTACCTGGATCGCACTATCTTTTAAAAACGGTCGAAATCTTCAACGGGGCAACCCGGTCGCCTATGCTATTTTGTGACAAACAAAATTCCAACCGTTGAAATCTGTGGATGACAAGATTTGCTTTTCTATTTTGAACAATATTTCTACATCTTGTGATCTTCTTTTTGTAGACAAAAGTGAAGATAAAGGAGCCTATGTTGGGAGCCTATGTTGGTGAAGCTTCCCTATAAATAGAGGATGAATTGAAGACATAAGATATAACAACACAAGCAAATACACAACAAGAAATCTGCAAATTTCCAAGCTTTCATAGTCAACACTCTTTGTTGTATTTATAGCCTAAGTATTTCACTTTCACATCTTGAGGTCTAGGCTTTATTTTTTGATTACACTTTGCACTCAAATTGTAATATTCATTATTGAGTTGTAATCTTGATCTTTGGTTATCATTCAAACACAAGATATCCTTGTGAGTGTTCTTGTGGTAAGAACACACTTGGATGATCTAGGTGATAGGTGCAAGAAGATTGTGGTGATCTTCTTTTTGAGGTGTTGAAGAATTTGGTATTCTTCAAGATTGAAGATTGTGGTGATCTTCAAAGGTGCCGTTGAAGGAAGATTGTGGTAATCTTCAAAGGGAGATTGTGGTAATCTCCAAAGGTGGTGTTGAAGAAGAGTGTGGTGCTCTTCAAGGTGTTGTAAGTTGAATTTGTATTAATTGTGGTAATTAATAAAATTCTTTTTCTTTTGAAATCCATCCCTGGATATCTTTGGGGTGGTAGAGGATTAGGCCCTAGGTGGGTTGAACCTCTTTAAATCGACGCGTGTTGTTTACTTCCCGCACCTTTATTATTATCTTGGCGTTATTGTTTCGAAAAACAGGGCATAATCGAAAAGATGGAGATAATCTATTCACCCCCCCTCTAGATTATCGTAGCCGCTTGGACTTACAGGGGTGTGAGGGTGTGAGTTTTGTGTTAGGGTTTTGAGAGAAGATAACATTTGATGAATGTTCGAGAGAGACAAAAAATGTTGCCAATGAGTGACCGAGTGGAAATTGGCGGATGGAGAGAAATAGGGTAGGTGGGAAATGGAGTTACATTTGCCCTACTTTGTGAAATTATCGATACACCCTTAAGTCAAGCCATATTCAATCTTCACCCTCCATCTGTTGTACACGTGGCGAAATCTCGGATGCTCTCACCATGCATAACCGTGTATCGACACCTGTCCGTTTTTAATTTTTTTTAAACTTTTTTTTTGGCTGAAATTCGAATGGGCTTGGGTACATGTAATGAGCTTATTGTGTTATTGGGTTGGAACTTAATTATTTTAATTGGGCTATACTAATATACTCAAATGGGTTAGTTTGTATTAATTATTTAAAAATTGTTTCATAATATAATCTTAATTTAAATTTATAGTTTATAGATAGTAGAAATAATTATATTTAAAATATATTTGTATTTAAAAATTTAAATATATAAATTACATATACAAATTTTTTCCTTAAAAAATGGCTTCGAAATTATAATATATAAATATTTATTATTATTTTCTTATATTTACGTATTTATATTTTGAGAATAAAATGCATTTTCGAAAAATTATTGATTTAAGAATTATAAAATGAAAAAAATATAATTTCATTAAAATAATTTATGAATTATGATTTATATATATATAGATATTATATTTAAAAAATTAAACATATTTTCAAGAAATTATAAATTAAATAAATTCATTATAAAAAATATTGCTGTAAAATAATTTTAATCGAAAAAGTTTAATTTTGAATTTTTAAAAGTTCCAACATTTTATACATGTAGGAAAAAAGTTAGTTTGTAGATTAGACATTTTGAATTTTTATTAACTTTGGATAAAATAATTTTATTAACAATTTCATAATTCAAAAAAAATATTTTTTAACATATCATGTTTGTATCTAACTATTTGTGGTATTTTACAGAGAATCAAAGTACATCACCAACATTGTCTACAAGATCTGAATTGAACGGCTCCTCAAGAGGAATATTATATTCATTGCCTAACAACCCGCTCGATGTCATTACATGTGGTAATTTTATGATTGTACTAACTTTGTAAAATATTTATTGATTTTTTACAAAAATAATTTTTTTCTTTAAATTAAATATATATTATAATTTTTTTGGTAGGAAATCCTTATTTTGAATTGTTTATTTTCTACTTATTTTTTCTTTCAGAAAATGAGGAAAATCCAATAAGGACTTTTCGAAGAGTATTTACAAAATTTGATATACAAGGTTCATCGAGCAGAAATATCTATCCACTATCAAACACCTCGCTCAGTGACATTACAAACGGTATATCATAATTATTTTATAATATTGAAATTTTTTATAAATATAATAAGTTACTAAAATTGCATATGTTCATATCTAACATTTTTTATTATATCCATGTGATGAATTCAGTTTGCAACATGGGAACACACTATGGAAGTAATGGTGAAAATAGAACTGTAATAAAAGATCAAGCATTTGGGGCATCTTCTGCGAGGAACTCAAATTCCGAAACAATTATTGATCTCACAACAGATGAGTCCACTCTAACTGTTGTCGGAGCAAATGACACTTCATTTGGCATAAATGGTGTTAATATTGAGGGTCATGTTGAAATGGAAGAGACAGTTGCCTTCTCTGCAACTGGTTTGTGTGTTTTCTCTTAATTATTGATATCTATGTTATTCAATTAATGTTTTTATATATTTTTTAACAAAGTTTATGTTATATTTTTTAGATTATTGGGATATGGGTGATCCGACGTACAAATATCAATTTTGTGGAGCTTTGTTTTGGTACGAAGAAAAGTTCTCCCATTCTCCAAAAAACATGCCCAGATATTCGTTGTGTTGCGGCAATGGCATTATTGAACTACCTCCCGTTAAACAACCGCCTATTGTGCTTCAAGATTTATTATTCGGAGATGGAAATAAATCTAAGTACTTTCAAGACAACATAAGATCATACAACAATATGTTCTATTTTACTTCAATGGGAGGCAAGATAGACAAGGATATAAACAGTGGTCGTGGTCCTCCTGTCTTTCGAATGCATGGACAGAATTATCATCTTATTGGAAGTTTGTTGTCGTCCGATGGTTCAACACCAAAATTCGCACAAATGTATATATATGATATAGAAAATGAAATATCAAACCGATTAAATTCGGTCAGGTATAGAGCATTTAATTAATTAATTTATTAATTAATTTTATGTTACAATCATCTTACTGATTTTTAATTTTATATCTCTTTTAATTTTTAGGCAAAGATGTAAAAATAATAATTTGCACGAAGTTATTGTGTGTGACCTCAAGAGAATGATGGATGAGAATAACGTTTTAGTCAAGACTTTTAGAATGGCCAAAGAGAAGATTCGCCAGCATGTTGATTCTAACGTGAGATTGCATCTAATTGGAAAGCGAAGTTGGATGCTCGGAGAAACAATATGCCTACGATTTGAGAGTTCTTTGCACTTATTGTTGGAGGTTTTGATCGAGGCTTTAGGAGATCGGGATATTATAGTTGAAACTAAATCAGGAGTTCTGAAACGTATCAATGAATTGAATGCATCCTACTTGGCTTTGCAGTATCCGTTATTGTTACCTTTTGGTGAAGACGGTTTCAGAGAAGATATACAATTTTCGAATCTGAAGAAACTTAATCAGAGAAGCAGAAAAATGATAAGTGTTCGAGAATTTTCCGCTTACAGATTGCACGACAGGGAACAAGATGCTTCTACTATATTGTCATCACGAAGATTATTTCAACAATTTGTTGTCGATGCTTACACGATGGTCGAATCGGCCCGCTTGAAGTATATTAGGCTGAACCAAAAGAAGTTGTGATGTGATATATATAAGGGTCTAACAGATGCTTTGCTGAATGGAGATATAGATCCAAGTAGCCATGGAAAAAGGATTATATTACCGTTCACTTTCACTGGAGGCGCTCGATATATGATACAAAACTATCAGGATGCAAGGCTATATGTCGGTGGGTGGGCTATCCGGATTTGTTTTTAACATTCACTTACAATCTGAAGTGGTCGGAGATTGTTCGATTTCTTGATAAGAAGAATCTTAGTCGTCTGCAGAATCTTCAAATCAAAATTGGATTGTTTGATAAAAGATCTTAGACAGAATGAAATGTTTGGGAATGTGATAGCAGGTTATAATTCTTCTCAACTATTTTATTTCTATGTGATATTATATTTTGGTTTCTTACTTTTCACATATTTTTTTCTTAATTTTGACGTTGCAGTTATATACATACTAGAATTTCAGAAGCATGGTTTGCCTCATGCACACATATTGCTTTTTTTGTCTAAAGAAGACAAGTACCCAACTGCAGATGATATAGATCGAATTGTATCGGCAGAAATACCTGATGAGGCCGTTGATCCGTATTATTATGCTGTGGTGAGAGACTACATGATTCATGGTCCATGTGGAGATGTTAGAAAAATCTCTCCGTGTATGGCTGAGGGACGTTGCACTAAGCATTTTCCAAAAAAAATGTTTGTGGATGCAACTACTATTGATGAAGAAGGGTATTCGCGTTATAGACGAAGAAATAATGGGAGACTTGTGGAGAAAAATGGTGTTCCTTTGGATAACATATATGTTGTGCCGCATAATCGTCAGCTGCTGCTGAAGTACGGAGCGCACATTAATGTAGAGTGGTGTAACCAGTCAGATCCATAAAATATTTGTTCAAGTATGTGAATAAAGGACATGATCGGGTTACTGCATCTTTTTATACGAGCAGTAATGATGAAGAATCCGGGAAAACTGTTGATGAAGTTAGTATGTTTTACGATTGTAGATACATTTCTTCGTGTGAGGCAGCATGGAGATTACTTGGTTTTGAAATCCAATATAAATACCCTCCAGTTGAACGTGTAAGCTTCAATCTTCCAAACAAGCAGAGTGTTATTTTCACTGATTCGGAAAGAAAAGATGATGTTCTGAAGAAAGATTCAGTCAAAGAAAGCATGTTTTTAGCTTGGATGGAAGCCAATAAAATATATCCTCAAGCTCGGGAGTTGACTTACGCTGAAGCTCCAACTAAATTCGTTTGGAAAGCAGATTAGAAAGTGGGTGACGAGGAAGATTGGAAAATCAATAGGGCGTGTTTTTTATGTCCCTCCGGGTTGTGGGGATATGTACTATTTGAGGTGTCTCATTAATGTGGTCCGAAGGGCTATGTGTCACGACGACTACAAGAAGGTAAATGGTGTGCAACACTCTTCCTATCGCGAAGCTTGCTACTCTCTTGGTCTGTTAGAAGACGATAGGGAATATATTGATGCCATCATTGAAGCGAGTCACTGGGCATCTGCTGAGACCCTAAGAAGTCTGTTTGCGTCATTGTTGTCATCGGATTCTTTGAGCAGGCCAGAGGCTGTGTGGGAGAAGTGTTGGGAGTTGCTTTCGGATGATATTTTATATAATCGAAGAAGGCTTCTAAATCATCAAGATATTGATATATTCTATTTTATATCTTACGTCATACATTTTGGGCGAATTTTTTATTGTTTATAAATTTTAGTGATACTCCTGTTTTTATGAAATTTATTCACTTTTTATTCATTTATTATTTTTCTTCTTCTTGTGCAGATCTGGTATTGAGTGAGAACTAAATAAAGAATCTTGCCTTAGTGGAAATTCAAAAATTATTAAGGAATCGTGGTAAGAGTCTACACAATTTTGATTCGATGCCATTTCCGGATGTTGAGAATCTTCAAAACCAACGAAACAAACTGATATACGACGAGTTACGCTACGATCGTAAAGTGCTATTGGTTGATCACCGGAATCTGCTTGCCAAGCTAAACGATGACAACGTACTGTTTACTTGAAAATAATGCATGTGGTGGCATCCGACAAGGGTGGTATGTTTTTTGTCTACCGATATGGAGGTACAGGCAAGACATTTTTGTGGAGGGCTTTATCTTCGGCGTTGAGATCAAAAGGAGAAATTGTACTAAACGTTGCATCAAGCGGCATAGCAGGTGGAAGGACTGCGCATTCGCGATTTGTTATTCCCTTAAACCCAAATCAAGACTCAACATGCATTATCAATCAGGAGAGTCCGGTTGCGGGGTTGATTATTCGTTCTAAGCTTATAATCTGGAATGCAGCACCGATGATGCACAAGTTTTGCTTTCAAGCACTTGATGAAATTTTGTGAGCTCTTTTAAAAATAGAAAACCCGTTGAAGGAAAATGTAGTGTTTGGAGGGAAAACTGTTGTGTTTGGTGGAGACTTCAGGCAGATCTTGCCTGTTATACCTAAGGGAAGTCGACATGACATTGTGAATGCAACAATAAATTCATCATATATGTGGAAGGATTGCACAATTTTAAAACTTACTAAGAACATGCGCCTTCAAAGCTTAGGTGGAACCGATGATTATGCAGATTTGGTGCAATTTTTTGAATGGATTGCAAGCATTGGAGACGGAACAATCGGAGGATCGAATGATGGCTGTGCAACTATTGTTATACCTGGAGATATCGTGCTACAATCTTCCGGTGATCCAATTGCAACTATTGTTGAAAGTACTTATCCGATGTTTAGAGACGCCGTTGATGATCTGACTTATTTGAAAGAGAGGGCTATACTGGCACCGACCCTTGATGTTGTTGAGTCCATAAATCAGTATATGACATCGTTAAATTCTTACGAGGGCCAGACGTATTTGAGCTCCGATATCACATGCAAATTCGATGGTAATGTTGACTTCTTGTACGATCTGCACACACCAGAATTTTTGAACAGGATACGATGTTCTGGTGTTCCTAATCATGAATTGTATTTGAATGTCAGTACGCCGGTTATGCTCTTGAGGAACATGGACCATTCTATTGGACTATGTAATGGCATTAGATTGATTATTACAAGGCTCGACAAACATGTACTCGAAGCAAACATTCTCACCGGAACAAATGCAGGTCATAAGGTGTTGATTCTGCGAATGACATTGACCCTATCGGACCTCAGGATTCCATTTCAAGTTTCAACGAAGACAATTCCCTCTTATTGTATCGTATGTAATGACTATAAATAAGAATTAAGGCCAATCTCTCTCCAATGTCGGCCTATTTTTGCGGAATCCGATGTTGGCCATGCGATTATGTGTTCTTTGTTTCGAGTCACCAATCGTAAGGGTTTAAAAATTTTAGTTTGTGGTGACGAATATTCAAACAACAAGCAAACAATGAATGTCGTGTACAAAGAAGTCTTTCAAAATTTGTAGTTTTTTATATAGTGCTTTAATTTTAATAATTTGTATCAATTTCATTTTACATTTTTTTTTATTTTATTACTATTACTTTTTTAACATAAATCCAATGGTTCGACACAACGAACTCTATATTGTTCAACAAAATCCAATTGTAGAAGCCCAATATAACACTCACCGTGCATGGCACGGGTGTAACACTAGTGAATCTTATGTAACACTTTTTTGTAGCACTTTGTAGAAACACTATATTTTTCCACCAAGAATATTCGAACCCACGACCTGTTATGTGTGGAAGTGACAATTTGCCACTAAGCTAAGTTGATTCTTACAACTTTGGCTTTATTTTATATATACTCATACACACACACAGAGATATATATATATATATATTATTTGTATATATAATATATTTTTTATAATAAAGATTATATTATATAATATATGTATAAATTATATTATACACTGTATATATAAAATTTTATATTATATAGTATATATTTTGAAAATCATAATATGTTAGATATTAAAGGACACAACAAATTAAAAATATCAAAAATATATAAAATAAATTTATTGACTGATAAATATTAAATCGGTAAAAAAAAATATATAAAAATATAGAATTAATTTACCAACAGATAAAAAAGTTCTAACAGTAAAAAAATTAAATAATAAAATAAATAATGAAAATATAATTTACCCGTAAAACAATCCTATGTAATTATCAACAACATTAATTTTCATTGGTAATTTTTTAAAAACAATAAAAAATAAATAAATAAAAAAGGTTAACGGTGAAATTGCTCTCCGTTAGTAAATATTAAAAAAAATAAATAAATAAAAAATAAAAAATATGCATGCACATTTTCCATTGGTATTACTGACGATAATAAAATATATGCATGCACATTTTCCATTAATTATTCTGACGATATTAGTTATCTCTGTAAAAAATAAAAAATAAAAGCAAAACTAAAATACTTTATAAAATGAAAATAAAATTCATTAAAAAAAAGCAGAGTATATGATGTCTACAATTTTTAGGTTGTTTTTTTGTCTTCACCTATTTTGTGACATCAATTAATTAAATAAATCAATCGACATCATTTAATGATAGTTATATAATTTTGTGTTACTAAAATATAGCCTAAAAAGTGTTACGATCAATAAAATATAATGTTGCCAAGAGTGCTTCTTAAATAAAGTGATACCTATTTGCGTTACAAAAAGAAATAACAAAAAGTGACACTTAAAAAGTGTTACTTATATAAAAGTGTTACATATAAGCGTTACATATTGATAAAAGTGTTACATATTTGCGTTACAAAAGAAATAACAAAAAAAAAGTGATACTTAATAAGTGTGACTTATATAAAAGTGTTACATATAGGCGTTACAAATTGATAAAGTGCTAGAAAAGTGTTACATAAATATTGTAATGTAAAAAGTGTTACAAACACGTGATATATATGTACCTTATGTAAAAAGTGCTACATAATTTGTGTTATCTAATGTCATTTATGTTTTAGTGAAAATGGGAGAAAATTTTTTGAATTTGAAATCTTTGGAGAGAGGAGAGAAGGCGAATATAGATGTGTGCATGAAGAGTGGGTAAATCGACGTGAAAGAGAGAATGGAATCTCAATAACTGATTCTATAATGCAAAATGACCAACTACCCTTCTTAGTTGCAGAAACAAAAAAGTAAACATAAAAAAATCCTAAAAATCTGGACCACCCAAAATTGTTAATCTATGGTTAGAATGTGTCCCCATTGACTCACCCCAAGTAGGAGGACCCATTTGATCCATATCCTATATGTAGATATATATATATATATATGATTTGGATCTGGTGAGTCCATATAATTTGAATAAGTACGTGAGACCAAATTTGGAGCGTTGACCTCTTCTTTTTAACGATGCAGGTTCCATTGATTTTTAGTTTATATTTAATTAATGGTTGTTAAGGATAAGTAGGTAATTTTGTTTGAATATCAGTAAAAACGGGAGTTATTTTTGGTAGTGCGCGTTCACATTCCGGATTTTTTGGGATTTAAATCGTATCTCTGACCTTATCCGCTGTGAGAAATATGTTGCTTATTGAAGACAAATATGTTGCTTTTTTTGAATATGTTTGAAACCGTATCTCTGAAATTCTCTCTTTCCTTTCACAATCGAACTTGCAATTAATATTGGCGCATTCCGCTGTGCGAAATATGTTGCTTATTGATCACAAATATGCTGCTCATTTAGGCAGACAATGTTGCAACCACAAACTATTCCCTTCGATTTGTCTTTTTATATATATGTATTTTTGTTGCTTATTTATGTCAACTATGTTGCTTATCAAGGACAAATATGTTGCTTATTTAAGCAAACAATGTTGCTAAATAAGTATGTTGCCTTTTTATGTAGATTGTATTGCTTATTGAAAATAATTATTTTGCTTATTTAAGTAGACAATGTTGCTAAGATGGTGCAAATATGTTGATTTAAATAGGTCATATGTCTTGTATATATAATTTTTGTTGCTTTTTTATGTCAATTGTGGTGCTTATTGATGACAAATATGTTGCTTAGATATTGTATATTTGTTGCTTATAAATATTACGTAATTTTGCTATGGTTTTAGATGGTAAGATAACATCTATGTTGTTGTGTGTAACTTCCCTAATTTCATGGATATGATTGATTGGTTTGAACTAATATATCTCATTTATCAATTTAATTAGGTATTTTTATATATTTTAAGCATATTGAAATTTGTTGATCTCGTGGTTGATTTGGTCTTACGTGCTTACGTAAGGCATTGGTCTCATATAACCCTTTCCTATATATATATATATATTATATATATATATATATATATATATATGTAGGATTTGGATCGGTGAGTCAAGATAACTTAAATATGTATGTGAGACCAAATCTGGAGCGTTGACCTCTTTTTTAAACGATCTGATTTAATTGATTATTTTAGTTTATATTTAATTAATGGTTGTTAAGGGTAAGTAGGTAATTTTATTTGAATATCAATTAAAAATGAGAGTTAATTTTATATTTAATTAATGGTTGTTAAGGGTAAGTAGGTAATTTTATTTGAATATCAATTAAAAATGAGAGTTAATTTTGGTAGTTCCCGTTCACATTCGGATTTTTGGGATTTGTTTGAAACCATATATGTGGCCGTATCCACTGTGAGAAATATTTTGCTTATTGAAGCCAAATATGTTGATTTTTTGGGATATGTTTGAAAAGGAAAAATTGCAATTTTGATTCGATAACTTGGGTCATTTTCGCATTTAGTCCGTTAAAGTTTATGGGTGGCGTTTGGCACCCACTAACCTTTTTAAACTTGCACATTTGGTCTGATTTCAAATTTTCGAGGATATCTTATTCCTAAAATGCTGAGTTGGCGGAAATAGCTGAGTTGGACTAAATTGTACCTTGTTTGGAACATTTTTGCCTTAAACTAGTATTTTCCCCTTTTTTTAAAATTGTCATCCATGTAGATGAAAAATGGAGAGATCTTACAACCATGTCAAAAATAAATAAATAAAAATAGTAAAAAAATTAAAATATATATTAATAAAAAGTAAAATTATATATATAATTTTCGAAATAAAAATTTAAAAAAAAATAAAAAGAAAACCAAAAAAAATTGAAAACCAAAAAAAAAAAAGAAAATAATTTTCTTTTTTTTCTTCTATTTTTTCCTTTAAAGTTGAAAAATATAAAATATATATCGACTATTTTTTTTAATTTACTTTAAAAAAATAATTTGAACATATATTTACAATTTAATTGTAAAGAAAAATTAAAGAAAAACAAAAAAAAGGGAAAACAATGTATATTTACAATTTTCAACTGTAAATAAACATTAGTGAAAAATAGAAAACAAAAAAAAAAACAGAAAAAATATTTACAATTTTCTGCTGTAATAAATATTAAAGAAAAAATAGAAAACAGAAAATAGGAAATCCAAGAAAAAATAGAGAATAAATTTATAATATATGTTCGAATATTTTTTTAATTTATTTTTATTTTATATTTATTTTTATTACTTAATTTTATTGAGATATTACATACATAATATATGTGTTATGTACCATTTTCTATTTCATTATTATTAATTTTAAACATATTTATTTGTCTTTAAATATTAAATTTTCAACATAACTTTTTATTTTAAAAATTTTATATATAAATTTTACTTTCTAGTAATATATATTTTCAATTTTTTTACTTTTTTTATTTATTCTTGACATGGTTGCAAGATCTCTCCATTTTTCATTTACATGGATGACTATTTTTTTAAGAAAGGGTAAAATAGTCATTTAGGGCAAAAATGATCCAAACAAGGTGATATTTAGTTCAACTCAACACTATTTCCGCCAACTTAGTATTTTAAGAATAAGATATCCCGATATTTTGAAATTAGACCAAATGTGCAAATTTAAAAAGATAGTGGTTGCAAACGTCACTCATAAAATTTAACAAAGCTAAATACAAAAATGAGTCAAGTTATCGGACCAATATTGTAATTTTGCCTTGTAACTGTATCTCTGATATTCTCTCTTTCCTTTATAGTCAAACTTAATTGGCGCATTCTATGAACTTTGTTGTTTATTGAGGACAAATATGTTGCTTATTTAGGCAGAGAACCACCAACTAGTCCCTTTCATTTCTCTTTTTATATATATGTAATATGTTGCTTTTTTATGTCAACTATATTGCTTATCGAGGATAAATATATTGCTTATTTAGGCAGCCAATGTTGCTAAAATAATGCAAATGTGTTGATTTAAATAGATTATTTGCTGTGTGTATATATATATATATATATAGGGATTGGATCATATGAGAACACATAATTAGAGTGAGACAGTGTGAACCAATCATGTCCACAAATCTATAATTTTAGATGGTTGAGATTTACCCAATTTAATAAATATTTTTGATTTATTTTAAATCTGAAAATGGCAACATTGTAATTGTATAATTATACAATTTCATTTAATTTTGCAAATTTTATATATATATATATATAGGGGAGGGTTCAAATGGGACACCCCCTTATATGAGACGGTGGGGATTTATCCAAGCCTTTGAAAATATTACAATTAATGGTTCGATTTAATGGCTAATATTAATTTAACAATTATTAAATATAGACAATAAGGGCACAATAGACAATTTTATAAATCATGGAACCGTTCTAAATTATAGGAATAGATAAGGGGAAGAAATGGATTCACAATCTTTCCAAATCACAACCAATATCCCCACCCAAAAAACGTGTCTTCTTCAACAAATCCCTCCCCAAAAAACGTCTGTCTTCTTCCATAATCGCAAATTAACGTGACGATTGCAAAAACTCATAGAGTCTTTGCGCGTACCCCATAAAAGAAGAAAACACCATCGGTGCGGCGATGGAAGACAATATTGACGATTCCGACGTGCAACAAGGTGAATGTATATTTATCTCTATACACTTTGTTAATTTTTTAAAATCTTATGTAATTGTAATTCCGGCAAAAATGCCCCTCCCATCCGTCTCATTTGTTTATGTCACCGATAAAAAACTTGAGAAACAACGTTACTTTGATATTTAACAGTATAAGTAGTATGACATTAGTGTTTATTTAGAACTGATTTGTTGTATATATTGTATTGCATATATGTTTGCTTGCAAAAATCGAACACCTGCCAAGATGCTTTGAACGAAATTTATTAGCGAAACACTTGTATGTGTAGTTGTCTTTTAATGTAGGTTTAATGTGTGTTTCTTTGTATACGAGCCATTAATGAAATCTTTAAAATACAATTTCTTTGTGTATTTATATATAATGGGGTGTATGTCATCGTAACTATTAAAAAGTTTTCTAAAACCATAGCACACGTCCCGTGATACTACAAAAAATAGATTGCTTGCATATGATACTTTTAACCAATGTTACAACCGCTTTATTATGTTTGTATGTTAGTGTACCAGTTTCTTTGTATATTAGTATACGTTTTCTTGTAGTTTATGGTACCGTTCTTCGTCTACATCAATTAAAACCGATCTTCCTTATGTGTAGGTATTTTGCTTGAAAAACTAATTAACTGTTTATTGATTTAGACAATGCAGATACACTAGAGAAAGATTAGAGATTTACTGGTTTAACAAAGTATTGGATCCCAATAGTTGAACAAGACAAAATACCACGCATAGGAATGGAATTTCCATCATTACAGAAAGGCGTACAATTCTATAGGGACTATGGCGCGTATAGTGGATTCGACATTCGAACAAGTACAACAAGAAGGTTCAGAAATAAGGAAATTCATGTCCAATATATAGTATGCAACCGAGAAGGGTTCAAAAATAGTAAGGTTTCACCTCCAATTGGTTCCAATGAAGAAGATGATCCGCATAGGAGTTCAACGTCACGGACAAGGTCGTCAAGTCGTGTGGGGTGCAATGCAAGGTGTATATTTCAATACGCAACACCAAATTCGTACAAGATAAAATACTTTGAAGAGCGGCATACTCATTCTCTGAGATCAGAACCATACAGACAATTTATGAAGGTGAACAAGAGTCTTAATTTTGGGCACCAACAGTTCATCTTGAATTGCACAAAGGCAAATGTTGGTACTGCTAAAACCCCAGGGTGTTTAAAGAGATGGTGGGAGGATACTCCAATGTCGAGAGCACTTCAAATAGACTTCAAAAACTTTAGGAGAGACTTGCGAGGCCTACATATGTGGTGCAGATGCACAATTGGTAATAGATAAGAACTTGAGGAAAAAAGAAATAAGTCCAGGAATGACATTCAATTATGATGTCGATGAGAATGATCAGCTGACCCGACTATTTTGGGCAGACCAGGCGTCAGTGCGGAATTATGGCGTATTTGGTGACGTCGTTTCGTTTGATGCTACGTACAATACAAACAGTCTTTGTTTATTTGATTTGACATTCTTTTTACCGTCTGGATACTACCATTTTACTGTGTACATAACAAAATTTCGCTGTGTAGGATATTTTTATTCCACCGTTTTTAAAATTGCATTTATTAAGAAAATACAAAGACCTATTGATCCTCCCATAGAAATATTGTTCATTCATTTTAATATTATCAGACTCGTAGGTGATATTAAGCGTGTAATAATACGAACATGTGGTGTTTATTTAATTTGATATTACTATCCGGATACAAGCATTGCCTTTGTGTAAATTTCAAATTTTCACCGTAGGCTATTTTTTTTATTCCACTTTGTGTCTTCAATTGCATTTATACAAAAACAGGAAGACCTATTAATCCTTCCAAAATAATATTGTTAGTTCATTTTAATATTACTGTACTGGTAGGTGAAATTCACCGTACTACATATTTATTTCAATGTCTATTGAATTGAATTTATTTATGCAAAATGGCAGGTACAAGATGGTGTTTGCACCTTTTACGGGGATAGATAATCATAAGCGTTGTGTAACGTTTGGAGCTGGGTTGATAATAAAGGAAGATGAAGCGTCATACATATGGCTATTCAAGAATTTCTTAGAAGCAATGGGTAAAGAACCAAGCTATATTGTTACTGACCAAGACCCCGCAATGAAGAATGCAATACAAGTCAAAATTTTTCCGAAGTACCGTCATCGTCTATGTATGTGGCACATCATGGAGAAGGTAAACACCAAAATCAGTCCAACATTGCTCAAGGATAGTAGTTTGAGGCGAAACTAAATTCATTGTATGGGATGATTACGATGAGCCAATTTCGAGACAAAATGGCGGGATGTAATGCTTGAGTATGAGTTAACTTCGCATCCATGGTTTAATACAATGTTCGATCTTAGACAAAAATGGATACCAAAGATATTTTAGGGACGTGCCAATGGGAGGTCTAATAAGGACAACGTCAAGATTTGAAAGTACAAATAGTTGGTTTGGCAATTTCACAAACCTCGAGCAAGTTTGGTGGAATTTTTATGCACTTTGAAAGTGCCATGGACTCACAACGCCGAATCCGATAAATTAGGCAACAAATGTGAAACGTTAAATCCCAAATGCAAAACACCATTCTGATTGAGAAACATGCGGATCGGTGTACACACATGCGGTGTTCTCGAGAAGTCGACAAGAAATTGAAGAATCTTGTTTCGATTTGCACGATGGTTGGTGTGATTGATAATACGTACACGTGTGCTTACAAAATAAGAGACAAAACTGGAAGGGTATATGATGTCATTTGTTACAAGAATGAGTCAATGTCGAAGTGCAGTTGCAAAATGTTTGAACGAAGCGGACTACTTTGTCGCCATATACTAGTATTGCTAAAGGGAGAACAGGAGATTCCATCCAAATATCTAACAAGGCGTTGGTTGAAAAATGCAACAATTCATCCTTTTCCTAGGAACAGTGATGTGTACCAATTCAATGGAGGCAACACAGCATGTGTAACTCTCAACAAGCTTTGGTCAGATTTCCATAGTTGTATTGGGCTCGCCCAAGGTGATATAGAGAAATTGTCATCTTTGTCACGCTTACTATCGGAAGAAAAGCAAAAACTAGTACTCGAACAAGAGAATGAAAGGTCCGTAGTTGGCAAGCAAGCAGTAATTGAAACCTATTGTGGGACAACATCAGGAACGGATATCAATGTATTGCCACCACAACAAGCAAAAAACAAAGGTAGTGGCGTAGCGTGAAAAGTCGTATACAAAGTCAAAGGGAGAAAGCTATCAAAGCAAGCACAAAATTGAAGAGGCGATGTGGTATATGTGGCGAAATCACAACCCATAACAGTAGAACATGCCCCAAACGTTCAAAAACCTGATTAGATATTAACCATTTCCAATCAACAAAGACTTGCATCATGTATTACTATGTTTTCGATGTTTCTTTGCATCAACAATAATGTTTCGTTAGTACATTTTACTGTTTGGTTAGTATGTTATCACCTGCTCATTACAATTTTTTTTTTATTCAAATTTTTGTTTGTGAAATAATCGCATAAAATACACAAGAAACATGTATATATAGTACGATGAAATATGATAATTATACACTTTGAAACAATATTGAACCAAATCACCAATGTACATCGTGAAAATACACTAAATCTACAAAAGAAAAGTACTATTTATACAACATTCTGATGCTAATTATACAGTAAAAATACACTAATTATATAGCAATCTAATACTAATTATGCACCAAAACGATATTCAGTTTTAGAATTACAGTCAAAATACACTAATTACACAAAGATTCTAATACTAATTATACACCAAAATGTACATTCGGTTTTTCGTTTTACAAGAAAAATACACTAAGTGTACAAACATTCTAATACTAATTATACAAAGATTCGACTATCATGGGCGAAATTTAACAAAACATTAAACCACACACACAACACGTACCAATTAATTAAACTCGCATTAATTAAACAATTCCAACAAAAATGATATTCAGTTAGACCATGAAAAAACAACCATCAGCAAAATCGCCTAACTAGACCATTGTAGCATTCACAAAGATAATTCACCTCAAAAGGCTAAGGAAATAAATAATCCAACAAAGAGAACCGCCAAAATAAAATAGAAACATAGAGTTAATACACGTTCATCCTAAAAAAGGCTGATAAAATCACATGACATCCTTTCCCAACCAGAACTTCCTTGCCTCCATCAGAATCTTTTCTCTTAGCTCATTGTTCTCTTGGCTAATAATCGAGTAGCAATACTTAATGCGAAGGTTAAATATTAGATTCCCACCACCCTTTTTTAGCCCGCAGTCCCAACCTCTTGCGCCTCCGCCCATGTATGTCTCCATGTGGCGCATTGCAAAAATCCCACAATCAACTTTGTTCACTGAGTCCCTCCACGGCATAGACAACCTACTCAATTTAGCATTTTTGACCGCCCATGACATCTGATCACAGCCCCTCGAAGAAAGATATAATGAAAACACCCGCATCTAGAAACAAATACAAGTAAACACAGCATTAAATCAACAAAAAAAAACACATGAGTGTAAAGCAGTAAATACTTCATTAACTGTACAGTGGATTTGCACTATATATACAGTAAAAAAAACCAAGTTAACAGTAGACATTGAGTAGAAATATATATCATGTATACATTAAATTGCATTAAATACACAGTAATACTACAATATGCGTACAGTGAATTTGCAATGGAAACACATACAACCCGTGCAAAGGTAAAAAATCTCCAATGATATGTACTAATAAAAAAAAAAACTTCCAAGTTTCAAAAACATTTTTTGCAATTACTTCATTGAACTTAACGAAACTTATTAGTTCCAAAATTCCCACACTAGGAAACTCCAAGAATGTCGAGCATTGCGAAATAATGTGTTGTGTATACATTGAAATTGCACTAACAAATACAATAAATAATGCATTTTGCATGGACTTGTCTATACATTGAAATTGCACTAACAATACAAAGAAATAATGCATTTTGCATGGACTTACCAAAGTATGTGGAACTTTATACATTAATTTTGCATAGTTGATAAAAGCTACTAAGAAAATATACTAACCAAATCCTCGGGGTTTTCTCGTATTTATCGCAAGATGTACCGCCAACAAAGAGTTGTCTAAAATGTGACATTTCTCCTCTTTATATCAAACACGATGACAAATAAGTGCTCACTCTTACATATAGGGAAGAAAAACGCACAAAAAAAATACCAATGAATAAATCAACCACAAAAATGATGCTAGTGCACGTACAATTAAACTAACCAACTCAATTTTTGTAGTTTTGCGGTGGTCTCAACGCCAACTTCAAAGATCAAAGCTTGTAGAGAAGATTGCCAACGCAGACTTATCATCAAGCCTATACTTGGGGACCACGATACTATACGTCTACAAAACCGCCAAAAATATTTATTAAACCCCAAATACAACAATGAATCTTACAAATGAATAAAATAATATCTTACGAGTTGAGTAGGCCGTAGCAAAAAAATCTTGTGGGTGCACTTTCGCTTCTCAAACTCTCGCGCATTTAAAATCATCGACCACACAAACCACATCTACTGAGATACATACTCTCCATGCCTTAGTGACTCCATCTCTCTCCTCCATAGCGATCTATCACCAACTTTGTATACCAACTCCTCCCTAACACAAGTCATAAAATATACATGAGTTTATTGTTAAGAATTAATGTCACCAAATGTAGAACTTATGAAAAAAATGAAAAAGTTAATTTACTAAATGCGCTCCTGTTTTCTCAAACATTCATTTAGCCACCATTTGCTTTGCATTTCATCGGGATCCAAACTCGGATCAATCTCATGTGAACTAGTACACAAACCAAATGCCGGAGCGCCCACAAATGAACTTTTCTTGACTTCTTTTGGCCGGTTTTTCGATGCGGCCTTACCAACCTCCTTCCCAACATTTACATCGGTCGACGCTTCATTCCCATGCATGTTTCCCTCTTTAGCATGCCCACCGCATCATTCCTATTTTGATCATCCTTTAAATTAAAAAAAAAAATTTAATATGGAAATCATAAGCATACAAAGAAAACAAAAACAACTACACAAGAAAAAATAAACATTAATACAAAGATATACTAGTACAAACTAAAACATTAGTACGGTTAAAAAAGTTACAACATTAATAATAAAATAAAACAAACTCACGCAGGGTTTATCGCTTGGTACCGTCTCATGTTCCAACGGTGCCTCGAAAAACATTCGAATATTGTCTTGTTGTTTCCATTACGGAATCCCACCCTTCCATAACACCAACTTGTGTTAACCCAATACTGAAGCTTGGACCGTCAAACGTCTTCGTAAACTCGTTCCTCCTCAGCACAGCACTTTCTATTTTCTCCAGTATAGCAATGTTCTCAGGATTATTCCAGAAAGCTTCGTTCTGCTGCGTCGCACTACCGTCACCAACGTCATCCGTACGTCGCACATCCCCCTTGCCACTAAAAAAATCAAGTTCTGGCAGCGTCCCTCATCCTCCCAAAAACTGAATCAGAAGACACATCTTCCGGTGCATTCGTAATATGGAAATAATATCCACGACATCCGTGGCAATACAAGACAACTTGGGCGCCAACCGTGATGTCAATCTGCTAAAAACCAAAAGAAAAATTACGTGTAAGGTTACAATTAGTTTACATATCACTTCATAAACGTAAACAATTGCGGAAACATGAATTCAATTAAAACAATTTATTGAGAATACAATGAACCTGCTTCTATAAACACATGTAAATTAGTATCTTTGTAAATATTTATTAACTAGTTATGTAATTAGTATCTTTGAAATATTTATTATCTAATTAGAACTATCACACTAAGTAGCACACTAAACAATAATTAATTATACGGTGAAACACTCTAATACACATGATTTTGTGATATCGGAAACATGAACCGCTCAAAAATACACGAAATTTGTAATAAGCCCCACCACCTCGGTGGTGTTTCATATTTTTCCTTAAAAACAAATGTAGATAACAATGACTACGCAAAAGTATCACACTAACTAGCACAACCAACTAACAAGAAATTTAATAACATGCACAATACATGAAGAATTCAGACCTCATCCCTAATGTAAACATAATTTTACAAAATAACATAAATAAACAAAACTAGACCAATACCTGAACACCGCCATCAAGCATATTGGAACCTTGGATATTGTCATGTTTCTCAGCCGGAGCATCCATCATGGCATCATTACAACCGAATCGCTCTCACCATCATAAGTGCCATCAACAAAACCAAATCCATATCCCCATTGTTTAACTCAAACGAATGCGCTCCTTTATTTTATCGGTGCTCCAACCCAAAAAACTTGGAATGCCTCTTGGCATGTCCCGAGCGCCAACCACGACTCTATCCATGTAAAGCACCTTCAAAAAGAACGGGATATTAAAAAAAATTAAAATTATAAAACTAACACACTCAACACAATAGCCAAAAAAAAATTACCGTGAGAAACAACAAAGGACCATTGAACTCAGTCTTCTTAATCGATGACCCCAATTTATCCTCTTCTCAATGAGCGTTTTCAACGTGTAATGACACGATTAAACTTCCTAATGTTACTAACGCCCTCCAAACAATTCAAAATCAATGGATTAATATACCCACCCCGCATAGCTCAATAATAATTTGATCAACTAAAACGGTAAAATATCTCTTAAACCATACCCCTCCATCCACGCAACCCGCCATTTTACCACAAACTTGATAGGTGTCATTCTCAGTAGTGTTCTCTCGCCAAATAAAGATGGCCATTCTTCATACAATTGAGAACTCTCGGCGCTTGACTTCTTATCAATTGCCAAAGGACCGTTAGGGAACCCCAACACCCTCGAACGTCCTTCCGTCAATATGAAGATACTTCCCATTTGCCAACACCAGTTCACTACTCATGGGATTGAAATTTTCGATCGGCCAATAGATTAGACGCCTTAAAACTCGAAATTCTCAACATAAATAAGCTCTCAAACCCCATCTCGACAACAGCATGTTTTTGTTCATCCGTAAAGGAGGCCATAGCTTCAACCAAAACCTTGGGCGAGGTCCTAGTAGTCAAAATGGGGAACATATCCTTAACACTCTTCTTCACAACCCGACTGCCCCTTTTCCTTTTCTTTGGCTGAGCATTAGCTTCCCCAGCCCCACTACTAGTACCACCAATATTAACTTGCGTTTTTTGTTGTCCTCTCGCCATACTCACAAATTAGCACCTACAATTAAGAAGACAAAAGAAATAATCATTATTCCACTTCAACATAAATGCAAGGACAATCTATGCATTAAAGTGTTCTACAACAGCAAAAATGCACTACACTAAAACAATGCACTGCACCAAAAAACAGTATAATTGTATAAAAAAAACACTGAAATGTACTTAAGATTACATTATAATATCTCATATTTCTGATCATATTTATAAATTTGCACAAAGTGCAGATACACAAGACACACATCTTTGCAAAAATGTAATACTTATACATTAAAAATGTATTAATTAACCACTAAAAAATAACTAAGAATACAGCCGATTATCATTTACGAAAACTGCCCATAAGATTCAATAGACTAACAAAGAAGCACGATGAACAAAACCTGAGATAAAAAACCCTAGAAATTGAAACACAATCCCAACAACTAAGCCAAAACAACATAATTGTATAAAAAAACACTAAAAATGTACTTAAACTTACACTAAAATGTATTAATTGCATTTATGGGCATGCTTCTAACTAGATAATTTATCATAACACAGATTCTGACACCCCTTCACAAACAACCAGGCATTTCTAAAGAACCATTAAAGCTATAAACTATAAAAACTTGAACATAAATGCACAAAATCATCCAAAGCTACAAATTGCCTAAATGCACATAAAACAATTGATACCCAATAAACAGGGTGTTCAAATAATCATAGTAAATACGATTAATTCCCAATAGGAGCTTCCAGTGAAAACGAAGGTTTACAACAGCAAGATGAATTACACCACAAGAACATGCTGTAAACATCCAAGTAAAAGAATAACAAAAAAAAAAAAAATTATGATCCCAAACAGACATTATGGCATAGCAATAGTTCACAAAAACCCTATAAATTGGAAACACAGTCCCAAAAATGAAAATACTAGAATTTAAACCAAAACTCTTTCCAAAATTAGCATTTTCACAATTTCCCCAAAAAAATAAAAAAAAAGAACCCTAGAAACTACACATAATGATTTTAGCAACATTCTCAACAATCAGGTAAAAATTACAAATACAATATATTAAACCTCAACTACCAAACTTTGCCGACGGTCAAAAAGGAGGAGAAGGGCCGAGTGGTGCGTCGCCGGTTGAAAAGAGTTCACAAAAACCCTATAAATTGCAAACACAGTCCCAAAAATGAAAATACTAGAATTTAAACCAAAAACTCTTTCCAAAATTAGCATTTTCACAATTTCCCCCAAAAAAACAAAAAAAAAGAACCCTAGAAACTACACATAATGATTTTAACAACATTCTCAACAATCAGGTAAAAATTACAAATCAATATATTAAACCTCAACTACCAAACTTACCGACGGTCGAAAAGGAGGAGAAGGGCCGAGGTGGTGCGTCGCCGTTGAAAATAGTGGGACTTTTCTCCACTTCGGACAACCGGCGGTTGAGCCGCCCTGAGAGAGAGACGACCAATGGGATGCTCGAGGCCGTCGGTCGCTTGGGGTGGTTGAGGCGGGCGGTTGTAGTTGACGGCGACGGAAAAAAGAAGAGTGAGGGCGGACGGGGGTTGTTGACTGTGGTTGAGAAAAAACGGGAGTGATTGAAGGGGTTTGGAAGTGAGAGAAAACGTGAGATTGGAAGGAACAGGAGTGTTTGAGAAATTGTGAAGAGACGGGTAAATCAGAGAGAGAGCACACATAGATACGATGTTTCAAATTCCCCAAAAATAGCGCGAATTATTAAAGGAAGAAATCAATTACCTTCTACAAAATTACTAAACGCCCCTTGCTTTATATTTCGAAAATTACCACTTTGACCTTTTTTAATTGAATCAGTTAAAATGTATCCTAAAAAAAGGGAATGATCTTAGCCATCCAAGATATCAATCCAATGGTTGGGATAAATCCCCACCGTCTCATATAAGAGGGGTCATGTCCATTTGAACCAAATCCTATATATATATATATATATATATATATATATATAGAGAGAGAGAGAGAGAGAGAGAGAGAGAGAGAGAGAGAGAACGTCATCTCTGAGAATCACCTACAATCTTCGTCCCTCAAATTCTCGTTCGTCTCAAAATTGTATAGAACTTCTTCGGTGAGTTTTCACCGGCAAATTTATCAATTGAGGAACCTGATTCACCGACATCTTCAACTGGATCGAGAAGATTTTTTTGAAATTTGGGGAAAGAAGTTTCGCGTAGTTTTCTTCGATGAATTTTGCGATTGCTGGTTGGCTTGAGCCTGTACGATCCTTCATTGTTGTTATTTCACTTGAAGGTATGGCGGATGGAGAGATGAAGTAGACGAACTGTTACTCTTCGTTGTATTCTTCTTCGATGTATACTTAGATGTTTTCGATGTATACTTATATGTGTTTTTTTTATCAGACGTAGTTAATTTTTTATGTATGTATTTATGTTCTTTGGTACTTATGTTTTTTGTTGTATACTTATATGTGTTTTGTTGTATACTTATATTTTTGTTTGACTATTGTAATATGCGATACAAATATGTTAAATATACAACATAATAGTGTTAAATATACAAAAATATATGTTAAATGTTTTCTCGATTTTCTCTCTCCCCGTGATTTTCTCTCTCCTAATAACTGATTCCATATTTGGATGGTCCCCCACAAGTTTGTTTTGACAATTATACCCTTATTTTGCCTTAATTAAATGTTCAATATAATTTTAGCCCCTATTTATCTTAGCCATTGATATAGATAAGGAAGGGTTGAGATGAGTCCACATTCTCTCACTATAATATGTGATCTCATTGGATCCTCCCCTATATATATATATATATGTGTGTGTGTGTGTGTGTGTGTGTGTGGAGGGGATCTTGTGAGACCACCCTCCTAGGTAAGACCATAGGACCAAATCTACACCATCAAAACATAAATCAATGGCCAAGATCTAAATAAATTTATACAGCTTTTCATATGAAAATATACATTTTAGGGGGTAAAATAGGAATCCAGCAAATTATATATAGTAACCGCTTCCTAAAAATTAGGGACGTGATCTTGTATTGATCTCGTACCCATAATCAAGGGATTTACCTTTCCTTTCCTCTCTTCCCCATTCAAACTTGCAAATTATTCAAATATGGCAACGAATCATGCAACAATTAATGAAAAGTGTACAATTACACTAAACTAACTATACACTAAAACATTACTAAGTATACATAAACAATTAACTAAGTATACAATTACACTAAATTACATGCACTAAAACATTACTAAGTATACATAAGCATTTAACTAAGTACACAATTACGTTGAACTAACTATACCTAAAATATTACTAAGTATACGAAACATTTAACTAAGTATACAATTCCATTGAACTAAGTATACAAATCCACGAACTAAGTATACAAATTCACTAAACTACTTACTAAACTACTTATATAACTAAGAATACGATTCCACTGAACCAATTATGCAAATCCACTGAACTAAATATACAATAAAACATGATTAAGTATACAAGTCCACTAAACTAATTATACAATAAAACGTCTGTTCATAAATATGGCGGAAAGAAGTATCAATATTGAAAAAACGTTTGAAGTTGATGATTTTTCCTCCTTAAAAATCGTAAATCGAAAAGGTAAGATTATGTTTCCTTAAAAATAGCTAATAAATCACAAATTAACAAAATCGATTAAATATAAAAGTACAATTATACCCTTATAAGCCTGAATTAACTAAAATGATCTACACCATCCAAAATTTTAAATCAAGAGTCCATAAGTGTTCTTATGGACTAACCTAAAATGATTGGTCTCATTTGAACCAATCCCTATATATATATATATATATATATATATATATATATGTTAGTATGTTCCTTTTTATGTGGATTGTGTTGCTTATTGAAGACAAATATGTTGCTTATTTAGGTAGATAATATTGCTAAGGTGGGTGCAAATGTGTTGATTTTAAACAGGTCATATGTTTTATATATATATATATATATACATATATATGCAATTTTAATTTGTTTTTTTTTATGTCAACCATGTTGCTTATTGAGGACAAATATGTGGCTTAGACAGTGTATATTTGTTGCTTATGTAGTTCATTGTTTTGTATCCATATTTATAGGACATAATGTTTCGTTTTATTTATTTATTTATTTATTTTTGCAGTTTTTCTTGGAATAAGATTAGAGAATTTGAGACAAATTTTACATGATTTTGGTATAGTATTAGATGGTAAGATAACATCTATATTGTTGTGTGTAATCGCCCTAATTTCATGGGATATGATTGATTGGTTTGGACCCCTTTATCAATTTAATAAGGTTTTTTATATATATATCTTAAGCATATTTAATATTAGCCATTGAAATTTGTTGATCTGTGGTTCAAATTTGATCTTACGTACTTACGTACCTAAGACAATGGTCTCATACTTTTTTTTTTTTTTGAGTACCATCAAAACTTGATGATTTAAGTACACAAAACATTCATTTTAAATGGGCATACATATTTCAAACAATTAAAATAACATATCTAATAATATCAGTACAAAAACAAGGTTGTATAGCTTTTCCATTGTCTATTGAGAACATGCCAAACAAAATCTTAAAAGAAAAAAAAATTTCTATATCAAGTAGCTAGTCAAATTATGTTAGCGTGTATAATTTTTGAGGAAATTGTATGTACTATATAGATATTCCTCTTTTAAGTAAAGAGGAATATAAATAGCGAAGTATATATTCAGTGTATTTATTGAGCATGAAATACAATCCTAAAAGTAAATATTATTCTCGTCTAGTGGTTTTGACGATCGAGAGCTATTTTGCCATTTTACCTTGAGTTACCCCTATTTCATTTTTGCCAAATACTCTACACAATTGAAATTTGAAGCAAAATTAAAGCAGGAAAAAGAAAAATAAATCGAATTAATAATAATAAAAAGTACTACTAGGCAATAGAAAATGTGCAACATCTACCAAAATATTTTTATCTCCAATTCCTATAATCTTCATTTTTGCTCGTCTGTTGTAGAAATAATTATATTTGACCAAAAAAAAAATGGAGCTGCGAGTTTGTAGATTGTAGTTCAACATATATAGGATTAGAAATTGTACAAAATTCTTAAAATATAAATTAAATCATTACTTCAACTTGTAATTTTTGATACAACGATAAATGCTTGTTACAATAAGTTTATCATATTTTTATGCACTACCGTCATGCTTTAACGTGAACTCTGGAATGGTTCTAGAGGATTTAAAGTGAGATTTTATGCCGTAAAATTTAAGTAATATACTTTAATAAGACCTTTACCTAACCCAAATATGACAAATTAAGTTATACACTCAATGTGGCTCTGTGATTAGACATCACCAAGCTTTATTGCTTTGTATATATATTCTACTTTTTGACATTCACAAGTCATTTGCAACGTATATTTCCATTTTTGAGGTCAATAAACAATCTTGGGGTTGCCAAAAATGCCTAATCCAAAAGAGTAAAATACATTGAATCCAAAAACTACAAGTACAATCATGAGTTTTTTTATTTTGAATTTCAACATAAAAAATATGTATTTATGTGTTTTAATAATGTCAGCAAATAGACACATATTTGCACATGGTCACAATTGGATATTATAGAAAATAAATATCTTAGAGTTAGTTGTGATAGTTAGTTACAGTAGTTACATTGTCTGTTATGGCAGTTGTAACTAACTCATCCCTACCCTCACTTTCCTTCTCCTCTATAAATAGTTTCCAGCTGTAACAACAAAGATCAGTTTAGAAATTCATCAATGAAATATGTTTTCTCTGTAGTTTAGTTTTATTTTTAGCATGGTATCTAGAGCTATTAAGTGGTTGTCACAGAGTGTTCCGGCGTAGCTCCACTTATTTTATTGTTCTAGGGTGATCTTGTGTCTCTACCAACGGTTGCATATATGCTATCCTCCATTGTTGCTTTAGCTCCACATTTTCACACTGTTGACAATACGATTGGATCGAACAAATTTCCATTCATCGGAAAATTCAGTGCTTGCATCTGTGTAGGCTCATGGTCTCGATGGTATATTATTTGGTACTAAGACTTCACCATGTCAATTTCTACAGCCTGAATCTGGTACTTTGACTTCTATTCCTTCAAATCCTGCATATTTGATTTGTGAGAAAGAATTGGCTATTGTTTAGCTGGCTATTGTCTTCGATTTCTGAATCGATGCTAGGTCATGTAACTAGATGTACTACCTCCTGTGAAATTTGGACGATTATGAACAATCTCTTTCACACTCAATCAAAAGCTAGAGTGTTACAAGCTGCGTTTTATGCTCCAAGCTTTTAAAAAAGGGGATCTTAGTGTCGATGCTTATATTTTTAAGATGAAAGGTATTGCATATGATTTAGATTCTGTAGGAACGTACATTTCGGATGATGAACTTGCATTATATATACTCGGTGGTTTTGGAGCTGAATATGAATCAGTAGTTTTGAATTTGACTTCATGAATCGATTCTCTAACCATACAAGATATTCAGTATGCACTTCAAACTCATGAAATGCGCATTCAAAATCAATTGAGTGTAAATTCTATGGCTCTGCAGTCTAGTGCAACCTCTGTTTCTTCTGGTCCTCCTTCAGTCAATGTAGCTTTTGGAAGTGTTAGTTTCTTTGGCACACGAGGAGGCCGTTTTAATCGAGGTAGAGGTCGTGGTCGTTTCGGTAGATACAATAACACAAACAGAGTTACTTGTCAACTTTGTGGGAAGCCAAATCATGTGGCCTTGAAGTGCTATAAACGGTTTGATTTGAGTTTCCTGGGCAATGAACTTGATTCTGGAAGTCATTCTTCTCCCAAGCACTTTTATCCAACACTCAAATAACTCCCCTTATGATCCTAACTAGTTTTTGACAAATGAGCTACAAATCATGTGACAAAATCTTGAGAATCTCTCTTTCACAAAGACCGACTATCAAGGGCGGGAAAAGTTTGATGTTTAATGGTTCTTCTCTCCCTATCTCTAAATTAAGTTGGCTCTTCTCTTATTCCTTGTCTCACTCATCCTCATCCCCTACATCTTAGAAACGTGTTATATTTCCCCAATATCACTAAAAACCCGTCAAAGATATCTCAAATCACTAAAGACAACAATGTGCTTAATGAATTCTTTCAAGATGTCTGTTTTGTCACGGACAAAACTACACACCAAACCTTGCTCATAGGAACCCTTAGAGATGGGCTTTACCAACTTGATCTATCCCATATACACTCTTCCAGCTCATCTGTCCCAGCTTCAAGTTCCACCACAACAGCATATCTCACCACTCAATCTTAGCAAGTTACAAATTGGCAAAGAAAGTTAGGACATCCTTGTAATTCCATTCTCTCCTCATTATTGAAAGTCTTACACATTCTTTTTCATTTGAATAATGCTGAGTTTTGTAATGCTTTTAAACTTGGCAAACTTCATCAGAAACATTTTGTTTCTCAAGTGTCCAAAACCACAGCCCCATTTAAACTTGTGTACATTGATGTTCGGGGACCTTCTCATGTGCAATCTATTGATGGGTTTAATAATTATATTCATTTTATTGATGACTTTTACAAGGTTTACTTGGATATTTCCTATGAAACAAAAGTCAGAAACATATAATATATTCCACCAATTCAATACATATAAAGAAAGACAGTTTCATCTCCAAATTAAATGTATTCAAAGTGATTGGGGGTGAGTATAGATCTTTTGTTCCTCTTCTTACTAGCCTTGTCCGCCATTCCTATCCTCATGCACACCAGCAAAATGGTTGTGCTGAAAGAAAACACGTCCATATTGTTGAAGTTGGTCTATCTCTCCTAGCACAGGCTTCTCTTCCTCTAAAATTTGGTGGGATGTTTTCCAATATATTGTGTTCATCATAAACCGACTTCCCACACCCGTTCTCAACTTCATTTCACCTTTTCAGAAACTTCATGGTGTTCCTCCATATTATACTTTTCTCAAAGTATTTGGCTGCACATGTTACCCTTATTTAAGGCCCTATAACTCTCATAAATTCCAATTTAGGTCCACAAAGTGTCTGTTTCTTGGCTATAGCCCTGTTCATAAAGGCTACAAATGCCTAAATCCCACTGGTAGGATCTATATCCCACCAACTGTTGAATTTAATCAAAAGGAATTTACATATCATGAGTTGTTTCTAACAGTTACCTCTCAGTCACAAGTTTATACTCCATCTCCATCCACTCTTCCTTTCTTACCTTTGTCTACCTCTCCTTCTACTCCAATTTCATTACCTCTCTCCCCCATTCCTTCTCCTATCTCTCACACTAGCCCATCCTCCCCTGCTTTATCTCCTAATCTCTCACTCAGAGATCCATCACCACACTCAAAGAGCTCTCTCTCATGTTTCTTCTCTTCCCCGTCATTCACCCTACTCCCCGCCGATCCCACTCATCACATGTCTTAAGATCAAAATCTGGCATCCATAAGCCCAAGGTTTTCTCCACCACTGCCACTTCTTCTATACCCTCAGAACCAACTACTGTACAACAGTCTTTGCTTGACCCTAAATGGAAGGATGCTATGCAAGCTGAGTATGATGCTCTAATTCGCAACAATACATGGTCCCTTGTTCCTCTCACGGATGATATGCCTGTTATAACTAACCAGTGGATTTTTAAAATCAAGCTTAAATCTGATGGTAGCATAGAGAGATTTAAGGCTCGATTGGTTGCAGGGGGTTTTGAGCAGCAAGCCGGTATTGATTTTTTGGAAACTTTCAACCCTGTTTTTCAAGGCTTGAACTATAAGGTGGGTTTTTACTTTGGCACTGACAAACAAATGGTCCATTCAACAAATTAACATTCACAATGCTTTTATTCATGGGGATCTTAATGATACTGCATATATGTATCAACCCAGGGGTTTGAGGATCTTAGGAAACCCGGGGTTGTATGTAAACTGAACCAAGCTCCCTATGGCCTTAAGCAAACTCCAAGGGCCTGGTTCAATAAACTAAAGGAATTTTTGTTCTCAATTGGCTTTAAGAACTTCACCTCATATTCCTCTCTATTTTTTCAGTTGTAGTCCGGCAAGTTGTTGGTCCTTTTAGTTTATGTGGATGATATTCTAGTCACTGGGAGGGATTCATCTGCTGTCAATCAGGTTATTTCCATGTTGGGAAATCAGTTTGCCTTGAAAACTCTTGGAGAAGTAAACTATTTTTTGGGGATAGAAGCTACACGATCTACAGAATGTTTGTATCTTACTCATACAAAGTATATTCTTGAATTACTTTCCAAAGCAAATCTCACCCACTACAAGCCTACAACTACTCCATTCATTATTTCCTTTATCGAAGCCAAGTGGGATCTATCCAATATCTCACTCTAACTCGGCCTGACATTGCCTTTGCTGTCAACAAGCTCTCTCAATTTCTTCATGCCCCTATAGTTGACCATTGGATTGCTTGTAAGCACTTGCTTAGATATCTCAAAAGTACTCTTCACTTGGGCCTCACTTTTTTTCCAGCCAAGAAAATGGTACTTGAGGGATTTTCTGATGCTGATTGGGCCAGCAACCCTGATGATCGACGTAGTACAGGTGGTCACTATATTATGCTTGGGGGAAACTTGCTTACCTATAGTTCAAAGAAGCAATCTATGGTTTCCTGCTCAAGTGTTGAGTCTGAATATCGGCCTCTTGCAGACACTACTTCTTATATCATGTGGCTATACTTTCTTCTCAAGGAATTACACATCAATGTTGAGACACCATCTATTATTTGGTGTGAGAACCAAAGTGCTGCTGCTCTAGCTTCAAATTTGGTGTTCCATGCCCGCACTAAGCATATTGATATTGATATTCACTTTGTCCGGGACAAGTTTCTTGCTCAACAAGTTGATGTTCGTTACAATCCTTCTGAAGATCAACCTGATGACCTTCTTACAAAACTCTGTTGGGAAATTAATTTTTAGATTTTTATGAATGCCATGTAAAACTTAGAATAGAAAGTTGGCACCCCATTTTTGTTGTAAATTGCATTGTAATAGATAGGGTGGGTCGAGTGAGTTAAGTCGGCTATGCGAATATGCAAGAAGTCAACCGAGACTAGAAGGAAGACTCATTGTGAGGCGGTGAGTGTGGCAAAGAAGAGAAGACAGAACTCGATCAAGGTGCAAAATGAGATGCAAATGAGTGAAGTATCGATCAAGTCAACTCAAGATAGCCAAGTCTCAAGTTGAAGTGACGGATGAGTCATCCATGATTGGAAGTCGACTCGAAGTCACCTGGGAAGTTAAGGAAATGCGATCAAATCGAGATAATCAAAAGATCCGTTTACGTAAGTCAAGAAAATTACTTAAACAAGTAATACTTCCATACTTGCTTTCTTAAAGTGCTCGATCCCGAAAGCGTGCAAAAGGAATAAACCAATGGGAAGCTCGCACTGTCGAACTCGAAAAGTCAAGACTCATTCACACGAGGAAATGTCAATTCCAAGGATCGCAACAAGACAAGCCAACGACCATAAGTGCCTTTTGAAAATTAACCTATCTCTTCAACGGGCAAATTTTCAAAACAACACTATAAAAGGCCGAGGAATCTATTTGAGAAAAGGTAACCTTGTTACCTGGAACTTTCAAGCTATTATTCAAACTATAACCTTCTCAAGTCAATTAAGCTCAATCCTCAAGCCTACATTACGAAAGAAATCAATCCAACACTCACCCGTGAAGGAAAGACGACTTCAATCGGTTGAAGAGGAAACATTTGAAGACTCAAGGGGTCTACATTCCACAAAGGATTGTAGAAAGGTTCAAGTCGAACCAGTCTCAAGTTTTTGGAGGGCTTCGTGATCAAATCCAAGAAGCTTGAGCAAGTGGGCTGTAGTAGTGGCAAAACGGCTACCCCGTGAAGAAGAAGCTGAGTCGCACGAGAAGCCACCGTGTGACCAAGGCATCTCGGATCGAGTCCCAAAGGATCAAGTCACCGTGTGATCAAGACTTGCATCCGGGTGATAACCACTCTGTACTCGATCAATACTTAGTGGATTCCTCCGGGAGTTGGAGAAGAGAGGAGTAGAAAGAATTACCCCATCTTCGAACCTCTATAAAATTTATTGTGTCATTTACATTTTAGCACTTTAATTTCTCGCATATTATTTCAATATTTGCCGATAAATTTGCTATCCAATTGATAATCAACAAAGTGCTAAAACCAAGTATTAAAACAAACTTAAATAAAATTCAAGGGTGTTAAGTCTTCCAATAAATCATATCACGCTTAAGTTAAGTTTTAGACTAAGCGGCTAAGTTATTCTATCAACAAATTCGATCGAAATCATTGAGTGCCTAACTCTGTTTGGTTAACTAACTTAGTCTGTCCATCAAGGACTTAGCAGTGAAGTATTAACTCTGAACTTTTAACAGGACTAAATCAAAAAGTTGGTAAGGTTTATTCAACCCCCCTTCTAAACCTTACATTCACACCCCTTGGGACCTACAAGTGGTATCGAGCGGTTGGTTCATTGAGCCTTCCGCACTGGTTACTGAACTAGATCTCTAAATATTTCAAAGCTTGCTTTAGCACTTGCTCTTTCAAAACTTCTTTATTTAGCAAAATTATTATCATTTAAGCAAACTTGACACGCATCCCTATGTTCAATATTGAGGAATTTGATGACTGGAAAATTTGTATGCAGGCTCATCTATCAGCATTGCACGATGAAATGTGGATAGTGATAGAAGATGGACCACTCCAAATTTTAAAGGTGAACACAACAAGCAAGCGAGTGCTGCGGTGAAGAAGAAGATGATGCTGCACCCAGACCAGCTATGGTTGAAAAACCAAGAGCTGAATGGACAAATGATGACAGGAAAAGATATAACTTTGACAATGTGGCCAAAGACATTCTTAACAAAACCTTGGACAAAGCCATGTTCAACAAAGTCAAATCATGCAAAACGGCAAAAGAAATCTGGGATAAGCTAACTTTTATTTGTGAAGGCTCTGAGCAAATCAAGGAAAATAAACTATCTGTTCTTTGTACAAAAATTTGAAAATTTTAAGATGCTTGCAGGAGAAACCTTGGATCAACTGGATGCTCGGTTCACGAAATTACCAATGAGCTATCTCGCACTTGGAAAAGAATATACACGAAGAAATGTGTATGAAGATTCTAAGAAGTCTCCTAATCGAATGGGAAATGAAAGTCATGGCCTCGAGACACTCCATGGACCTATCAAAAACATCCAACCATGAGTCATTCTCTCGGATCTCAAAGCTTACAATTTGAGCCGAGAAGAAAAGACTAAGAAGAGACAGTTGTGCCTAAAACATGCTCTAATAGTTAAGGATGGTAAAGAGAGTGAGGTCAAAGAAGTCATTGACCAAGAGGAGATTGCCCTGATGGTTAAAAGGTTTAACAAGTTCTTCAATAAGAATTACAAAGGTAAATCCTCCATAAGACACTCGGCTCCCTCCAAGTCAAGGAAGATAGGCCACCCAAAAGAACGAGCATCAAAAGGTTGAGTATCAAAGAGTCGACAATCGAAGGATGGAAAGAAGCACCAAAAGGTTGAAAATTTATGTTGGAACCGCAGCAACCCGGTCACTATGCCATTGATTTCCTATATCCTGTAGTCAACAAATACGGGAATGAAGAGTAAAGAAAAGTCTTCAAAGAAAGAAGACAAGAAAAGAAAAAGGCAATGTTAGGCTGCAGAGACTACCGAGACAAAACAAGTCAACAGACACAGCAGGACTCAGAGTAGTGAATCGACTACTCAAGTGACTCGAAGAAGAGGCCTTGATATGTTTAATGGCCAAAGAACAAGACCAACCTAACCGAGAAGATGAGGTACACTCTAACTCATCTCACTCGGACACTAGTGATAGTGACTATGACACACACACCTCATCACCCACTAATCTTTATGATTCATTAGGCAAAATGATGAAAGACTTTGAGCACATTAAAACCTCACACACACTCGCTAAATGAGGAAAACAACCCCTTTCAAAAGCCAAAACTCACAAATGTGACTAAGGAGCTGAGTACTCTGAGTCACATAGCTGATGAGAATAAAGAAATAAAGGCTGAAAATGCTAAGTTAATAGCAGAGATAGCTGCTATGGAAAAAAGGGAAAATGATCCAAAAATGTGATTGCCTCATTCACTAAGGCATCTAAATCTTTGGATGATCTTATTATGAGCCAAAGAGAATGTGGAGATAAGACAGGATTAGGATTTAATTCCTCTATGCTAGGCCAAGCTACTAAAGTGATTTTGGAAAAAGGATCTTCAAGCAATGAAGTATCTCAAAAATCCAAAACTCCAAATGATTCATACACATTCATTCCAAAGCACAATCACAACCAAACCGGCATTGGTTATAAAGGAAAAGGAAAAGCAAATCGGTGAGTATCTTTGAAAGGGCGGTGAGAAGAAATCCACCAAGTTCCTCGGCAAACTCCAAGCAAAAGTACTCGTAAAGAAGAAAGCAGGCGCAAAAACCCCGAAATTCCATAAAAGGAACACATATGATGGGAATGGTAGAAATTATCCAAGCCAAGTGATTGGAACAATCAACTATCGTGAAAGACCTATGGAATACATGCCTAGATGGCAAAGGCCTAAAACTCAAAGAAAGGCCATTCCAAAGGCAAAAGAGCTATCCTCGGCACACATATGCACCCAAACACTAATCACAGAGGTATCACAACTACCCAAGGAAGGCAATTGTTAAAACACATGCACAAGCATACAGACAAAAGAGACAGTTGTATGAACCTAGAACCCCCAAGCAATTTGCCAAAATTAATTATGATTATGGCACTGATAGATGGCAACCTCTTAGAGTCAAATCATTTGGCTATAGGTTGGTTGGATCATCTTATAATACTAACCCCTCGGGACCCGGACAAGTATGGGAACCAAAACTTAATTTCCTTGATTGCGGGTTCAAGGAACAAATGAGTGCCAAGGAACCTGGTACATGGATAGTGGGCATTCCCGGACATATTACGACAGAAACAAGAAAAATCTATCAAAATTCAAGGAGGTTAGAGGTGCAAAAGTCATATTTGGAGGAAATGAAGCTCCAGGAGAAATAAGAGGCATTGGATCCATCAAGAAAAATGGATTAGAAATCACAGATGTTGCATATGTTGAAGGACTCAACTTCAATCTGCTAAGTATCAGCCAACTCTGTGACAAGGGATATAATATTGGATTCAATATGGGTATATGCCAAATCAAGGACACTGAATCTAATGAACTAGTGTTGCAAGGATGCAGACAAAAGAACATGTATGTGGTAGATTGGTCAACTGCAACACCAAGCACTTGTCTGCTAGCAAAGAGCACAGTTGAATCAAGTTGGCTGTGGCACAAAAAGCTGAGTCACCTGAACTTGAAAACAATTAACAAGCTTGCAAGGAGCAATCTTGTGGAAGGACTTCCAAACTCAGTATACAAGAAGGAAAGTGTATGTGATGCATGCCGGATGGGAAAGCGAGATCAAATCATCATTCAAAGAAAAGACATGTCCATCTTCAACAAGAATATTGCACCGCTACATATGGATCTATTTGGTCTAGTTGAACCATTAGCATAAGTGGAAAGAAATACACCTTGGTGGTAGTAGATGATTACTCAAGATATACATGGACAATTTTCATGTGTAAGAAGAAAGAAACCTTGCAAAAACTACCACGGTGATGAAGAGAATCCAAAATGAGCCAAACCATTATCAAAATAAGATCGACGAGAGAACTCGAGTTTGTCAATGGAATAATAACTCGATATTGTATTGAAAATGGTATTGTTCATGAATTATCTGCAGCAAGGACTCCACAGCCAGAATGGAGTTGCGAGAAAGAAGAAACAGAACTCTCAAAGAAGCGGCAAGACCATGTTAGCAAGCAGGATCCTAAAAGATTTTGGGGTTGAGGATCGCTAAAAGATTTTGGGTCAAGCGAAGAAACACAACATTCTCGCACTCAAAATAGATGCATGATAAACAGACGGTGACAAAGACTCCCTATGAGATTTGGATAGGGAGAAAGCCAAATGTTGCATATTTTAGAATATTTGGATGCAAATGCTTCATCCATAACAATATCAAAGACAATTTAAACGCTTTTGATGCTAAAGGCGATGAAGGTATCTTCTTGGGATACTCACTGAAAGCAAAGCCTACAGTGCTCAACAAGAGGACAATGGTTACGAAGAATCCATCCATGTGGTGTTTGATGAGCCCAATGTAAATGGAGAAGACATTGAAGAGTCACCAATCGACCTACCATGCGAGAAGAATCCCTATGTTGAAGCTGAAGCTGGAATTATAAACCCAGATGAAGATGAGATAGCTGAGTCTCAAAGACAGCTAGAAAATCTGCAGCTAAGTGATGATGAGAGAGCTGATCAAAATAACACAGCTGCAAGACGACTAAATCCAGCTAACTTACTCCAACCTGATGTAAGATGGCTGGGAGACCATCCACCAGAACTAATCATTGGAGATGTAAGAGAAGGTGTAAAAACCAGATCCAGAGCTCAACAAGAAGCAATGTTCACTTGCTTTATCTCACAAATAGAGCCAAAAGATGTGTCACAAGAATTGGATGACACACATTGGATTCAAGCCATGCAAGAAGAGCTGAATCAGTTTGAAAGAAACAAAGTGTGGGAATTGGTTCAAAGACCTACCCATCAAAATGTTATTGACACTAAATGGGTGTTCAGAAACAAGATGAATGAGGAAGGTTCTGTGGTAAGAAACAAAGCAAGATTGGTAGCCAAAGGGTATTACCAAGAAGAAGAAATAGATTTTGATGAAACTTTTGCTCCTGTGGCAAGATTGGAAGCCATAAGGATGTTTCTTACCTATGCATCTCACAAGAACTTCACTGCATATCAAATGGATGTGAAGAGCGCATTCCTCAATGGTTTATTGGAAGAAGAAGTGCATGTTGAACAACCTCCAAGATTTGAGCAGAAGACTCTTGGAGATAAAGTGTACAAACTCAAGAAAGCTTTATATGGATTGAAACAGGCACCCAGAGCATGGTATGATACATTATCACAATTCCTGACTGAGAACGGATTCACAAAAGGCAAAGTGGATAGAACCTTCTTCAGAATTCAAGATGGGAAGAGTATACTGATTGTCCAAATATATGTGGATGACATCATCTTTGGATCCACAAACAAAGAGTCATGTGTGATAAATTCTCAAATCTCATGCAAAGCAAATTTGAAATGAGCATGATGGGAGAGTCGACATTCTTCCTTGGACTCCAAGTAAAAACAATTGAAGGGTGGAACCTTCACAAGTCGACTAAATACACTCGAGATTTAATGAAGAAATTTGGTATGGAAGAGAAGTCTTCTCGTGAAAATACCAATGAATACATCGATCAAAATGGATATGGATGCGATGGCAAGCATGTGGATCAAACAAGATCTGAGCACTTATTGGATCATTACTCTATCTCACACCAAGCGGGCGGACATCACCTTTGTTGTAGGTGTATGTGCAAGATTTCAATCTGCTCCAAAAGAAAGCCACATGATTTGCGGCCAAGAGAATCTTGAGATATTTGAAAGGAAGCCAAGAAGTTGGCTTATGGTATCCAAAGGAAGGTGGATTCAAGCTAATTGATTATTCGACTCTGTGTTGGATGTAGAGTTGACAAAGAAGAGTACCTCGGTACATGTCAAATGCTTGGAAATAGGTTAATTTCTGGTTTAGCAAGAAGCAAAAATTCAATAGCCACCTCCACAAACCAAGCAAAATACATAGCATGAAAGCAAACAATTGTAGTACAAGTCTTATGGATGAGACAAAGATGAGAGACTATGAAGTTGAAGAAAAGGAAATTCCAATCATGTGTGACAACACAAGTGCAATTGTAATCACTCGAAATCTGTATTGCACTCAAGAACAAAGCACATTGATGTCACATATCACTTCATAAGAGATCATGTTGAAAAAAGGACATCACCTTGGAATATATCTCAACGATAAGCAATTAGCTGATATATTCACAAAACCATTATGTGAATCAAGATTTGAAGAACTCAAGCATGAATTAGGGTTAATTGAGTTGAGTTGACACTCAGAAGACTCAAAGAAAAGAGATGGAACATGAAAAGATGAAAAAGAGCTGAACTCTTGAATCAGCTAAGTGAATCACCAGACGGAGAATCAATCGCATCAAGTTAGGCGGCTAACTAAGTACCTATGTGCAAAGAGAGAAGAGTTAAATCAGCTAAGGAATAAGCTGAGTCATTTATGAGCAAAGTGACAAAAACGCAGTCGTTTTTACTAAGCGGGAATGTTTTTAAGAATGACGTCAGCATAATTATGACGTGTACAGTCAAAAGCTGCACACCATGCTTATGATTGGATATAAATGCTGCCGCATTAAATGCAAGAAATTAAATGTTAATCGGCGTGCTAAATCTGAGCTGTTGATCTTGATCAAATTTCAAAAACCACCCGCACGTCCTTTCATAACCCATACATATACTATTTCGTCCAATTTTCTCTCACTTTACCAAAACTGTTCATCTCTCTCAATAGAAAAGAAAACATTTTTACTCTCAAAACCCTACAAATCTTCAAAGATTATTCTTCAAAGTTTCATTCGGTAAATCTTCGAGAAATGGCATCTACGTATGACTTCGTCAAGTTGGGAAAGCAAATCCACACGGGATCTACTGTGGATTTCGAAGGCATGATCAAACAAGGGTCAGACGAAACCATTGTGAAGAAAATTGCAGAGGAGTTGGAGAAATCAGGACTGAAACCCTTTTTGTCGATGAAGTTTCAGATGACCTACGTGGAGGAGGTCGCACAGTTCTATGTGAACGCTGAAATTCACGATGAGGGCATCAAGTCCTCTGTTCACGGGAAAGACTTCACCATAACTGCCAAGGATTTGGCAGAACATTGTTTGTTGCTTAGGTGGAAGGAGTGCCGGAGATTTATGAAGCTGATATTAACTTGGCTGCTACGTGGAAGAAAGTAGCCAAACCCGACTGTGTTGCGAAGATTGTCTATACAGCTGACAAGAAGTTGTTGAAGGAGGACTACCACAAACTGATGGACATTGTTGCCAAATGCATAGACATCAAATTTGGAAGCTTTCACCGGCTGTCCAAAACTAAGTTGATCGTAATGGCTGCGATCATTGAAGAGAAGAAGGTGAACTGGGCTGAGTTTGTATATAGCAGACTCTGCCAGAATATTGGGAATAAATCCTTCAAGGAGGATGGTTCGTTTGGAGGATCTTTGGGATATGGACTGGTGATTGGCCGGATGATGGAAGTGAAGGGAGTCCCTCTTCGATATGGAAAGGCGTTCCATGTAAACAAGAAAATATTCTGATCGAACCTTTCCAGAGCACAGAAGAGAGCATACGACAAGTGGGCTGTCACAGTGAGGGGAATCACCGCCCCTGAAGAAGCAAATGTCTCCTCCTCTCCCCCGGAAGAAGGTTGCCCCCTGCGGTAAAAGAAAGGCGATGCCCTGCAAAAAAGAAAAAGAAAACAAAGATGCACTCCCCTGCAGTAGGAGTCACTGCCCTTGCGGCCGCGGAGAAGGAACCTCAAATACCTTCTCCGGTTGTCAAGAAAAGGAGGACTGACAAGCCTAGAAAGCCACTCCTCGAAAAAAGACAATAGCATCGGCCCACCGCCAAGACTCGAAGAAACCGTATCCGAGCCAGAAATCCCTCACGTAAGGACTAAAAGAAGAAGACTCTTCAAGCGTTCCAAGCTTGAGAAACCTACCGAGTCACCACTCACTCAAAAACAGACATCTGAGAGGCTGCTGGAGAAGTAGAGTCTCAGAAATTGTAGATGAAACGACCAAATCTCTCTGGCCGATCAATGGCAAACTCAAGACACAGCTTGTCGTCGAATAGCCGAGACACAAAAGCGGTGAGAAAAGCAAACTCTCATGTTGACGGGTGGGTTGTATCCCCTCCCCGCAACACGACTTGAGGGTGTCGAGCAACAAAGTCTGCTACCCTCAATTCCCCTTTCTGAGAAGGTCGTGAAGAGAGAGAATGACGATGATCGATAATATTGTCTCCACCTTATCCAGGACATTCAAAATAGTTTGTGAGAATGGAGGAAGTGGAAGCTAAGTCGATCAAGGAACAGTTCCAAAGGCGAGTTCATTGAAGAAGAAGAGGAATCGATGAACTTCCTTGGACTTACAACAAATGGTCCAAGCTCTTGATGAAGAAAACTGTTTGGATATTTTAAAAATCTTTAAAGAGAAGGAGCGGGGAAAGATTGGCGAGAAGAGGGGAGGCATGCGAGAAAGCCAATATATGTCCTTTCACTGACCATCGATCACTCCCACCCTCGCTCGATGTTCTCTCCGGGAGTGATAATGATCTCGGACCTCTTGCTGCAAATGAATTGAAAATGCGGCAAGCCATGCGGAATCCAGGATCTTACATGAGCAAAAGCGATGGAAGGACGGAGGAGTCTTCCGATCACAATCGGAACTTGACCCGATGGGAGTGGTGCAACATATTGCCATGTTGTCGCCACCACTTCCCCGACTCAATCGAGAAGAAGGTGTTAAAGGAACGGCGATAAAATTGGGAACTTGGGGACCCAAGTCGAGCCAACCCCTAATGAAGGTGTCTTACCACCGCCCCAATGGGTGAATACTCAAAGGGAACAACCGGGAGTCCGAGACGAGTGACCCCATTCCAAGTCACTCACCGGTGGTGTGCCGGCAGGAGAAACTCCCTCCACCGCAGCGGCAAGGTCGGAGGATCTGCGGTGACTCCACAACGAATCTTGGAGGCGAAGTGGAGAGGGAAAAACAAATGGATACACAACAAGTTGTCACTGACGAGGCTCAGACAGTTGAGTCTGTCTCAGCTGAAGTGCCAACTGTTTTGAAGGCCAATGACGCTGCTGATGCAGTTGAGACTCGTGGATGCCACCTCAAGACCCTAAGGCGATTGAATCAGCCGAAGGGATTGTCCAAGGCCTCGCCATGCGATTGAGATTGTAGGAGGTAATGAAGGCCAACGGGAGGTTGAGACTTCCCGGGTAAAGAGACAATCGAACATCCCTCCAACTATCATTGATCCATCCGAAAAGGAGATAAGTGCTCTTCACGATTCCCAAGACAATCCCGATGTAATCTTTCCGGGATCCGAAGGTGAAGACGACGGCCGAGTTATCCCCTATTGCCGATCAAAAGACTCGGTGAGGATGTTCTCCCAAGCACGAGTAAGACCGACCTTAAGGCTACTCGCCAAACCTTTAATTTTGATGATGAGCCACCCATGCAAATCTCATCATCGTCCGATGACGCCATCGATATGGCCGATGACCAAATCGGCTCATATGGAAAAACCAAATGAGACCGAGAAGCCGTTTAAGCTGTTGAGACAACTGAGGCTCGGCCAGTGGGTCAATTCCACAATGGACCACAATGGCTCACGAATCAAGCTGCGCGAGCTACCCAAGCTACACAAAATCAGAATCGACGAATCGGGCACAACACGGGCACGAGTTACCATTGAAGCGATTCCGTTGCCCGTGATGATCCATTTGAAGAATCGTTTCCCTTTTCTCTGGAGCTGCGCCGACCTTTTTGAAGAATCGGCTAGAGATCAAGAACGTTTCCATAAACACCATCGTCCCAATGAGACTTTGACTTTGACGGTGCTTGGCCGCCACCGAGACAAGGCAAATTGAGGTTCGAGAAGTTTTCAAGGCCATATTTGCGAGAGATAGAAAAGATGGAGAGGCACCAGGCCTCACCGGACATGAGACTAGATAACAGACGCAAATCTTCTCGATCTGCGAGGAATAATTGTCGGGGATCCGGGAATAGTGGCAATAAAGCAGACAATGCGCGTAGAACAAGCTCGATAATTGAACATTGTTCAATAAATTGCTAGTCCGGCGGGTGAGAATGCTTGATATGAAGAGAAGAATGCAAGAAAACATCGATCGAATGCATGAATCTCACAACATAAAGATGCAAAGCAACTGCGTGAATTTAATAAGAAAGAGCTTGAGCATCGACGAGAACATGGAGAGGAAATTCAGCCTCCTCATGGCTGAAATGAAGCTGGTGACAAGCGAATCCAACGCCACCCGCTCCGAATTCCATGCGATACTCCGCGGCAGATTGAAGCAAAATTCACTATCGGCCGCTTAGACTTCATGATTGCTAGCTTGTTTCGGGGTTCCTCTCTCCTTTGATGATGCCAAAAAGGAGGAAGAGGAATACCTAAAGGCGTTGAAAGGTTACGAAAAAAGAAGAAGGACGCTTGTTGTGAAGGAGAAGACAATGAAGAACTAAGAAGAGAAAAGAAGGAAAATCTGTTGAGGGGGAAGGTTCGAAAGATATGACCGATGATTGCTAAAATCCCCAACAAGGACTTGTCACGGTGATATCATCAAAAACTCCCGATGACTCTGCGGCTCCAACACTCCGTAGTACCCATGGTGGCGAAAAATAGTAGAAGCGAGGGATGAAGGAGGTGGAAGGAAAGATGGATGCCCGAGTGACGGATATACTAAAATAATATGGAGGCATTCCGGGAAAGAGACACCGATGCCATTTCGACGCGTCGGGCAAGCCAAGATTTGTTGATGAATTCAAGACGCTCGCATCAAGGGTTACTTAAATATGTCCATGGCTCAAGCCTGGGATTTGTATTGGGAAAAAGGCCTCAAGCTATGTGAAGAAGGCGACAGCGACGGACTCAAGCGGGATCGCTCTGCTTGGTCACTCTCTTGGTCACTCAAATTGGGAAAAAAGAAGGCCCCAAGATAAATACATGCCCGGAGGCGGAGGAAGAAGCGATGGAGGAGGAAGAGGTTTGAGACCTAGACCTCGCCCAAAAACATTGAATATATAGATCCGGCAAGAAAGGAGGGATCTATTGGGCTGGATTCGACGAAGTAGCCAACATGCAAGTGGCCAAGAACAATGCTTTGAGTATGTGAAGAGAATCGAAGAAGAAAATAGAAGACAAACTCAATTGTGGGAAGAAAGACAAGAAAGAAAAAAAAAGATGAAGTCGCCGAGAAAAGCATATGAGAAAAAGAAAGACTAAAGAAGAGAAGAAGAGAAATAGATCGAGGAAGAAGAAGAGTGATGAGAAAGAAAGAAGGAAGCGTGAAGGAGATGAAGTGTTGTTGTCCACCCCTTCATGTATTTTACTATGTAAATGCATCTTTATGTAAGTCTTACGTACATCGAATAAAATTGTATAATTTTTATACTTGTGTAGATATAGAATAGCATGGTTACCTTAAGCTCTGTTTAAGCTCGATACACTCTCAGAACAAAAAATTAAAGAACAAGAATGTTATGATCAATAAAAGATTGATTCTACGCATACATTCATGATCTACATTGTCGTATGTATCTTTGTTGTTTAATTATTGTATGAATGTTTTAAGTTTTGGCATCATCAAAAAGGGGAAATTGTTGGGAAATTAATTTTTAGATTTTGATGAATGCCATGTAAAACTTAGAATAGAAAGTTGGCACCCCATTTTTGTTGTAAATTGCATTGTAATAGATAGAAATTTGGTCGAGTGAGTAAAGTCGGCTATGCGAGAATATGCAAGAAGTCAACCGGAGACTAGAAGGAAGACTCATTGTGAGCGGTGAGTGTGGGAAAAAGAAGAAAGACAGAACTCAATCAAGGTGCAAATCGAGATGCAAATGAGTGAAGTGTCGATTAAGTCAACTCAAGATAGTCAAGTCTCAAGTTGAAGTGACAGATGAGTCATCCATGATTGGAAGGCGACTCGAAGTCACCTAGGGAAGTCAAGGAAATGCGATCAAGTCGGAGACAATCGAAAGAGATCCGTTGCACAAAAGTCAATAAAATTACTTAAAGTGCTCGATCCCGGAAGCGTGCAAATGGAATAAACCAATGGGAAGCTCTGCACCTATGTCAGAACTCTGAAAAGCCGAAGACTCATTCATACGAGGAAATGTCAATTCCAAGGACTGCAACAAGACAAGCCAACGACCACAAGTGTCTTTTGAAAATTAACCTATCTCTTCAACGGCAAATTTTCAAAAGAACACTATAAAAGGCTGAGAATCTATTTGAGAAAAGGTAACCTTGTTACCTGGAACTTTCAAGGTATTATTCAAACTATAACCTTCTCAAGTCAATTAAGCTCCATCCTCAAGCCTACATTACGAAGGAAATCAATCCAACACTCACCTGTGAAGGAAGGACGACTTCAATCAATCATTGAAGAGGAAACATTTGAAGAATCAAGGGGTCTACATTCCACGAAGGATTGTAGAAAGGTTCAAGGTCGAACCGGTCTCAAGTTTTTGGAGGGATTCGTGATCAAATCCAAGAAGCTTGAGCAAGTGGGTCTGTAGTAGCAAAGCGCAAAACACCCTGTGAAGAAGAAGCGAGTCGTCGAGAAGCCACCGTGTGACCAAGGCATCTCCAGATCGAGTCCCAAATGATCAAGTCACCAGTGTGATCAAGACTTGCATCCGGGACTGATAACCACTTTGTACTCGATCAATACTTAGTGGATTCCTTCAGAGTTGGAGAAGAGTGGAGTAGAAGAATTACCCCATCTTCGAACCTCTATAAAATTTATTGTGTCATTTATATTTCAAAGACTTTAATTTACTGCATATTATTTCAATATTTGCTTGATAAATTTGCTATCCAATTGATAATCAACAAAGTGCTAAAATCAAGTATTAAAACAAACTTAAACCAAATTCAAGGGTGTTAAGTCTTCCAAAAATCATATCACATCAAGTTAAGTTTTAGACTAAGAAGCTAAGTTATTCTATCAACAGCTAAGTCGAGTCGATGTTGAGTGCCTAACTCTGCTGGTTAACTAACTTAGATGTCCATCAAGGACTTAGCTGTGAAGTATTAACTCTGAACTTTTAACAGGACTAAATCGAAAAGTTGGTAAGGTTTATTCAACCCCCCCTTCTAAACCTTACATTCACACCCCTTGGGACCTACAAAAACCAATGATTGCTCCTCGTTTTTAGCTTTTGCAGCAAACTCCCTCTTGCTAGTCCCAGATTGTTGCCCACTCTAGATTGAAGGGAGTGTATTGGATATTATAGAATATAAATATCTTAGAGTTAGTTGTGATAGTATGTTACGGTAGTTACATTTATGTTATGACAGTTGTAACTAACTCATCCATACCCTCCCTTCATTCTTCTCTATAAATTGTTTATAGCTGTAATAACAAATATCAGTTTAGAAATTCATCAATGAAATATATTTTCTCTATAATCCTGTTTATGTTGTAGTAGTCACATAATAATGAATCAATGATATCTTTCAATTGGGGAGCATAATAAATTCACCGATTCACCTTTTGTTAGCTCTTGATCCGATAGCTCGTCTACAAGCCCCTCTAGAACTGCACTTGAATATTTTGTCCTTCACTCTGTGCATCACTCCGCTTGATGTGAATACTACTATAGCACCCACAACTGTTCCACACCCTAAACCCTCAGAGAACTTGAGTGGTGATTCTCCAAGAAGAAAACATAGAGAGAAGAATTCTATGTATGAGAGATATCTGTCTAGTGAAGATTAACGTGTATCAAGGAATAAGGGAGAGATCATCTTTGTGTAAGATATCTCAATCTCTGGCATAATCAAATCCTGCCATATTAGATGCAATCCCAAGATGTATGATGATCAATTAAAGATCCCTTTGATTTGTCACAATCTTTCTTAACTTAGAAGATATGGATGCTATTTTCTGATATCTCCCACTCATACATATACGATCCGACTTATTCGAATCACACTCTCACAATTCTCATCTCACGTACATTTTTTCATATATGGAATAAGGTGTGTGACCAAGCGAGAGTTAAAAGGAACAAATGAGGAGAGTTAATTAAGTCATCACCCAACTAACATAACTCTACAACTCAGGAGACTCGCTATATACCCCAAACTATATGGTCGCACCAATCCAAGCAACTCTGACCCTTCAATAAATGAGCATGCTTGACCCCCACAATATGTATCTTTGCTCATGACTATGTCAAAACACATTTTCGACTTAGTCGGCAGGGCTATGAGCCATAGAACAAATTGCGTTACCAACTTAGTTTTTGCATCGACCTCTTACATCAATCAGCTTGGTCTTAATAGCTTTCATAGTCATGCTCTGAAAGGTCGAATCAATCTTGGCCATTGGACGCATGTTAAAGTAGCGCCATCAAGCTTATACATCATTACAAAGTCCAGCGTCTCAAAGGGCACTAATAAACATGGCAAGAGCTCACGCAGTGATGAAGCAAAGATCCATTCAGTCACTCTTCTTACAAGGTCGTCGCAAAGCACATGTAGTATGAATATATGCTATGATGGAGCTACCATTCAATTTGGGCATGTCATGCTCTAAACATTATATGAGTCTTAGTCCAGTCGCTCATCCAGCGTCTGACCTATGCATTATATAAGTCGGATTGATTTCCTCTTCAACAGTTTGAAGTTGTCTTTCCTTCACAGCTTGGTGTTGGATTGATTTCCTTCGAAATTTAGGCTTGAGGATTTGCTTGAATAACTTGAGAATATTTTGCAGGTTATAGTTCGAATAATAGCTTGAATGTTCGTGGTTCAGGTAATCAAGGTAACCTTTTCTCAAAGTGATTCCTCAGCCTTTTATAGTGAACTTTCAAAAATCTGCCCGTTGAAGAGATAGGCTAATTTTCAAAACTCACTTGTGTTAGTTGGCTGGTCTTGTTGCAGTCCTTGATATTGACATTTCCTTGTATTAAATGAGCATTCAACTTTTCAGAGTCTGACACAAGGTGCAGTGCTTCCCATTGGTTTATTCCTTTTGCATGCTTCTGGGACTGAGCACTTTAAGACATGGCAGTATGGAAGTATTACTTGTTTAGGTAATATTCTTGACTCTGTGCAACGGATTCTTTTCAGTTAACTCCTCTTTGCAGCTGCCTTTTCCCCAGGTGACTTGAGTCTGCTCCAATGATTGAAAGACTCATCTGTCATTTCAACTTTGACTTGGATTGGCTTCTTTGCTTGACTTGACTGACTCTTCTCACAGCTGTATCACAGCTGATATTCCTTCAGTCGAGTTCTTGACTTCTCCTCCTTGCCATACTCAGTTGTTCAACAGCGGAGTCTTCATTTTAGTCTTCAGTTGACTTCTTGTATATCCAGGCATAGCTGATTTGACTCAGCTCGTACAGCCTATCTATTACAATGGAATTACAAGGAAAATAGGGTGCCAACTTTCTAGTCTAAATTTTAGTCTGGTTGAAGGCCTTCCACAATCCTTGAAGGAGTGGAAGGACAAATGGTTTTGGGTGGGCGGCGAGTGGCAGACTCGCGTCGGGGCGGAGAGATCAGTCCTCCATCCCCCTTTGGACATCACATATAGCTTCTGTAAGTGTATTTCTTCTTCCTTTTCTTTTTTTTTTTTTCAGGTCTGTTTGACCTTGATTTTTCTTTTTGTTCAGGGAACTGGCCCTCTGCTGGTCCGCATTTGGCCGCCGGCTTGACAACATCCAGGCCATGGGCTGGAGGGACAGAAGGATTGAAGTCCTAGCCACAGAGGCCCGTCTAGCTGAGGCCGGCCTGCAGCCCGCTTTACTTGCCGATCCCGGGGCCGGAGTGGTGGCCGAGGAAGAGGCGGCAGTGGTGGAAGAGGAGGCTGAGAAAGAGCCTGAGAGGAGCCCGCCAAGGGCTAAGGGGGGACGAACTCCTGAGCCGTGGCGACAGCCTTTGCAAACGGAACAGGCAAGGCTGTCCCCAGTGATGGCTAGTCCTCAGGGGCAAACGCCCTTGGCTACCGGGCAGGTGCAGACCCCCGAGCGGCAGGGAACAACCAGGGCTCAAGGTATGTATGTTACAATTCTCGAATTTCCCTTCTTTTTGACTTTTTCCATTTTTTGTCCTTTACTTAATCAACCTTCTTGTAGGGTGTGGTGTGGACGTCTTCGCCCATCTTCAGCGTGTGAGAGATACGGCCACACGCGAGGATCGGGTGGCTACGAGCCAGCCTACCGTCTTGAGGTGGCCGAGGAGAGAAGAAATCCGAGCCGGTAATTACCCCTATCGAGGATAACCCGGAGATAGAGGGGCTCCCACCCCAGAGGAGAAGAGAGGGCATTGTGATCGAGGAGCTCGGGCAGACAGAGAGGACCGGGCCAACCCCACCGGTGCCTCCAGTGCATATTCCAACAGGAAGGATCCCAAGGGCCTTATCGGACGACCTTGGTCGGGAGGGTCACTTCATCCCCCCGAGCCGGTGAGAGAGAGGCCTACGAAAAGATGGTCGGATCACGGCCTCGGTGGTTCGTGGAGTTTGTCGTGCTCCACACCAACGAGAACAATCAAGAGCTTTGCGAGCGGGCGGGTCGGGGCCGCGGATTTCTAGCTCGTGCTTGGACCCACGAGCATTGCGGTTACGCTCGAAACAAGGCTGGGAGGAAGCGGGAGCTCGTATGCCATGGGGTTGTCTGGCAGGATCATCGGACTCCTATGGCACATGATCGACGGGGCTCGCGACTTGGAGAAGAAGCACGCCGACTTGGAGAGACGGCATATCAACCTGTGAGATGCTTACGCCACTCTCCAAGGAGTGAATGAGTCCCTGAAAACCCAGGCAGAGGAGGTTGTGGCCAGGGCAAATACTGAAAGAGAAGCTGCCGTAAAGGCCGAGGCCGAGCGGGATTAGGCCCGTAAGGCTGAAGAAGAGCTCCGGGCTAAGGTCGCAGATTTGGAGAAGACAGTTGTTGCCCACGCCAGGGAATTAGAGAGACGCGATGCCGAAGTCCGCAGGGAAGCAGAGGAAGCTTCCCAGAAGCAAGTCGAAGAGGCTTAGATAGCGGCCGTCCGGGCTTACAAAGACTCGGAGGAATATGCCTTCATGCTGACTTGTCGGCACGTGACCAGCATCGGGGAGGTTCTCCAAGATCTTAAGGCTGGTAAGACTGTGGCCGAGCTCGAGGCTGAGCTTGCCCAGTTGGACGCCGATCTAGATGCCATCCGTTCTCGATTTTTTGGAGACCACCGGCGACTAGGACTCCCCTTCTCCAGAAGAAAAAGTGGCTTCTAGTGAGCCTGTCGAGATCCCTCCTCCTACCAGAGCTTGAACCTTTTGTCTTTTGTTTTTGTCTTTTTTGTATTTTCCTTTTCTGTAGGCTAGACGGCCTTGGGCCTTTTGATGTAACAGGTTCCGGCCCCCAAATGTAAATACTTTGTTGTTTAAATGGAATTTCTTTCAGTCATCCGTGCGTTTGCCTGCATTTTTAAATTTCTGCTAAGTATTACGCTTGTCTCTCTTTTTTTTGGTGCATAACTTCGCTCTCCGCCCTTCTTTTATTTTTCCAAGTATAGGGTTCGGTTTTCAGGTGCACAAATGGCATGAAAAATGGGCCTTAATTGCTGGATTCATTCTGCCAAGTCTTATGCTTGGAGCTTAAGTTTAGTCTTTATTTTGGGTAGGCTCGCCTCTTGGCCAAACTTCCCTTTATTTAAACGTGCACGGACGTGCAGGGACGAGTAGTCGGCGTTCGAGATCTTGGCCGAGGCGAATGAGACGGCCTCGGCACTTGCCAAGGCGAATAAAAATTTCCCCCTTTTTAGAGAGCTCACATAATATCAGATGAAAGGATAGGTTTTCAGAATCGTATATTGATAGTACCTCTTAAGGTATTATACATTCCATGGATGTGCAAACTTTTTCCCACTCAAGTACTCAAGCTCGTATGCTCCATTTAACATGACCTTACTAACCCAGAACGAACCTTCCCAGGATGGTTCTAACGGGCTAGGCTCAATCCCGGTCACTCTCTTTAGAACGAGGTCGCCGACTCGGAACCTTCTTTCCTTTACTTTTGAATTGTAGTACCTTTCACTCCTTTGTTTATATACATCATTTCTCGTCTCGGCACTGCATCTCTTTTTTTCCAATAGATCTAGCTCGGCTCGGAGCGCGGCTTCATTATTTTCTTCGAAAAAATTTGCAACTCTAAGAGTAGGGGCTCCAATTTCGACAGGGATAACAGCCTCGGCCCCATACGCCAGGGAAAATGATGTCTCTCCTATGGCTGCTCGGTGCGTTGTTCTATACGACCACAATACGCCGGGCAGCTCCTTGGGCCAATTATCTTTAGATTCCTCCAACCTTGCTTTCAGAGTATATTTGAGTATTTTATTCACCGCTTTAACTTGTCGGTTGGAATTTTGCGGGTGATACGGGTCGAGAAATAATTTTTAATGTGAAATCCTTCACAAAAATTTGAAACCTCGGTTATCAAATTGTCTTCCATTATCGTGACAATCGAGTATGGTATCCCAAACCTACGAATCTTTGGACTTCCATACAAAGTTAACAATCTTTTCTTCATCTATCTTCGCCGGGTTTCGTTTAAGCCCATTTTGTAAAATAATCCACCGCCACAATGGCATATCTCACGCCCCTTTGCGGTGGGGAGTGATCCGATGAGTCCATTCCCCATTTGGCAAACGGCCATGGACTGAATATAGAAGTGAGTTGTTCGGATGGTACCTAACCTGTGGCGCAAATCTTTGACATCTTTCGCATTTTTTACAAGGTCGGTCGCATCCTTTTTCGGGGATGGCCAATAGTACCCTTGTCGTATCAACTTGTAAGCCAATGTTTGGCCCCGTGATTTCATATATACCTTCATGTACCTCTCGAGCGCATAGTCGTGCGTCTCGCTCCGACAGTGCACGAAAGGACGGGGCGGAATACCCACGCGTTTATGCAGGACGCCATCCACCAATGTGAACCGAGCGGCTGAGTTCGCAACGTTCGGCCTTGGTCTTGTCTTGTCTTCGGTTGAATACCTTTCTCTAAATCTTTGGGCGATTGGAGTCATCCGGTCGGCTCAATTGCTTCAGCGTGTATCTTACGTGCATTAAGTGGCCGACGACAGATACAATTTGGTAATGGTGACATCCGCAATCGCGTTGGTCCCCAGGCTAGAGGCCAAGCGAGCTAAGGCATCCGCCTGCATGTTTTCAGTTCGAGGAACATGCAAGACTTCTGCCTTGAAATGCAAAAGTTTTTTCTTGACCAAGTCCAAATATCGGGCAATTTTCTGCTCTTTTGCTTCATACTCGCCATTGATTTGATGGACCACCCGCTGTGAATCACTGTGTACCAACAATCGTTTTAGGCCCATTGACGCTGCCATTTCCAGTCCTACTAGGAGTTCTTCGTACTCAGCTTTGTTGTTTGTTGCTAGGAACTGGAACTGCACGGCCGAGCAGTAGCACTTTGGTTTTGGATCGATTATCATGATCCCGCCCCCTGCTTGGCCTGCGGTGGAAGAGCCATCAACAAACAACTTCCACTCTTGATCTTCGACCACCTCTAACTGGATGGAAGGTGTGAACTCAGCTACGAAGTCATCCAGTGCTTGTCCTTTAATTGTCGTGCGTGGCTCGTATAAAATATCAAATTGGCTGAGCTCGACAGCCCACTTAATCATTCGACCCGAAGTGTCTGGTCGGTGCAGAACTTGTTTCAAAGGATAATTGGTAAGTACCACAATCTTGTGCTCCAAGAAGTACGAACGGAGCTTCCGGGCTGATATAACCAGCGAGTATGCTAGCTTCTCCATGGGCGGATACCGGAGCTCGGCATCGTGCAATGCCTGGCTTGTGTAATAGATCGGATGTTGGACGGAGTTGTCCAACCTAATAAGAACCGAGCTGACTGTGTACTCGGAGACCGCGAGGTACAAATATAAGTCCTTATTGGATACATGTTTTTATCTTAATTTTGATGATTTTATTTTTACACCAAAACAATGTTTTTAATTGTTGTCCAAATACTCCTAAATCATTTGAAATGTTTTTTTTACTATTTATTCGGAGTATTTCTTCAAGTTTTATTTTAGATAAAACTGGACTACACTTTTAATGATTTTATGTTAATAAGTTTTTACATCAAAACTAGGTTCCTAAATGTTGTCTAAATACTCCCGATTGGTTTAAAATGTTTTTACTAAATTTTCAGAGTATTTCTTGAGGTTTATTTTCGACAAAAATTGGACAACATTTCGTCTCTTGGTCGACCAGTCGCCATATAGGCAACCCGTATCTAAAGATGATTTTTGGAACAAAAAAAATGAGACAGGAGGATTTTGACCAGGTTGACCGGTGGCGTCGACCGGTCGACACCCTGTCGGCCGTACACTGGTTTGGTTTTGAAAGCAGAACACCACGACTTGATTTTTGAGGAGGACAACCGGATGAGGTAACAATCTGGTCGAAGACCCCCTGGACCGGTCGCCTATGTTATTTTCATTTATTCTTCAAACGTCTATTTGTGCGCGACGGCCGCATCTCAAGTTTGATGACAAATTTCTAACCGTTGTGCAGCAGACAACCTTTCCTTATTTTGTGGGATTGATTTCTAACAGCTATATTCTTGATTTTAATTGTATTTTCCTATAGATTTTCAATCCCCAAGAGCAGCCTATGCTTAATCAATCATCTCCTATAAATAGAGGAAGTTTTGGAGCAACCAACACAACATTTGAGATACAACACAACAAGATACATTCAAGCAAAGTCTTTAGCTCTTCATTGTTATCATTCTTGTTGTAATTTGCCTAGCTTATCACTTTCACATCTTGAGGTCTAGGCTTTCATTGCTTGATTACACTTGCACTCAAATTGTATTATTCATTATTGAGTTGTAATCTTGATTTTGGTCATCATTCAACACAAGACATCCTTGTGAGTATTCTTGTGGAAAGAATACACTTGGGTGATCTAGGTGATAGGTGTTTCAAGAGTGTGGTGCTCTTGAGGTGTTGAAGAATTTGGTATTCTTCAAGATTGAATATTGTGGAGATCTTCATAGGTGCCGTTGAAGGAAGATTGTGGTAATCTTCAAAGGGAGATTGTGGTAATCTCCAAAGGTGGTGTTGAAGAAGAGTGTGGTGCTCCTCAAGGTGTTGTTGTAAGTTGAATTTGTACTAATTATGGTAATTAATAAAATTCTTTTTCTTTTTTGAAACACATCCCAGATATACTGGGGTGGTAGAGCACGTAGTCCCTAGGTGGGGTGAAGCTCTATAAATCGATGTGTGTTGTTTACTTTCCGCACCTTTATTCTTGTCTTGGCGTATTTGATTCGAAAAAGATGGCATAATCAAAAAGATGGAGATAATATATTCACCCCCCCTCTAGATTATCATAGCCGCTTGGACTTACAAGTGGTATCATAGCCAAACTCTTTGACAAGCTCGTTTCACATTGCGAGTGAAGAGGAACGATCATCGGCTACGAATGAAGCTCACCCTTTCGGCACCTCCACCACCAAGCCACCTCGATTTGATTCCAAAAATTTGCATTTTGGAAAGAAAGAATGGAATGCTATTTACAAGGTTGCGGGTTCGATATTTGGAACATCCTCATCAATGGAGAATCCATTCTGATGAAAGACACACCATACACCTCCAAAGCTCTCAAGGAGCTCAATGATGAAGAAAAGAAAATCATCTCCTTAAATGGTAAAGCTCTCAATATTTTATACTGTTCACTTACCAATTTTGAATATGATCTTATTGTAGGAATTTGATCGGCTCATGAAGTATGGCAAAAATTAGAAGCCATTCATGAAGTATATGCAAATGATAGGAGCAACTCAAAAGCATATACTTCTCAAAGGGATACAAGGTCAAATCTAAGGAACAAGCCTTTTACAACTTCCAACTATGAAGTAGTTGAACAATGTTTTATGGGCATCGAAGAAGAAAACGAGGTATGTCTCAAACCCTTTACTTCTTATGATATTGTTATACAAAATGATTATAGTGATTTGCAAAATAATTTTGATGACCTTCAAAATGAATTCCAAAGTTTACTTGTTAAGTACAAAAATTTGAAAAAGGAATTCAATGTTTTGAAAAATGATAAGGATAGTTTATTTACTTCCTATGAATCACTATCATGTGCTCACACCACCACACTTGATAAGGTTAGAAACCTTGAAAAAGAAAATTGTACTCTTGTTGAGAATTTTAATTACATGAAAAAGGATTTATCAAAATCCAATTTGAGTACCGTTAAAATGACCGATATTGTTGATATTCATAGTTGTGATAAATTGAAACAAGGACTTGATCATAAGCCTAGTGTTGTTAATTATGTGAAAAGAAATTAAGTCCCTATGCATATTGGTCATTATGCTCCAAAAATTATTACTTGCTTCTATTGTGGTAAAAAGGGTCATACGGTAAATACTTGTCGGGCTAGAAATAGCTCTAATTATTGTTGGAGACCTAAAAGTCTCAAAGCTAATCCCAAAGGACCCAAACACTTGAGGGTACCACAAAACGATGTCATATTAGGTACCCGTCGGAATAAAAATCAAGGAAAATTCATACCGCCTAGAAGACATCAAATGACCATCTCATTTGATCAAAGGAGAAGACATCACCACAATAGGAGAAGACATCACCACAATGAATTTCCAAGAGAAAGACATTATCAACAATGGGAAGGACATAATCCTTGGAAATGGAGCAATTGGAGAAGCTATCATCAACAAGGCGATTTTCAAAAGGGAAGATATCATCAACAATGGGAACGGCACAACCCATGGAAATGGTGTAATTGGTAAACCGTATCTCCCCAAATATATATGCATTTTATTTTAGTATGCATCTTTTTATTTGTGCCTTAATTGCGAAATGAGTTTTCAAATTTTTTTAAGGTCTTCTATATATATTTTTGTGTTTTTAAAATCCTTTAAAAAATGAGACCTTACATGTTATGGACTTACTTAGACTTTTGTGTTTTTATGGATTTCTAGCATTAGCATTTGTGTGATATCTCTTATTGCTTGGCCTACACTTGTACTATTATGTCTTGTGCAAGATTTGTTTAAAGATTTGTGTAGGATATATATCTCTCATTCATTGGCTATTACTTCATCAAGAGATTCTTAAACCATCGAGGTACGTTCACTCGTATTATGTTTAGAACTCGATATTTTGTTCATATCATGAGTATGCACTTCTCTTTCAAACCATTTCATTTCATCCTCTTTAGTGCCACCAAATGATTTTGTGAATTTGTTTTCAGAAGGGCACTACTCGTAAAATCCCGCTTCAATTCGAGTTTAATTTTATGACTCGCATATATTGGATTTATTCCATGATTGCATGTTTGCATGTTTTTAAAACATTTGGGGTTCAAATTGCCTTTTTTTTGAAAAAACACTGGTACCCGGGAGAGCGGTACCGTCGACCAGAAACGACCGGCCGTCACACCCCGACAGCCCCGACGACCGTCGGCCGACCGGGTAAATCACGAGTGAAGCGAGAAGGTTTTATTTGAAATAGGGGACTATTTCTTTTCATTCCCTCTTTTAAAAACTTGAACCCTAGCTCTCTCTCACTCCAAAATTCTCACAAAATCTCTCGTTACTTCTCAAATCGTTCTATCCGTGAGTTTATATCACTCAAATTCATCTTGTTTTCATGGCACCCCGTCAATTTACTGGACGAAATCCTCAAAAGAGGAGAAGAAAGCAAAGGGGAGAATCTTCCTCCAACCCCCAACAAGATGATATTCCACAAAGAGATAATCAAAATCGACTTACGGAAGAGGAGATTGTTGAATTGAGAGCCAGGATTTCAAAATCAAATATTCATTGGGACTCTAGTAAGTTATCACTTCTTTCCGAGCCTCGCTCTTGAGCTAATAGATTTTGATTTTTGAATAAACTTGTGGAGGAGCATTATGAAAATATTGGATTGAATGAAAAGAAAATTGCTTGCACTCGTATGGTTCGATTTTTAGCATTTCATGATGAATATCCAGAAATTAGGGCTTACTTTGAAATTCAAGGTTGGGTATCATTATGGGATAATCCGTGTTTGCATTATGATGACGAGCTTATAAAACGTTTTTATGCAAATATGTGGATTGTTGATGCTACGGAAGATAATCCTTTGGAACTTCACTCATTCGTTAATAGTAGGCATTTTTGGTGGACATTGGCCGATATTTGTAATCATTTTAATGTGCCGAATGATGGAGTTGTTAATGTGGATTGCACTCATTGGGATGATGATCTTTTTGGTATTTCACTAAATGAGGTGAAAACATTTTTAGGAGTGTTTCCGAAAGTAACCTTCTCAGCAATGCCGCCAAATTATCGAATTGTATCTATTATTTGCGCCTATTGTGTTTGTGGTAAAGAAGTGAAACTTCCAAGTAATCTCGAACTCTTTCTTACCTATAAGATTATCCGAGGAGAAAGGGTAAATTATGGGGCTATTTTTGTGTATTTTTTGTCGGAATCAAGAAGTCTTACTAAGAAAAAATATACGTTAGGAAATTTGATTTGTCGACTACTATACCTATCGGGCTACCCGGAAAATGAGATGAATACCGAAATTCGTCACAATGACTATGATAATGCCAACATTCTACAAATGGTAAGAATGCGACGAACTTTACCACGGGTTCCCACCAAAGCCGCTAGGGGACGTGCTCAAAATCCACAACAACCTCGGGATGACTTCTTTAATGACAATGAGGTTGAAAATATTGGAAGAGGTAATGTCAAAGAACAAGAAGAGGAAAAAGAAGATGAGGAAGAAGAGAATGTGGGGAATGAAGAAGAGGAACAAGAAGATAGGGAGGAAGAGAGAGAAGGAAATGAGGAAGAACACTTCAATGAAGGAGACGATGGAGAAGATGAAAATAAACCGGAATTGAATATCAATGAGAGAATGGACAAAGTGGAAAGAGATACATTTAGGGATGTTGCCTCTCTTAGAAAAGAGCTCCGGGTTGTGAAGGAAGAAAATTCTAGATTCAAAAAGTCTATGGGAAAATTGAAGAAATTCATCAAAGAGCTTATCCCCGCGGCTTGCTTCTCTTCGGATGAGGATTGATGTCCCTACCCCGTGTTTATCTTATTATCTTAGCATATTTTACCTTGTTCTTGTTGTTTTGTAGTTTTATGAACTATCTTGTACAACTCCATTGCACTAATGAGATTTGCTTGTTTTCTTAAAGGGGATGTACTAGCAAGAATGCTAGTAGCTTATGATTATTATGGTATTGGCCTTGATGGAGTATTTGATGGTAAAAATACTCTAATTTATTTATTGTTTGATATCTTGGATAAAAGGTTGAAGTACTTGATGGTAAAAGTGCTTCTTTTTGCTTGATGGCATTCGTAATGCCTTGATTCTTTTTTGGCTAGAATTATCTCAATTGGGTTGAACCCTTGAGAATTTATTGATGAGCTTCTTATTTTTGTTGGACATATGTTGTAAAATTGCTTTTGGTGATGAAAAAAAAACTTGGCCTAATATCTTTTACAAGGGTTATATATTCTCTTCTATTTTTATGCCCGCCAAGTGTTCGATAAAATGTCTCAATGAAAGATTCATCACCTACATGATTCTCTCATTTTCAAATGTCTTAAATACTTATTGAGATCATGTCTTGGCAAACAATGTGAGAAGAGTCATCCAATGATTGGAAGGCGACTCTAAGTCGCCCGGGGAAGGCAAGAAAATGCGATCAAGTCGAGATAACTAAAAGAGATCATTTGCCCGAGAAATCAAGAGAATTACTTAAACAAGTAATACTTCCATACTACCTTTCTTGAAGTGCTCGATCCCAGGAAGCATGCAAAAGGAATAAACCAACGGAAAGCACTACAGTGTCGAACTACGAAAAGTCAAGAATCGTTCATACGCTATGGTGTTGGGAAATTATTTTGTAGATTTTGATGAATGCCATGTAAAACTTAGAATCGGAAGTTGGCACCCCATTCTTGTTATAAATTGCATTGTAATAGATAGGGCAGTAGAGCCGAGTCAAGTCGCTATGCCTGAACATGCAAGAAGACAACTAGAGACTAAAGAAGACTCATTGTGAGGCGGTGAGTGTGGCAAAGAAGAGAAGACAGGAACTCGATCAAGGTGCGGCTTAGATGCAGTGAGTGAAGTATCGATCAAGTCAACTCAAGATAGCCAAGTCTCAAGTTGAAGTGACAAAGAGTCATCCAATGATTGGAAGGCGACTCTAAGTCGCACAGGGAAGGCAAGAAAATGCGATCAAGTCGAGATAATCTGAAAGAGATCCGTTGCACGAAATCAAGAGAATTACTTAAACAAGTAATACTTCCATACTACCTTTCTTGAAGTGCTCGAGTCCCCGAGAAAGCATGCAAAAGGAATAAACCAACGGAAAGCACCGCACCGTGTCGAACTACGAAAAGTCAAGAATCGTTCATACGCTATGGTGTTGGGAAATTATTTTGTAGATTTTGATGAATGCCATGTAAAACTTAGAATAGGAAGTTGGCACCCCATTCTTGTTATAAATTGCATTGTAATAGATAGGGCCGGTAGAGCCGAGTCAAGTCGCCTATGCCTGAACATACAAGAAGACAACTAGAGACTAAAGGAAGACTCATTGTGAGGCGGTGAGTGTGGCAAAAGAAGAGAAGGAACTCGATCAAGGTGCGGCTTAGATGCACAGTGAAGTATCGATCAAGTCAACTCAAGATAGCCAAGTCTCAAGTTGAAGTGACGAAGAAGAGTCATCCAATGATTGGAAGGCGACTCTAAGTCGCCAGGGAAGGCAAGAAAATGCGTCAAGTCGAGATAACTAAAAGAGATCCGTTGCCTGAGAAATCAAGAGAATTACTTAAACAAGTAATACTTCCATACTACCTTTCTTGAAGTGCTCAGTCCCAGAAGCATGCAAAAGGAATAAACCAACGGAAAGCACTGCACCGTGTCAGAAATCTGAAAAGCTGAAGAATCGTTCATACGCTATGGTGTTGGGAAATTATTTTGTAGATTTTGATGAATGCCATGTAAAACTTAGAATAGGAAGTTGGCACCCCATTCTTGTTATAAATTGCATTGTAATAGATAGGGTCGGTAGAGGTGAGTCAAGTCGGCTATGCCCGAACATGCAAGAAGACAACTATATACTAAAAGGAAGACTCCGTTGTGAGGCGGTGAGTGTGGCAAAGAAGAAAGACAGGAACTCGATGAAGGTGCGGCTTAGATGCGGTGAGTGAAGTATCGATCAAGTCAACTCAAGATAGCCAAGTCTCAAGTTGAAGTGACGGAAGAGTCATCCAATGATTGGAAGTCGACTCTAAGTCGCACAGGGAAGGCAAGAAAATGCGATCAAGTCGAGATAACTAAAGAGATCCGTTGCCGCGAAAATCAAGAGAATTACTTAAACAAGTAATACTTCCATACTACCTTTCTTGAAGTGCTCGATCCCGAGAAGCATGCAAAAGGAATAAACCAACGGAAAGCACCGCACCGTGTCGAACTCGAAAAGGCGAAGAATCGTTCATACGAGGAAACGTAAATTCCAAGGATCGCAACAAGACAAGCCAACGGCCACAAGTGACTTTAAAAATAAGCATATCTCTTCAACGGGCAGATTTTTGAAAGATCACTATAAAAGGCCGAGAATCACTCTGAGAGAAGGTTACTGACACGAACCACGAACATTCAAGATAACATTTGAAGCTGTAACCAAGAATACTCTCAAGTAATTCAAGATCAATCCTCAAGCCTACATTACGAAGGAAATCAATCCAACACTCACTGTGAAGGAAAGACAACTTCAATCGGTTGAAGAGGAAACATTTGAAGAATCAAGGGTCTACATTCCACGAAGGATTGTATAAAGGTTCAAAGGTTGAACCAGGCTTAAGCTATTTGGAGGGCTTCGTGATCAAATCCAAGGAACTTAAGCAAGTGGGTTGTAGTAGCAAGGCGGTGCCTGTGAAGAAAGGCGAGTCGTCACGAGAAGTCACCGTGTGTGACCAAGGCATCTCGGGCCCGAGTCCCAAAGGATCAAGTCACCGTGTGATCAAGACTTGTATATCGGGTTAACCACTCGTATATTGATTAATACTTAGTGGATTCCTCCGGGAGTTGGAGAAGAGATGAGTAGAAGAATTACCCCATCTTGAACCTCTATAAAAACTTATTGTGTCATTTACATTTCAGCATTTTAATTTACGCATCTTATTTTTATATCTGCTTATAAATTTGCTATCAATTGATAATCAATCGAGTGCTAAAACCAAGTATTAAAAAAAAACTTAACCAAATTCAAGGGTGTTAAGTCTTCCGTTGAAAACATATCACAGCCAAGTTAAGTCTTTAGTCAAAACAACTGAGTTATTCTACCAACGACTCCGTCGAGTCTTTGGTGACTAACTCTGATTAACTAACTTAGTTGTCCATCAAGGACTCAGCTGTGAAGTATTAACTCTGAACATTTTTAAAAGGACTAAATCGAAAAGTTGGTAAGGTTTATTCAACCCCCTTTCTAAACCTTACACTCACACCCCTTGGGACCTACAAGTGGTATCAGAGCGGTTGGTTCATTGAGCCTTCATGCAGTTCTTGAACTAGATCTCCAAATTTGTCAAAGCTTGCTTTAGCACTTGATATTTCAAAACTCTTTTATTCAGCAAAGTTACTATCATGGAAGCAAATTTGACACGCATCCCTATGTTCACAATTGAAGAATTTGATGATTGGAAAATTCGTATGCAGGCTCATCTATCAGCATTACACGATGAGATGTGGATAGTGATAGAAGATGGGCCACTCCAAATCTTAAAAGTGAACACAACTGCTAGGAGAGCTGCAGCTGAAGGAGAAGAGGATGCTGCTCCCAGATCAGTTATGGTTGAAAAACCAAGAGCTGAATGGACAAATGATGACAGAAAAAGATATAACTTGGACAATGTGGCCAAGGACATTCTTTACAAAACTTTCGACAAAGCCATGTTCAACAAAGTCAAATCATGCAAAACGGCAAAAGAAATCTGGCACAAGCTAACCTTGATTTGCGAAGGCTCAGAGCAAATCAAAGAAAATAAACTATACATTGTTGTACAAAAATTTGAAAATTTTAAGATGCTTTGGGGAGAAACCTTGGATCAATTGGATGCTCGGTTCACGGAAATTACCAATGAGCTATGCACTTGGGAAAGGAATATACGAAAGGAAATGTGTATGAAGATTCTAAGTCTCCCAAGTAGAGTGGGATATGAAAGTCATGGCCATGAGACATTCCATGGACCTATCAAAAACATCCAACCATGAGCTATTCTCGGATCTCAAAGCCTACGAATTTAAGGCTGAGAAGAAAAGATCAAGAAGAGATAGTTGTGCCCAAAGCAATTGCTCTAATTGTCAATGATGGCAAAAGAGTGAGGTCGAAAAGTCATTGACCAAGAGGAGATCGTGGCTGATGGTTAAAGGTTCAACAAGTTCTTGATAAGAACTACAAAAAGAAGCAAGGTGAATCCTACGAGAAGACACTCGGCTCCCTCCAAGTCAAGGAAGGCGGACCACCCCAAGAAGCGAGCATCAAAAGTTGAATATCAAAGAGTGACAATCGAGGATGGAAAGAAGCGATCAAAAAGTTGAAAATCTATCTTTGGAGCTGAGGCAACACTGGTCACTATGCCATTGAATGCCCATATCCTGTAGTCAACAAATACGGGAATGAAGAGGAAAGAAAAGTCTTGGGGAAAGAAGGCGAGGAAAAGAAAGGCAATGTTAGGCTGCGAGAGGCTACTTGTCTGATCAGTCAAAAAGACACGGCGGACTCGGAGAGTAGTGAAGTGACTACTCAAGTGACTCGATGAAGAAGCATTGATCATGTCTAATGGCTAAAGAACAAAACCAACCCGACCACCAAGAAGATGAGGTACACTCTAACTCATCACACTCGGATCTTAGTGATAGTGATTGTGACACACACACTTCATCACCAGCTGATCTTTATGATTCATTAGGCAAAATGATGAAAGATTTTGAACACATTAAATCCTCACACACACTACTAAATGAGGAGAAACGACTACTTAAGAGCCAAAACTCATAGGCGACTAAGGAGGTACTCTAAATCAAATAAGCGATGAGAATAAAAATCTAAAAAATTTGAAAATCTTTTAAGCGAGATAGAATATTTCCAATAGAAAAGAGGAGAATGATCTCAAAATTTGATTTCCTCATTCACTAAGGCATCTAAATCATTGGATGATCTAATTATGAGTCAAAGAGAATGTGGAGACAAAAGCAGGCTTAGGATTCAATTCCTCAATGCTATGTCAAGCTCCAAAAGTGATTTTGGAAAAGGGATCTTCAAGTAATGAAGTATCTCTAAAATCAAAACCCCAAATGGTGCACACACATTTATTCCAAAGCACAATCACAAGCAAGCGGCATTAGTTATAAGGAAAAGGAAAACGGCCGATTGAGTATCTTTGAGAAGGCAGTGAGAAGAAATCGGTAGAGTCCCTCGGCAAACTCCAAATAGGAGATACTGTAAAGAAGAAAGCGGATCTACCAAAAACCCCGGAAGCTCTATAAAAGAAACACATTTGATGGGAATGGTAGAAAATACCCAAGCAGTGATTGGAATAATGTGAACTATCGACAAAGAACTATGGAATATAAGCTTCAAGTGGCGAAGGCACTAGAACTCGGCAAAGGCCATTCCAAGGCATAAGAGCTTTCATCGGCACTCATATGCACCCAAGCACTACACTCAGAGATATCACAACTACCCAAAGAAGGCAATTGCTAAAACACATACAGGAATACGACAAAAGAAGGCAGTTGTATGAACACAGAACCCCAAGCAATTTGCCAAAATAATTATGATTATGTGATAGATGGCAACCCCTTAGAGTCAAATCATTTGGTTATAGGTTGGTTGGATCATCTTATAATACTAACCCCTCGGGACCCAGGCAAGTATGGGTACCTAAAACCTAAATTCATGATTGCGTTCGAGGAGCGGTGAGTGCCAAGGAACTGGTACATGGATATGGGGTACATTCCGGACACATGACGAAAACAAGAAAAATCTATCAAAATTCAAGGAAGTCGAGGGTGCAAAAGTCATATTTGGAGGAATGAAGCTCCGGGAGAAATAAGAGGCATTGGATCTATCAAGAAAAATGGATTAGAAATCACGGATGTTGCATATGTTGAAGGACTCAACTTTAACTGCTAAGCATAAGTCAACTCTAAAACCAAAGGCTACAATGTTGGATTTAACATGGGTATATGCCAAATCAAAGACATCAATCCAATGAAGTTGTCTTTGCGAGGATCGGACAAAAGAACATGTATGTGGTAGATTGGTCAACAACACCAAGCACTGTCGTTGTAAAAGACAAATTGAATCAAGTTGGTTGTGGCATAAGAAGAAGTGAGTCACTGAACTTCAAAACAATTATCAAATTTGCGGGTAATCTTGTAGAAGGACTTCCGGACTCGGTATACAAGAAGGAGAGTATATGTGATGCATGCGGATGGGAAAGCAAATCAAATCATCATTCAAAAAAAAAGACATGTCCATCTTCAACAAGAATATTGCACTGCTACATATGGATCTGTTTGGTCAGTGGAACAAACTAGCATAAGTGGGAAGAAATACACCTTGGTGGTAGTAGATGACTACTCAAGATATACATGGACAATATTCATGTGTAAAAAGAAAGAAACTCTGCGAAAACTACCACACGGTGATGAAGAGAATACAAAATGAGAAGAGTCAAACCATTATCAAAAAAAGATCGATAGAGGAACCGAGTTTGTCAATGGTATAATAACTTCGATCTTGTATTGAAAATGGTATTGGTCATGAATTATCGTAGCAAGGACTCCACAAAAAATGGAGTTGCGAGAAAGAAGGAATAGAACTCTCAAAGCGACAGGACCATGTTAGCATTTGGCGAGTGCTAAAGATTTTGGGTTGAAAGCGATAAACTTGATATGCTATACTCAAAATAGATGCATGATAAATGGACAAGCGACAAAGACTCTATGAGATTTGAGCAGGGAGAAAGCCAAATGTTGCATACTTCAAAATATTTGGATGCAAATCTTAAATCCATAACAATGGCAAAGATAATTTAAAGGTTTTTGATGCTAAAGTGATGGAGGTATCTTCTTAGGATACTCGGTGAAAAAGCTTCTGAGTGCTCAACAAGAGGGACAAATGTTCTGAAAGAATCCATCCATGTGGTGTTTGATGAACCAAATGTAAATGGAAGACATTGAAGAATCGGTGATAAGGTGAATCAATAACCATGCGAGAATAGTCCACATGTTGAAGTGAAAATTTGGAATTATCAATCGAGATGAAGATGAGATAGTTAGTCTCAAAGCGGTGGAAAATCTGCGGTAAGTGATGATGAGAGAGGCTGATCAAAATATGCCTTACGAGTACCAAGCGGAAATCGGCTAACTTACTCCAGCACGATGTAAGATGGTGAGAGATCATCCACGAGAACTAATCATTGG